>OZ038478.1:105298639-105301139 GCA_964036315.1 Acanthosepion esculentum
CTCTGGAAAATATTATTTATTGCTATGAAATTATTTACATTTCTAATGTTCTGAATATATTGTTTACTTCTGTAATATTCTGAATGTAATTTTTACTTTTGCAATGTTGAGATTCAATGCTTTGTTAGATGTGCTCTGACCAAACACACATGCATACATTTAACCTGAGAGCTCATGCATGGAAACACAGACTTATGATTACAGACCATTCCCTAGTTTGAAAAAAAAACAAGTACACTAGTCTGTGGACACATTGTATTCAGGCATCAGAAAAGTCTGCAATAAGCCACTATCTTGCTTCGGGTAATATCGACAAAGCAAATGTTAACATCCTAGAATTTAATAAAATTCTATAATTAAATGCAGTGCCTATATAATATGCGCGCTTAGTTAAATGTAACATACATTTCTCGTTTACCAAGAATCTTTCATACATACATATAGCGTTCTTTAGTTAATCTTACACAGACACGTACACAGACACGTACACAGACACGTACACAGACACACATACACACACACACACAGACACACACACACACACACACACATATATATATATATATATATATATATATATATATATATATATATATATATATATATATATATATATATACACTTTTCCGTCTGTAGGCGCTTAATTTAAATAGATTAGACCAAATTAAGTTAATATGTTATATACTGAAATGTAAAGTATATGTTTATTTAAATTGAACACACTGTTCTCTCCATCCCCCATTGAAAAACTATTTCTTTACTATACACACACAAACACACACACATACACACACTCACACACACACATATATATATATATATATATATATATATATATATATATATGTGTGTGTATGAGTATCTCTCTCTCTCTCTCTCTCTATATATATATATATATATATATATATATACATATATATATATATATATTAGTATATACATATATATGTGTGTGTGTGTGTGTGTGTATATATATGTGTATGGGTGTGTATATATATGGATATATATGTGTATATAAATGTGTGTGCATGTGTGCGGATGTGTGTATATATGTGTGTATATATATGGGTATATAGATTTTTTTTTTAAAATAAGGACTTACAGGTCTGTTACTAATGTTTTACCCCATTTCTCCCTTAATATTCTCGAACTGGAATTGCGAGTTTAAAATTCTTTACAATGTGGAGGATTTTTTTTTAAATTGATAATTTAATTTTGAATTTAAATGTATTACCCTTTAATAATCATTATTGATGAAAAAATATTTAGATTTTTGTTAATTGAATACTAAAGTCATCACCTAATATTATTTTAAAGGATTTTTTTAGGGAATTCTAAGTACACACCTATATATATATATGTGTGTGTAAGTATGCGTAAACATTTAAAAAGATATATGTAGGTATTAATACATGAAATTACCCGTGTATATCGGTACATGTGTACCTGTATGAGTGACTGCACATCTAAAAGAACGTATGTATATGTGAAACTTGCATGGATGTGTATACAATATATGATAGGTCAAGATCTTTAATATTAGCTTCAAATATCACGCCATATTAACTTAAAAACTAAACTTTAAGTAAGAGAAATTACCAATCTAAAAATACTCGCAAATTAAATTCATGAATAGAATTCAAACTGATAGAGATATCACCTTAAAAATCAATTACAACTAGAAGTAAACTTATATTTTAAAATAAAATTTTAGTATTTTAATGTAAATTCTAAGAATATTTTTCTAATCGACTATTTCGTATTAAATCCCCCAAATTTTTGTAATAAAGTTTTAATAAAAAACTTACATCGCTATTAAACATATAATTAAATTCCTTATAGACTGTTTAAACATTCAAATTTATATCAAACATTATAATATTTATGAACTCTCAAAGTAAAGCAAAACAACAGCGTCTATTTCGGGCCTTTCATTCCAAAGAAAGTTAGTGACACGTTCTCTCATGACTTCTTTCTCTCTTTTACTATTTATGTATTTTTTCTCCTCTCGCCCCTCTATATCAATATATAACTTCCGTTAAGTTAACCGATTTAATGTGTCAATGTCTGGACTTCCTCAAAAAATTTAAATTTGAGAGAATAGAATTTTTTTATCTCACTTCCTCACTTCGTTAATTTACGTATGCTTAGTACTCCCCGTCAAAAATGTGTAAATTTCTTTTCATTTTTCGTTTCAACATTTGGAAGTAAAGTCTGATTATTCGCGGTCCCTTAAAAGGGCTGTAGTGAAATAATTTATTACATGGAACCTTAAAGTAGTCTGTATTTATTTTTGTTTAAATTATTAGCTCTGATTTACATTGAGCTCTCTGGATTTTATCCTCCTTGGGTCTACCCATACGGATTACCTAGTTTTTCGTAAACTAAATATATATATATATATATATATATATATATATATATATATATATATATATATATATATATATATATATATATATTGAGAGAGATGTTTATGCAAACAATAAAATTAAAGTGT
>OZ038478.1:105306139-105313639 GCA_964036315.1 Acanthosepion esculentum
ATTGAAGCGGCACAGATATAGAGAATTATCCTCGCACTCTTTCTCTTAGGTTGCCCACTCCCTTCATCTGCTAGATTTTCTTGATATCTCACTCCTCACATACAAGTTGTGTCGCTCGCATTCCTCAGTTTACACAATCACATACGCAAACACATTTTATCAATACTACTTCATCGCCTGAAGTGCATTACTGCACACAGTTTTCTTTATACTTATTCATCAAATAACATATCGACACACTTTTATAAAAGTTAACTTGTTATGTAGCAGGCCCATGCATAAAATAGTAGTTGGGCGTGTCTTAATTTCACTATTCTTACTGGACCATTTACCCATGGTACTGCCCATATCCTCAAAATTTTCATCCTACTCAAGCTCAATCGTACTATCCCCTCTCTGGAATTTTTCTTCACCCATACCAATCGCAGCGTAATGCGGCCGAGTAATCTCTTTGTTAAGCGATGTAATATCGGAAGCAATTTAAATTTTATGACGTGATTCTCAATGCGGTAAAACTTATGCAGCAATCGATAATATATTATTTCCTTCCAGACAGTCATATATTAATTTTCATGTAAATGCACGCAGCAAGCTATAGTTGGACCCTAGGTCGGCTTTTTTTAAAATCAGTGGATTTAATTATGAATAAATAATAAAAATAAATATGTTGTTCTAATTAACATATTCTATAATTTGTGATTTAAATTTGCCGATATATAAAAGTTTTATTTTCATAATATCGGAGTTTTCTTTTTTAAATGTGCATCTATTGAAACCATATTTATAAAGAGACAGTTATATGTGTGCGTGTGGAAAAGAGTGTTCGCGTTTATGTAAAAATGCTTCAAAAGAAAATACAGAAGTAGATATATGTAAAAACACACATATATATACACACTCAATATATATATATATATATATATATATATATATATATATATATATATAGATATATATAGATATATATATATATATGAATGAGAGGATAAAGAACAAGTAGGAAACAGATCTCAGTCTAACATATTTCACTTTCTTAAAGCTTTGTCAGAGATCAAAATAGAAATGAAAAAATAGTAATAAAGCAAAGTGACGCAGATTAATGGGTTCTGTTTGCTTATTGTTTAGTTTTTATTGGTTAGATACATCTCACGAGTAATGAAATAACAGGTAATATTCAAATATTTGTAAGAAACATTCTGGAGGATAAAGTGGGTAAATGTTAGTCAGACGTTGCATGATGTTTTGAAACATTTTGTTTTGGTTTGACTTTTCATTAAAGCATATCTAGTGCATTATTTGTATATATCATCATTGATTTTTATGTATTAGAAAGAGATAAGTTAGATTCATGAATATTGGATGAGGAGAAAAATGGTCATATAATGTAGTTGTTTTTAAGCTTGTGTTAATTGTTAGTAGTATTGCTATAAATGTGTTTTCATAATTTTTTGTATTTAAAGGGTAAAGTTCTCTTCTAATAAGGCTGGCATTGGGAAAAATAAAGTTATATCCCACGTTTTTGCGTTGTAAGACGAGAGAGTTTGAATGTCAATCTAATCGCAAGTCTCTTTTGTGTATCTGGATGCGGATTTTAGAAAGTGTGATATCTCCTCAGTGTACATCTTATTGCACTGTATATATTTGATTTGATAAACTCCGGCAGTAGAATTGGTGCTTGCTTTATTTTTAATCATGACAGGATTATGAATTTTGTGTATATTGTCATCCACAGACAGACTGTTTCGCTGTATCACAGCTCTTCAGTGTGGTTAGACTGAATTGGCGTCAGCCAGAAATTCTACCACTAAGCCGGCGGCGCACAGCAGGGATGAAAGTGAATTTTAGCGTATTTATTCTTAGATTTAGATAAACACACAGTCACTGACAGGACTCAATTCTGCCGAAGAGTCATGCTATATATATATCATGCTATATATATATATATATATATATATATATATATATATATATATATATATATATATATATATATATATATATATGTTGTGGTGGAATCCACCTAATCTGCATAGGTGACTACCAACTATATAAATAATGGTTGATACCGGAAGACGAGAGATGAGAATCACGAGATCCAACTAGTGACTCTGATCGACTGCGACTAGTCAACACATTCTCCAGGAACGTCTTCCCAGAAATATACAGAAATACTATATGTACTTATTGTGTACACTTTCTTGTTATAATACATTCTTGTTCCAAGTACATTTTGTGTTGCATTATTATTCCATGCAATAGGCGAGATTCAACATTGAGTCAAGACTCAACAATATATATACTCTTTTTAATCTTACCCTCCAACACTTCAACTAAACTAAATGAATTATAGCCATCCCTAACACGAGGATCGTTACAACCACCTCCAAAACTATCGGAGATATTGTCAGGATTAAAAATAATGCAAAATTAATGCCATCACCGAATTAAATGAATATAGAATGGGGGGGTTATTTATAGAAAAACATGTGTTTTGTGCATCATTCCTTCTAATTAGAGAATTAATTTATTGATGTATCTGGTGAGAAGCCAGTAGAAGATTGGAATTTCATTTGATTTCTCATATTTGGAGTTTACAGAATTACTATTATTTTCATAAATGTTTACAACATGACCATTAGAATTTCTGTTAGTATAGAACTGTCCAAAATAAAGAAATAACAAGAGGTTGATAGAATATTTAAAGACAAGTTACGTACAGTCAAAAACGTTCGTATACAAATTTCTATTTGATGACTTGTAATTTTGAGCTTAGCTTAGATAAATAGAATTAGAAGCATGAATTAAAATTTCAATTTCCATTCATATATGTTACTTGGCTGGGAAGTTGGACATGTTATCAATAAATTTTTCATTTTTGTGAATTTTTGAATTTTTGATATTTTTTCTTATATATGTATTTTTCAATAAAATAATGTATAAATTTTCCTTATTGAAAGACAACTCAGCTAATAATATATCTGCTGCAAACACAAAGCCAATACATGCTCAGAACTCAAAATCATTAGCTATGTTCTTAGGAAAAATAATCGAACAAAAATTTCGAAACAGGAAATTAGATGAATAACTTTTAAATTATCACGCTTAAAAATATATCTTTGAACTTTATAAAATATACACAGTTTCTCTGTTATTATATATTTTTATTTCAAACTTGATTTGTTATTTTTCTTTTCTTAAGCAGATAGTCTTGATTCATATCACTTGACTTTTAAAGAAGAGACTTAAGAACATGACATTTCTAGCATAAGGTTGAATTTTCTCGAATACATTTATCTGAAAGGTATTCTGACCATGCCCGAAGCGTCAGCGATTAGTACAGTATTACATTTTGTTCATATATATGAACTTTAAAAAAAATATGTTTCAACAGGTGATCATATAACAATACTTATATTTTAAAATATAAGTAGAATTAAATAACTTACTCTGTGAATATTTAATAAAATTCTCTCTATTTATGTGGCGATTTTTAGAAACATAGATGGAGAAATTGAATATATAATCATGAACCAATTATGAATCCAAAAAGTAAAATGAAAGTACGAAATTATTAACTGATATGTTATATATATATATATATATATATATATATATATATATATATATATATATATATATATATATATATATATATATATGCGTGTGTGTGTATGTGACGATATATATATATATATATATATATATATATATATATATATATGTATATATATATTCGTATGTATATATAGATATATGTATATATCTGTATATATATATATGTATTGAAATATATATTATATATACATATATATATGCCTATGCATATATAAAAAATACATATATATATATGTATATATATATAAATTACTACATATATATTCATACGTACATATATAAACAGAGACATGAATACATATATATATATACATATATACGTGTGATTATTTATATATATGCTTATATATATATATATATATATATATATATATATATATATATATATATATATGCATATATATACATATATATGCGCATATATATATATATATATAATATCTGGATAAAATATTGTATAAAATGGTCTGAAATATTAAATAAATAAATATATACAAAAACACAGAAATAAATACTTTCATAAAAAAAACACCCAATTTTGTTTCATTTATTTTATCCAGATATTTTATACATATCAAGAAAGTATACGTGGCCTCTCATTATGCTATATATATATATATATATATATATATATATATATATATGTGTGTGTGTAATTTGGCAGCAACTTTTCTTTCAAACATGTAGTGTTGAATGTTAAAGACAACATAGTCTTACATATTTTCTTTTGAATGTTCTCATATTCTCTAATGAGACTTTTTATTTGAAAAATATATATATATATGTGTGTGTGTGTTTCGATTTTAGGTCATCAATATTTGTCCGGCGCATTAAAATCTTTAACAAACTATTAGTATAAAATAGATGCTAAAATGATTCCCTTACTTTAAGATATATGATATTTTATATTCTATAGCCAGATATATTTTTCCTTTTGTAAAATAACACGTGTTTCTATCTTGAATGTGTTTGTGAATATATATCTATTTCGTTAATATGTTTATGCATGTCTGTGAATTTATTGTATGTTTAAAATCAATACTGCTGACTGATATCATATTCCCTCAAAACTACCCAAGGTGCACTCCTCACACCAACCCTCGACGAGATTAGGCAGCCACTTTCTCTGATTTTCAACCGTTTACGTCGGACTAAATTTAATTTGCCCTTTTTATGTGATACATTGTACGAAAAAAGCTAATACTCTACAGAATAAATTATTTCGAATTGTCATTTGAAAATAATCAGTTGATATAAAAATTTAATCTTTGATAAATAAGGCTTACAAGCAATTAGAGATATTTAAAAGTTTATTTATAAAATTATATCAAGATTGCATATTAATTATATATCTAGCTAAGTTAGGTCTCAGATCTACGCAGGCTAACTAGCCACGTTGATTTTCTATCATTCTTTTTGACTTGTATTCGTTGTTCTTTTTTCTTTCTTTCATTCTATTTTCTTTATTATGAATATTATCAAGGAATACATTTTGGTCAATGTTTTGAGGAATGGAGTTAATTGTGGATACATCTGAAGACAAGAGTATAAACGATGCATTATGAAAATGTTTTTCTCTCTTTCAAGTAGATGTACATGAATATTGACTCATTTTATATATATATATGTATACACACACACACACATATGAACACACACACACACATATATATATATATATATGTATGTATGTATATATATATATATATATATATATATATATATATATATATATATATATATATATATATATATATATTGGACCAGGAATCAGTAGTATTAAATTCTACCCAATAAACGTGTGAAAAAATAAGCATAAAACAAAAATTAACATGCAGAGTATTTAACTTTAAAAATTAGGAGATCAGCTGTATCACACCCAACGCCGCGCCTTTGTTTATTTATTTTTAAAATAATATTGTGTTAAATGTTTTCTTTTTTTTAATTAAACAGTTGGGAGTTCAATAGAAAAAATCAGCTGTGGATATAGTATGGTTTAAACGAAGTTCGAGGAATCAACTGACCTCCTATATATATATATATATATATATATATATATATATATATATATATATATATATATATATATATACATACACTCCTGATCAAAAATTTAACACCACTTAAAAACTTTATATAAGATACTTACTTAAGGTTATTAATTCTATAATCTAAAAGGTTTTGTTGACAAAAATTTATAATCTGATCATTTAATTCAGAAATGGACATTTTTATAAAATGAGGCGTTTTACACTTGTACAAAATTATAAGCCCAGAGGGTATAAATTGTTAGATCTAGGGTAATTCCAATGTTTTTAGTTCAGTTAATGATTAGAAATCACTGTGTAAAGGTGTCACCATGCCTAAAGCAAGCAAACTTACCGAAGTTTAGCTTGCTCGAATTCTAGATTTCTATAATCAAGGTTTTTCACAGTAGGCGATCGCAGCTAAGGTAAATCTCAGTAAAACTGATTTGCAACTTTCTAAAGGACAGTGCGAATTATGGAAACGCAAAGTCTGCTGGTAGCCCCCCCCCAATTTCTCCGGCGTTGAGTAGGAGAATAAGACAGGTTGTTGTGAAAGCCATTGGACTTTCATCTAGTCAAATTACGGCAGCCACAAATGCTGATTGCAGTCCAGCAACCATCAGACGACACTAACGACAAAAAGGCATGGTAAATAAAAAGCGCAAACAAATTCCTCGGCTGCTTCCACGTCACAAAGTGAACCGTTTATGGTTTGGTCGTGAATACCAAACATGGGACATTGAGAAGTGGAAGAAAGTCCTGTTTTCTGATGAGAAAATATTCAATCTAGAGGGTCCTGATGGCTTCCAACGATATTGGTATAACAAAATCATGCCTCCTGAAATTTTCTCCACACTTCATAGTAGTAGATGGTCCCTAATTGTAAGGGGTCCCTTTTCTTACAGAGGGACGATGGAGCTCCAGGTAGGGCAGGGTCGTCAGGCAGCGGCTGGTTATGTTAGCATACGACTAAAAGTATCGTTGGTGACGGAGGGCCATCGTTTATGTGGGGATAGATGGTTATTTAAACAGGATAATGCTTCAATCCGCGCTGCATGCCGGACCTTGACCTTTCTACAAGTAAATGGTGTCCATCTCTTGAGATATCCTGCATGCTCTCCGGACTTGAACCCAATTGAAAATGTTTGGGGATGGATGGCAAGAGATATCTATCGAAATGGAAAACAATATTCAACAAAAAATGAACTTCGTGAAGCTATCTTCAGAAGCTGGAGTAATATTTCTCGCAGTTTAATGGAAACACTAATTTCTAGCATGCCCCAAAGAATATTTGAAGTCATCAAAACCAGTGGAGATAGAACTCATTATTAAATTTGGTTGTTGAATGTTTTCGCACACTTTTCGTACAATTTCGTAGAATTTTTTCCTCTGGTCTTATAATTTTTATCAAGGGTAAAATGCCTCATTTTATAAAAGATGTCAGTTTCTCAATCAAATGTTCCGATTATAACTTTTTGTCTACATAACCTTTTAGTTTATAAAATTAGTAACCTTAAGTAAGAAATGTTTAACATTTTTCCATGAAAAACAGTCTTCTTTTTTTAAATTCAAGTGGTCTTTAATTTTTGATCAGGAGTGTATATATACAGACATACAGACAGGTTGCAATGAATAAATTGAAATTACTCGAAAAGGAAAATAACTTTGACATCTAACTTTAACATTGGTGAATGCTGCCATAATCCTTGCCTTCAGTTCATATTTGATGTTACAAGGAGATTTGTTGGTCGCTTGCTCAACTGTAACCCAGAAATAGTAATCCAGGGGCGTAAGTGACTGAAGTTGAGTGTGCAGATCCTCACTTGGTTATTGCCAAGAACCTCGAAATGAATAGCAG
>OZ038478.1:105316139-105326139 GCA_964036315.1 Acanthosepion esculentum
TCTAGAGAATTGTATTTTCTTTCCCTAAAGGGCTGTTTCGGATATACACGCATCGCACTGAACTACAATTTGTTTATTTTTACGACTTCATAAAGGTTTATTCTATCTTATGATTGGTTTAAGCTTTTAAACCTTTTATTAGACTATGAAATTTAATTGTTTATGCTAATTATTTAATGCGAAAATTTGTTGATGTCGGCAAAAAACCTTTAGCTCAAGTCTATGGTTTAATAATTTTTCATTTTTCGTAGGAATAAATGGCATGGGTCATCCCAGGTTTTACAAGTTCTTGTTCTATTTATTATTTTCCATTTTACTTTTGGTGTTTTATTCATTTCTTTTAAATGCCAAAAATATTTGGATAGAGATGCCTGATTTCTATTTCTAGAGCTTTTGTGTTGTATCCATCTAATTTTAAATTCATTCTTCGTTGAACCAATGTTTATCTACTCAGTTTTAAGACTCTCACTGGATGAGCTAGTGCATTGGTATACCACAGATTATATGAGGCATTTATTTTTCAACGGGCAGTCTTCAGGGTTTCTACAATCACATAATTTTTCATCATTTTTGTCTACTTTTAGTTTAGGATTTTTATTAATACTGTTTTGGCATGCGTGTTTTTCCAGGATTTTAATATTATATTTTTTATTATTCTTTCTAGATTTTCAGTGCAACTGTAACTTAATTTTAAGGTGTTTTTATTAAAGATCTTGCTAAGTCGTCTATTAGCAGGAAAGTGTTTTTCAATTAAAGCTAGGAACTTATGTCCTAGCTTAATACTAACCATTTCGTTGAACGGAGGGGTATAACATATGTTTTTCTTTTCTTGTTTTACTTCTGGTTAGTACTATTGTTTCTATAAATTATGTTAGCGTTTTTGTATCCGCTATTTTTTAGGGCTCAGTTATAAAAATTAGTGTGTTGTTGGAATATGTACTTATTCGCAGATTTCATGCTGATTCTATTCTCTATTGATGTAGGTATATGCTTAATTATAGATGGAGGGTGGTTTGACTTAGGGTGTACTTACAAGGGATTAGTGTTAGGTTTTCCGTAAGGTAGGTATATATTGTTCATTAAGTCTAGAGTTACGTCGAGGAAGTTTAACCTTTTTAACTTAGTATTGACTGTAGTTTTTAAATTTAGTTTTCTGAATTCACTAGATATTATTTTTTTATTTTATCTATTTTAAAATGTGTGGAGCTCGTCACTACCGTCATCCCTGTATAGCCCGATATGCATAATGTCTAATTCCCCGTGCGCGGCTAGATAGTCTTGTATAAATAGACCGACATGTTCAGAAGACTCTGCAGAGTCTAAAGATCCCATGGTGATGTCAACATTTTCATTAGTGTTTTTAATCCATTGGTCGCCATTATAGGTGAGGACAGATATTTTTGTACTGAGAATTATGTTAATTTCTTCCTTAGTTAATTCAGAATATACAGTAGCAAACTCCAGGGCAGTCGTGAAGAAATCTCTTGATATTCACTGGTAATAATCCACAATATCGATCTGTATTAGAGTGCAATCAGGCTTATTGTCGATGTTGGTAAACCAATTGATAGCTTCTTTGGTATTAATCCAGTGTGTTGATCCAAGTTTTTTTTTATTTGCCTTGTGATCCTTTCTAGGATTCTTTTGCCTATCTTTCCTATATCAGGTCTGGTTGGTTTATCATTCTGGTAGTGTAGTCTTCCTCAAAATCTTGTTTGTGGTCGTTAAGAGTGGTGTAGCATTCCTTTTCAGCTAGTTTGCCTACCCTGTCGCTTATTTTTAATTTTTCAATAATAATTTTACTAGTTGTCTTGATACTGTCTATCATATTAATATTGTTATTATGAGCTTTTTTTATAAGTCTTAGTTGTTTTTTTTAATTTGTAGTCGTCTGCCATCAATCCCGTTTTGTCGGACTTAATTATTATTTTATCGCTGTGGTAGATGCTTTTAACTATTTGGTCTAGATGTTTTGGGAAGTTGTTTTTCTTTCTTTTTTTTTGAAAGGATATGTTATTTATTATATTAAGTAGGTCCTTTTCAAATTCCTGTAGTTTTTGTTAAATGGTGCCACATTTAAAGTTCTAAAGCCGTAAACCTCATGTTATTTTTCTGTTAAGTTATTCCCTCGGAGGAAGAAGAATACTTTCCATCGAATTTTTCTTATTAATTCCTCTGTTTTTTGATAGAAATAAATGAAATTGCAACCTCCTAACCTATGAATTAATTTCCCACCTCTATTCAGTTTGTCCATCTTAGTGGGTAATGGTATTTTGATATTTTTTCGGTTATCTCTAAAGCAGAAACACCAATACGTTTACACCGTATATCTGTGGCCTTCAGGCAGAGATTCTTGCTATTTACAGTTTCACTATAGCGAAAGTGTCCATTGTAAAATGTTCCATGCCAGCGTATCAGCGTTACCCACGCTTGCACGTTTTGTTCATGTAGTCACATTTCTGTTTGTATTTACTCTGGCAGTGGTTCTAGGGTAAATCTAGAGATCTGCTGCTTGTTGCATCGGTGTTGTTTTGCTACAAGCGACAGTAATCCAGTGAGCCTTTCTGAACCCGTATATCTGCTTTAAGATGGCCACACATTTAGAAACACCTGAAAATATCAATGTACTTAAAAATCATCGTTAATATTTTCAGCCAGTTTTAGAGCAATTATTGCAACAAGATTGTTATGTGGTGGGCAACTGTTGGATCGAATAGCGCCTTTTATTCTGCAATCAGGCCCTGCCTTCATAAAAGTATTCCAAAGGCTATTCACCAACGAAACAATGATTCAAATCCTTGCATTTTTATATGGTGTGCTAAAATTAGATAAAGTCTCGTCATCAGTGTTTGTGAATTTACACAGAATACCATCATATACGTAATATATATTTTACAACACCGTCTTCGGCCATTCTTGCTATAGTCAGACGAAGTATTCTTCCAGAAATTTAATGTTCGAATCCTTACAAACTGCAAGATTTACATTAATTTGTTCGATCATAAGTTTGCCAATATTATTCCTCCATTGAATATTTATGGGTCCTGCTTGATCTTCACGGAAGAGGAGGTTTCCTTATTGTTAAGGTGCCTCCACTTTTTACCCAAATGGACTCAACCGAGGTATACATATATTACTACCAGTGAATACCCAGACAGTCTTTAGCACGTTAAGTGCTAGACGGTCGACCTCTCTGCCTATGGGCAGAGAGGAACCCGGACGAGGCTCCGCCAAAAGGCAGAGTCTCGTCCGGGGAGGTTGACCAACCCGATTCTGTTTTTACAGTTTCTACGGGCATTTTTTGGCCGAGCCTACGGGCTCGGAAATACCCAATGGTAGACTCGGCCTTATGCCACATCTACCCCTCGTGGAAGGGGGACAGTAAATACTGTCTGTAGCACGTTACGTGCTAGACGGTCGAACTCTCTGCCTCTGAGCAGAGAGGAACCCGGACGAGGCTCCGCCAAAGGGCAGAGTCTCGTTCGCCAAGGTTGACCAACCCGATCCCGTTTATACGGGTTCTACGGGCATTTTTTGGCCGAGCCTACGGTCTCGGAAATACCCACGGTAAACTCGGCCTTGTGCCACATCTATCCCTCGTGGAGGGACAGTAAATACTGTCTGTATTACGTTAAGACAGTCGAGAAGTCTGTATCAGAGTAGTATCAGAGGAGGGTAACACAAGAGTCACCGTCACGAGCACTTAGACTCAGTAAGGAGTCATACCGTGATACTTCAATAACAAGACTGTATATATATTATTCCTACTAACCCGCATTCCAGGATCTACTAACCCGTATTACCAGTTTGTATTATTAAGTTAATACATTTATTTTCCTTATCTATTCCTGGCGCTTGTTATTTATTGATATCGGATTTCATCTCGGAATCCATAACACTTATTAATATTATTTACAGTCGTATTAATATGATGTTACCATCATGCATTTTCGGTCGCCGCAACGTATGGAATTTTCCGGGGCCTGGCGATCAAGTTAAACGTTTAAATTAAATTTCCTGGAATTTAATCGAACTGTCAACTACCCTAAAAATGCCAGAGTGAAAAACGGCCGAAATATTAAGCTAGTAAATTAATGGCAAGCGTGAAATGCAAATTGAACATTCTCCCCATTAGGAATGGACAGAAATCCGTATCGAATTTTACATTATATCCAATATCGTATATAGTACACGTGGTTTAATAAAAAAATGAGCATTTACATTAATTTTATTTTTCTCTTATATGATCTATTTAAATTCTATGTTGAATGTGACACCCACGAATGGAGCTGAAGAAAATACAGAGAATATATTCTAAAGATTATTTATGAATATATTATAATAATTAAATATAGGAATTTATATAAAAAATTTAAAAAATGTTTAAAAGAAAAATGTTACATTTAGCGTAATCTTTCCCATTTAAGTTATTTTAAGTTGAAATAACTGTCGATTTTTCACTATAGAATGTTTCTTTTGCAACGAACTAATGACTTTAAGTTATAGCGTAATGTGCAGTATCAAACAAAAAATATTACTATATATTTTAATAAATGAAAAGCCACACCGATCCCCCAAAAAGATATGAAAGAAGAAATAGTATCACACACTCATGTTCCTGTATGTGTGACCGTGTGTGTCTCTGCCCGGCAAAGGTTAAAGATTAATTGTACTGAATTTGTGAACCAGTATGCTTACAGTAATACAACAATTTAAAAATAAAAATAAATATAATTTAAGACACGAATATATATATATATATATATATATATATATATATATATATATAGATAGATAGATAGATAGATAGATAGATAGATAGATAGATATAAATGAATAGATACATTTTTATGCATACATATATGTGTGTGAGAGCGTAAACCAACGAAGGCAACACATTGCCAATGTCACAAATCTAACTAATTCTACAAAACTCACTATATCATTTCCCATCCAGATGAATACTTAAAAGAAGTCGAAAACATAGGAGAATTCTGTCGGAACTTGTTCCTCGTCGGAAAAAGATTATTCGTATACAAAATTATTGTTGTCATTAATAATGTTTGCCTTAAAGGGAGTTTCTCTCGAAATATAAACAATATGAATGTCTACACATTCTCTCTCTCTCTCTCTCTCTCTCTCTATCTATCTATCTATATATATATATCTATATATATATATATATATATATTGCATATGTTATATATATATGCATGTGTATATATATATATACATGTGTATAAATGTATGCACGCCTATATACACATGTATATTTATATATATGCATATGTCTATATATGCACGCGTATATGTATGAATGAATGTATATGTATATATATATGACTTGTACATATATATATGTATGTATATATAATACATATTTGCAGGCGTGTATATATATATGCATATATATATGTATATAAATATATACATACATGCATATATATATGCATGCATATATATATATATATATATATATGCATGTGCATTTATATACATATATGAATGTTTATATATATGCATGTGTTTGAATATATATATGCATATGTTCTAGAAACTAATGTTTTGAGTAAATACTTAGACCAAAATAAAAAAAAACAAACTAGAACCTAAAATGAAAAGAACTGAAGATAGGGAAAATTATGCAACTGGAGAAATCCTCAAAACTGTCCTGTCAATAATAAAGGTTGTGCAAAATCATTGGTTTATCAATGCAATATTTCATCTATTGAAGATCCAGACATAGTTAAAATCTTTATTGGATGCAGAACATGAATTCAAAAGACGTTGGAACCACATCAAATGTCCTTTAAAAATAAAAACATACAGAAATCAAACGTCACTATCTAAATATTTCTGGCACTTAAAAGAAACCAGTAAGAAACCAACAGTAAAATGGAAATTAATAGGATCTAGAGCTAGTAAGTCATTAAATGACCCATGTCCTTTGTGCATATGTGAAAAATTATACATTATTATGTTTCTGAAAAATAATGATATACTTAATCAAAGAAATAAATTAACTATTTTTTACAGAAATTGTAGAATATTTTCCTTAAATAATGATTAATTGTGAAAAAAGAGATGAAAGAAGAAACATACATAATTATAATTGACCTTTGATTAATATTTTTTTAAAGTACGGATGTAATTCTAATATATTTATTTGTAAAAAAGAACATATGTTTTAGTTATTAGAAGTAGCAATAGTACTTTAAATTTGTAGGAATTGATTTTAAATATTAAAAATACTTACTCATATTCTGATGAACCTTTTAAGAAATATTTGCGTATAAAATTATAAATTAAGCTGTTCAAATGAAAATGCCAACATTTTGTATCATTTGAAAAACGGATGTAATTATTTGTGTGCAGGCACCCCTACACAACGTTAACATAACCTGATTTTGAAAGTATCTTATATTTGATACACCTAGTTGTCTAGGGAAATTAAAACCCAATCACCCCCTATCAGAATGATTGAATTTTCCGTAACCTAAACAAGTTAAAATATTAAAATTGTCTGTACTTATAAATGAAATAAATTTCTTAATAGGTTATTCCAAAAATCACTTGAGAATTGAACAGAGCTATGGATTTTAAATTTAATTTTATAATTAAATTTAAAAGTATAGTTTCCGTTTTAAACATGGTAATTCCTGAGTAGCGACTAAAACATTTTTAAAATAGAAAATAATTATAATATTATGCTCTACTGTTTTGTATCGAACAGTTTTTAAAAATAAAAATGATTACTAAGATCACCGGATTGTAAGTCTTCTTCTTCTTCTTCTTCTTCTTCTTCTTCTTCTTCTTCTTCTTCTTCTTCTTCTTCTTCTTCTTCTTCTATATATATATATATATATATATATATATATATATATATATATATATATAGCTGCCCCTTTACGTATGTATGTTTTTATGTTGATGTAAATATTCATTACACTCATTTTAATTGATTTATTCCGACGTATGTTCAATATATGTAAATATTCATAATGTGGGTATAAAAATACATACACTGATATGTGGAAATGGTTTATTCAAATACTACACAAAATTATGCTTTTATGTGTTTATTTATCCATATAAGAATTATTATGCAAACGCACGCATACACAGAAACACACACGCAAACATTTTTTACATCTAACTTATTGCAGCAAAACTTGATCTATTTATGTATATACATGATATTGAGAACTTTTGATCGATGGATACAGTAAATCATAGCTTATTCATATTTTCTTTTTGCAATCAGGCAATCCCAGGCGCCCGGACCCGCACCTATTTACCGTTTAGTCAAAAGAAGCTCCGGTGTAGTATATAAACCCACAATATATCCTAACTAGAGCTTTCCACAGGTGGTATCGGGTGGGGGCGGCACAATTCCGGTCAGGTCACGTCGAGACCGGTCAGAGTCCAAGAGGTATCTCTCTTTCCTTCATCACGTTTTTCAACATTGTTGATTATATAAACATCTCGAGCATATTGGCTTACTTATTTGCATACATTCAAGCATTTATCGCGTGTTATCAGGAGACCAGTGCCTACCGTCGGATGAATTGCGATCACGAAGTGCTACATACAACAGTCTCGACAGGGACTCCGCGATGGACAAAACAGACGCCATTATTATCTCTCGGGTATGAACGGCGCTGAGCAAGAAATGGAATGTCGAATGTTAAAACTAATATCTCGTACAGGCTCACAAATACACAAATGTTTAAACACCGCCAACATTTTATTGTGAAAGTTAACTCTACAAATGAAACATACATATACACACACCCATCCACACACCTATCCACGCACGCACATACATATATATATATATATATATATATATATATGTGCGTGTGTGTGTGTGTGTGTGTGTGTGTTTGTGTGAATTATGAGAATGTTCACAGCGTGTGCATATTTGCGCAGCATCTCATATTATATGCCCTTCCCTGTGGTATTGATATATAGAATAAATACTAATTGGTCTGTCAATGCTTATTGGCTTAATGGTACCAACTCCTAGGCATTTAGTTTAATGACCGTTACCTTCTTTGCTGATGAAAACAGAGAGCTGTTTGTATGAAATGTACTTAAATTAGTCTTTTCAAAATAACTGCGAGTTTGTGAGTAGGTAATTTCAAAATTGTAGGACTGTTTTGAAGCATGCAATTGACTGATAACTTCAGATTTTACAAATGTTAACATAACTATTTAAGTTAATTACGTGAGGACATTTATCAGTATATTTTTTGTTCTTGTTATAACTTTCAAGAAAGCTATAAATTAATACTTTATTTAATCTACAAAGAATTTTCTCGTTCCGTTGCTAATATCTACAGATATTTTGTTTAGATCTTATTTAGTACTGCCTGGTCCAGCGACCGAACTAACAATTACCATGTCTCCACATTCTTCTGTCGATCATTTACAAGTGGAGCCTTAATACTAGTCTACCCGCTAATGAGTGTTATTCCTGTTCTTCTACTTGTTAGGCTTTCCTGCACTCACTGACATTTCATTTTTCGTGCTGTCTATTCTCTTTTAAACCATGTTAAAAATTGCAAACGTTTTGGCAGATAGCAACGAATAGTGAAGGAATCAATTTATCTATGCATATGTGTGTGCGAATTTTCAGGAATGCGAATATGTCTGTCTGCACAATATATATGTAATCTGTGAAAGATATACGTGTGTATTTATTTATGAAAACTTAACCTAAATAAATGTTTATATATATATTTATTTCGAAATTTAGGCACAGTAAAAAAAATATGTATGTTGTCATTAGCTGTTCTTTTGCAGTCTCTTTCATATATATATATATATATATATATATATATATATATATATATATATATATATATATTATCCATCTGTATGGCAGTATCAGCAATTTTTAATAAATTAATGTATTCATATGTGTGTTTATATGTTCGCATGGACTTATAAATCTCGGCATCTCTCTTGAGAAAAAATGTTTTAATCTATATACTATAGCCTTTTCATGATCTCACCGTCTGTCATTTACTAATCTAATCTATTATTAATTTGATTATCTCAGATTTTATCTATTAATATAATCTCTCATATATAAATGTCAGTCATTAAATGTTAAGTTGATATCTGTTTTGCAACATCACGTTTTAATGTTAGTAAAAATATACCCTGTTGCACTGATACGCACATTATATTATGGTTTAGATTTTTTATCTAATACATGCTTTATTTTTATCCAATTGAAAAACCAACGAAAACACTCATTTTAAGTGTTTTATTTATGATGCCCGATTAATTTGGCATGGTATTTTATCATCTTCTGGTAACACGTTTAATAGATCAATAGCGTTTTCTTTTTCTTTATGTTGTCTTGTAAAGTCCTGACACAAAATATATACTTTCTTTTCATGACTTATGATACATATAATATGTTAAGTACTAACAAATGTTGACTATTTCACCATTTGTGCTGATGCGTTTCCTCTCCCTTTAGGAGAAGAATGATAATGGCACTTTACAACTCCTTTTGTTCCAATTCTTTCTCGTTTAAGATTTTTAGTTTTGTTTGTGGTATATTTTTCTATCCAAATGTACAAAGTTGCCAGGTGCATTGATCGCTTTTTTTCCTTCTCTTGTCAGTGTGAATTTTTCCAAATCTTCATTAATCATTATAATTTCTACTTCAGCTACTCGCGTTTTTTTGTAGTTATTCCACCTCAATGTCAAATACGTTAGTAAAACCACTTTTAGCACATCATATAGGATTCAGGCTTGGTGTCTTGGCGTACCATACCTGCAAAAATGCACAATGATGGTAATGCTAATCTTAACTGTTTCCCGATAAGGAAAAATTCCGCATTCGTAGACCGGACAGATTTCCCTGCTGTCGGTTGAAATTTATATATTTTTACGTAAAACAATTTTTCAGGAAAATTTATTTGTCAATTCCGGTAGCTGTTATCCATATTTCGAATATTGTTTGGGGCTACCTTACTAA
>OZ038478.1:105331139-105376139 GCA_964036315.1 Acanthosepion esculentum
ATATATATATATATATATATATATATATATATATATATATATATATATATATATATTAGCAGCATGGCCCGGTGTTGCCCGTGATGATTCAAAAATCGGACGACTCATACAGCAATCGCTATCACTTGACTTAAAATATTTTTGCCCTTCCTTGCCTTTAAAGGAGTGCCCTTTGCCGTGCTGATGTTGCTACATGCCTTACTTCTTGCCTGAGATTTTTTCCCGATATTTTTTCTTTATTACTATAATCGTTATTTCCAGTGGGTACACGTATTTGGTTTTTACTTCTTTTCTCTTAAACAGTGAAATTATTTACGTCCAACCAAGATTCAGAACTCCTAGTTAAGGAAGATTTTGTCTCTGACAAGAATGGAAACTCGGAATAGAGTTTCCATTCTGGTCAGAGACAAAATCAATTCAGCTACGGACCAACCCATCTTTAATGGAGAAAGACTTGTTTACATTTAGGGTACAAATATTAGATTCAGAGAATCCCCAATGAAAAATTGTGCATTCCTTAATTAGACAATACAAAATTTTCTTTGTGAACGCAGCTTTCATAGTCGAATTTGTAAAGTCACGTTTCTTCTTTGGAAGTGATTTACCTGATAGAAAACAGAACACAGGCTCAGTTCTTCTCGGGGGCGTTGAGTATAGCTTCTTTCCTGCGTTGATTATTACTGATTTCACCATTTAAGAAAAAATATGTATAGCGACACAAAAACGCGTGCCTACTAAAAATAACGTTTATAGTAACACAAGTGTCAAAAAGCAAATCATGTTCTAGATTAACAAGTCAATTTAAAATAGAAAGAATCTTACTCACGCACACATACGACAAACACAGTCATCCATTTTACACAATATATTCATGAAATAAGATTGATCGTTGTACATGTGTAAAGAGTTTTTCTCGCATTCCACTTATATTGATTATGTAGAGTCGCATAAACCGACTCAGAAACAACGCCAAATCAATGTAATATGAATATTTTTTCATTGATTTTAACTAAAAGTTTTTACGCCATCCATTCTATTTTAAAACGAGCGAAAAGCATTTCAGAATATTACCTGCTCACTTTTTTAAATTCCTGTGAAACATTGCCAAAGATTCTGTTGAGAATGTCAAGTGAATATTGTCTATATGCTCCATAATGTCTCAACGATTTGGGGCAGGATTAGGGTTAGGTAATTTCCCATGATATCTATAAAAAAACAACCCTTTTCTTCACCACTAGCTCAAACGTCGAACTTAAAAAATGCATCAATGCTTTCGTGGTGTATACATTTCGCGGGGAAATATCAGGAACATTCTACATGATTGTCAATAGCAGTGAATTCCACCAACAACTTATGCAGGCTCCATATGGAACGAAACATTAAGTCAAAAAATTTTGTGGTAAAAGCTAGTTACCCTCCTTACTATCATGAATGAATGAGTCCATTCATGATAAGTAATCCTGAGTAATTGTCAAATAGGGGATAATACTATTGCAGTAACTTGTCTAACTGAATAATGAACAGTACTATCATGACTGACTCTGTCGATTTAAGTTGTGTCTTGCCAGACGCCTCATCATAAGAAAAATAATAGTTTTAATTAGAATACTCTACCTACATACACGTAACATAAAAGTAAGTCTGTTTATTCTTAAGCCATGTATGCTCAGCGTAAAATTATTAGTTGCTGATTTCGATTTCTAACCCATTAACATCCACCGTACCCAATATGTCACAATGGAAATTTAAAGGAAAGCGAGACTGACGGACTAAGTATCGTTTGAAAGAACACAGAATATATGTTTTTAGCAAGTGGGACAGCCCGAGAAGCAGATTCGTATTGGGAAAACCTATCTGTGTCGGAAATGCTGTAACACGACAAAAGATGTGTCAGAATTGGAATAGTGAAATATGGCTTTGAAAATGTATTAAGAAACAGAAAAATTTCGTTAGAAACAGAAACAAATTTGATGAAATCTTCTTTCATATTAATCCTCAAATATGGATATGAATGCTGAAACATGAATTCAAAGATGAAGATGAGACGTGCGTTAACAGCTGAGCTGTTCTACAGAACTATGATTAGAATAATATTTACGGGATCTGGCAGCAACAGCTAGGTCGTACTTAGAATGAGAAAGAGCTATGGAATTTCAGGTTGTAATGTGCGGAAGGAGTGCGGACAAATTTGACTATCACAGGATGTATTGTAAACTATATGTAAACAGAGAGTAGAATGCCTATTCGGTGTAAATTTATGGCAGAGCAGGCAGTCGGAGCAATAGACAAAGGAAAGAAATTGCTAAGAGCTCCGAAGGATAGAAAGATTTATGAAACACAGTTGTCCACTTCCTAAAGGGAAACCGCATATAATTATTAATCATCGGTAAATTTATCAGTAAATCCATGTTTGATTTCATAATAATATATCCCTCAAACTACCTTGTCCTTTCAGGGCTCTGGCGAACATGGATCTCCGGAATTTCCTGTCCTTTGTAGCTCTTAATAAATATTGTGTTTGCGTTATCTCTCCCAAACCATATTCTGTTATCAATGAACTCAAAAACTCGCTAGGTTGGTTATGCGTTGTTTTCCCTTCTTTATATTGCCTTCAGTCTCTCCTGTGAGTATCTTTCATCATTATATGCTGAAGAAACTGTCTTTTTATTGTGTTAAGTATAAATGTCCATTTTATTTCCTGCCCATTTTATTTCCTGTGCATTTTATTTCCATTTTTCTCTTAGAATTTCGTTGTTCCTCAAATATTCCGTTCATGGTATTCTCAGCAGCCATCAGTAGAGCCAGATTTATGTTGCTTCAAGCTTCTTCTTCATTTGTGAGAAGATTATCCAGCACTCATTTCCATATAAGATAACTAATATTACATGGGATTTCAGTTCTCTTTCTTTTGTATCTAAAGACATTTTACTGTTTCTTAATATTTTGCTTAAGTTTTTGAAGGCATGTTTGTACTTGTTTTATTTTTGTATGTCACATTTGGAATTTGCCTGTCGGGCTATTTCTTTTCTTAACAAAGATGCATTCAGTCTACCTACAATTGATGTTTATTCCTTTCTTCTCGCTTTCCTTCACTACCTTCTGTAGGAGTTCTTGTAGTTTACTTAATGTGTGCTATCAACGCTCTGTCATCTATATATCTTATGTTAAGATTATGATCTCTAATAATGATTCTTGGTAGTACTTTTAATTATCTGAGTATCACCTCACTGTTTAAGTTGAATAATTCCGTTGATACAAGTTTTTATATTGTTATATATTTACTAATTTCATTTTCTATTTGTACGCAGTCAGTTTGCTGCTAATATAGGTTCTGGATTAATCCAATATCTATCTCAACTATGTAAAAAGAAATAGATTTTCCATGATGCATCAAACACAAAATATGTTAGAGTCTTTCATATGTTATAATTCGATATTTAAGATGAAGATGAGAATATGTAATGGATAAATGATCACGTTTTGTAGACAAATCTTCTCTAACGACAACATCAATTTTAATTTTCATTTCGTTGCTTGTTTCTTGTTATTCCCAATAATTCTCATCTGATTCGAATATATTTTTCCGGAATTTGTCCTTGCTTCTTCAAACTTGTTTGCCCTGAACCACTTCAGCTATTTATATCCTTAATGAAGATACACGTTTATATTCTAAAGAACTTGAATGCGGTACTCACGTAACTATAAAACTGCTTTATTATGTTGAGAGCAAAGCTTCAAAATAAAAACTGAGAGTTTTTCTGTTTTATTATCCTCTTGATTCAAATTTTTAACAAGAAAACTTTTTTATTTAAATATGTTATCAATAATGATACTGCTGATTTTAACGGTGCATATGAAATTAGGAAATTGCAATATTTTTCATCATGCTATGAGAGGAAAATTAACTTTTGTTTTCAGTTGTAATGAATACTTCTACCATGAGATCCCCTTGGAGATGAAAATTATCTGTTCAGATTTACAATTACGAATCATATTTGAAATGAAACTCCACGAAAAATATCGGTTGAAGATAACTACTCAATCTTTCATATATTCAAATGCTAAACTACTTCTGGCTAAGAGAAGTAAGACTTAATTCCAGAAACCAAACTTGTACCCATCAATCCAACATCTTGATCTTCGTCAGGGATACATACGGTTTTGAATTCGACTGTTTTCCTTCTTCGAGACTATTTCTCAACAGAGAGTTAGAGAATCAACTCAGCCCTAATATTTCAGCTAAAGCTGGGGTGAAGAAGAGCTGTATTCGTAATTTTCAGAAATATATTTGTGCGACAGTGCATGATATGAAATATGACTAGTCAATCTTTTGTTTCGAATCACCACCTGTCATAACATTTGTACATGAAAATTAACTACTTTGAATTATTAGTAAGTAAATTCCTATTTAAATTGAAAGTTAAACAAATGCAGTTAGTTTGATAATAATGTGTTTGATAATTAGAACGAAATTATCTATGTTTGAATTTTCTTTTTTGACCCAATATGCACTAAAGCTAGAGTACTGCTGAATGCGGTTGTCATATAAACGTAAGTGGCGGTAAGATGTCATGTATAAAAGCTAAATTTTGACCCTGGACTTTAAATTGGAGTGATCTCAACAGGATCATATACGGCGTCTGTTTCCCAAAGTAGCGGTTCTTAGAATAGAGATGTCCGAATAGATCTTTCTCATACTAATTATATGCGGAGGAGGATGGGGATATTCACATAGCAGGGCATCTCTTAGCCGTGAACGTCTGAACTGGCGGAGCTGAGAAATGCAGCTCGACAAAATATTTGCCAGCACAAGGGATTGTAGAGTAGAAATAATTTGAATATTTTGAAGTGTATGAAGGCTGAAAAGTAGGGAATGGGCAGTCGCAAGACTCATATGACAAGAAGAGTCAATTTCTGGTCTGATCTGACTTTTGAGCATAGCAGAAGTTAGGTCCTTTCTCGTATGAAATATTAGAAATGTAAATTTCATATACAATATTTTTAAATTAAAATAATTGATCTAGCATGCCATGAAACCAGATATATAAACTGTATCAGGAAAAAAGAAATAGAAGAGAATATGTATTACTATGTACAGGGTGTTATAGATAATTTGGCGTCTAAATTACGCAAAAATGGAAATAACACTGACATCTCATTTTAACAGATATATTTACCAAAATTATACAAAGATTTATTGAAATACTAAAGAGTAAATTTATTCAATAAAATCGCGATTGACTTCAACCATTGCCATC
This sequence comes from Acanthosepion esculentum, assembly GCA_964036315.1. Taxonomy (NCBI): domain Eukaryota; kingdom Metazoa; phylum Mollusca; class Cephalopoda; order Sepiida; family Sepiidae; genus Acanthosepion; species Acanthosepion esculentum. The sequence continues at coordinate 105,336,398 of OZ038478.1, forward strand.
AGACGACTGCTTCTCTTCTGGACATAATCCTTTCCTTCTGTTCATATTTGGTGTTACAAGGAGTTTTGTACGTCTCTCGCTCAACAGAACCCTATACATAATAATCAAAGTAGTTGTAGACTGGGTTGCTAGTTGGTTAGATGTAAGGGGTTATGTAATGACAGAAATTGCCTGACAGTCATGACTAGGATTGATTGCTTGTATGGCATGGTGCAGAGTCCCGTTGCCAGCGTCTTCCAACAGGTATTCTCCTGATTCAGGGCAACACTAACTTCTCAATTCACTTGATGCCAGACCCTATGTTTAGTCCTCACTAACAGTTCCTCATCAGAAAGACCAGAATGAGTTATCATAGCTGCCGTACCTTCGTAATCCCCATAAGACTCATCCAACTGTTTCCAAATCTTCTACACTGTCGTTATGTTGTCAAACCAACACTCTTAAATGTTCGTATTTCAGCTTCCGGTGCAAATGCAAAACAGTTCAGCATGCTGTTTTCAAATTTCTGCTTGAGTGAATTGAATCATGTTGCTTTTTTTTCATGGACGGTGCCCAACCAACCCTACTAAACTGTACAGTCGACAAAATTCAAAAGAAACAACACGCCTGCGCAAAAATAAAAAAGTATAAAATGGAGACAAATTACCAATCACACCCCAATATGTAACTCTCTCATCACAAATAAACGTAAAATAGTGCAACTCAAATGAATATCAGCATAGAATCATGAAAATAAGAATGAAGTAATCATCATTTATCTGCAGTTGAAATATTACAGTGCTGTGGTGACGGAGGAGTAACATATGTCGAGAAAGAATACACGTGTTCTTTATGTTTATCTGTTAAAAATGAAAATCAGAATCAAGATCTGTTCGACTTGAGTCGGCTTCGAAATATGTTAATTGTATTATACTTCACTGCCAGTTTCGACTAATCACAGCAACATTTTTCGTGAAACCTATGTAGAATGCTTGGCTTTTCATGGGTGAAGAACGTAGTGGTCAGTTGTGATTTGTGATGACACTTTCGATTTCCGCCGTCGGCACTTTATCACTGGACCTGTAAGAATGTTTTATCATACTTGAAAATGCGACCTCGGAGTTAATTTTTTCTTTTGTTCTGAGCCTCTTTATTTTTAATTTTCTCATATGATTACATCATAATAGCAGTAGTACGTAACGCTATGATTGTATATACTTACCAGTCCATAAATAGGTTGGGTAATGGGTTGGATTTATATATTAGGCTTAGTAAGTGATTTTACAACTTGAACGATTATAAAGCAAATGTAAATAATAATATACAGTAAGACAATTTTACACCAGTTAATTCGTTCATATTATAGATCTTAAAATCTCCGGCATATGATTTTCACTTTCGCTCAGTCGAGAACAATGATTTCTTAAATATTTTGAGACTTATCAGGTGTATATCCAAAAATCCTTCATAACTAACTTTGTCATGTGATATTAATATTAAATGAAAATGTGCTTTTCTTACTGAAGAATGTGAAATTAAGCACAAATATACAGTAACATATTGTCTAATATGAAGATGCCCTCCTATTTTAAATTTTAGATATTGCGGTTGAAAACAATAGACTGAAAGAAAAACCAGAAAATACATTATTGCGTCAATTTTATTGTTGAAACTTTAAAGAACAATGATAATGATCATATTCAGGAAAGATGTCCAGTGGCTTTCTTGGAAACTAGTAGATACTATAATATATATATATATATATATATATATATATATATATATATATATATATATATATATATATATATATATATATATATATATATATATATATATGTATGTATGTATGTATATATAGATGATGAGATGGCAAAAGGTTTAACGACTGCATTTTCAGATGAATGGTGTCTGCACCTGAAACACCAAGTATCAAATTGATCACTTAATCCAGGCCTGAAAATCGAACTTACTAACTGTAAACGAGTTGAAGAATAAAAAATATACCTAATTTCGCTATTTGTTAGACAACTAAATAGATAATTATGTTTACTTCGTCAGAGAGGCAAGGATATTATAGAAATTTAATTTAACATTCGGACCAATTGTCATTTTAGTGCTGGGAACAATCGTAACAAATGTTATTGTTGTAATGGAAGCAATCACAAACATCCGAGCAAATGCGGCTGTGAATATCTGATGACAGTTCGAAATGTGATTAATCAGAATATAACATGAAAATCCTGTAGAACGTTGAAGAGTATCCTGGAATAGTCAATACAGTTGCTATCTCTTGGACAGCAATGGAAATCACTGGTTACTTCTTGTGTGAAGTAGATTTTATGAAAAAGTCACGCAGTATGTTCAGAATAATTTTTCTTTCCTTTTACTTCCTATTCTGAGAGCGGAGCCATTGCTAGCATAATTAAAACTTATAATTATCTTTTACGTTCGTGAGACAGTAACACGAATATTGCTCTTATGTTTGTAAGTGGTATCGATGTAATACTTCTGACACACGTCTTCCTCTTTGTTCGTAACTTTGGTGGTGCTTGGCATTAAAGTAGTAATTACTGCCTTATTATACTGAAAATTTTCATTTTTATCACTGATATTCTGTTATTTTTAAATTTCTACAGAACCTGGTCATATCGAATCTTCATAGAATTTTAGTAAGCTTTTAAAACTTTATGATTTTAGTGAATATTTTTCGTTGTATTGTAATTGTTACATAGAATTGGATATGGTTTATTGTATTTTTGTAGAATAATGATTGTTTGTCAGTAATTTTAGTGGAATGAAATATTTTTGTACGATTCTATATAGCATCTTAAGCTTTTGGTTGATGAGAGTTTTGAATAGAAGATACACGGAATTTTGAGAATACAGAGTTTAAGAATAGCCAGCCGTGCTGCAGTAGGTGTTGTATATGATGATTTTTTATGAAATCAATCTATGTCTAGAGAAATGGTAAAGAAATGCTTTCAACAACAGCAACGATACAAATGAAAGAACAACACATTTATTCGAATATTAAGAACAAAAACAGAAATAACCATAAGAGTAAGCAATGAAAATTGAAACGATCATTGAATATGAAATCGATTTAATCAATAGACCGGTGATAAGAAACTCAAAGAAATTTGGAAAAATCACAGCTGGTCTAAAACAGAAACGAATGGAGGTGAATCAAATGATTGTAACATTAAAAAGAACGCAACGTTTAAATTCATGTTTTGCAAAGTGAACTTGAATCATGGCTAACTGAAAAAGTTATCGATAAAATAAAAGACTTAATATGGAAATCGAATGAATATCAGGTGTTTATCCACTGTAAAATAATTATATTGCGGGGCTACCGGAATAATATTCAATAAGACTTTGACTAGAAATAAAAAAAAAACATCAAAAATAATATATTCAGCTAAAGGATACACAATTTGCATTTAATGTAATTGTATTATCCTAATAAATCTATTAGAGCCTTCCATAGACATACTACACACAAGCAGTGGTAAAACTTCTACTACTGCTTTTTCTACGCGTCGCGTGCCTTCAGGACATAGGTAGTTGGGCAGAGCCATGACATCCTATCCATTTTCAAGATTTTTTCGTATTGCTGTTTTGTCTTTGCTTTGGTCTACTTTGATTTATGCAGTTTTTCTCTGATGTCGCATACGAGGGGAAGATAGTTTCTTCCGCAGTTGGCACCTGGATATGTTTTACAGAGTAGAAGTACATTTCTGAACATTCTATTGATAATTACGTAATCAATCTGTTTCTTCATATAACCTATCGATCTTGTATATGTCGACAGGGATTTTGGATGCTCCTGGAAACTGGATTATTTGCTATTTACTGAACAAATCTTGCGCTCTGTTCGTGATCCTAACCCGACTAATTAATATATTTTCTTTTCTGATCTTGTAATTTAGGTCTTCCATGATGACAGTAATTTCTCCGGGATTTGGCCATATCGAGAGAGTTGCAAAAGTATCAATTTCCTCCTCGCATATACAACGATACTTCCTATGTTAAAGGGTTTCCTTTTAGTTAAATTAAGAGGCTTCTGCATTAACAGATGCTTACACAAATTGAAGATTATTGTGATTTTCATGAAACATACATGTGTGTCATAACTGCAATATCCATTTAAGCTGTACATAAATTGTATCATTGTATAAACCTTTTAATGAAGATTTAAATTCATATATAAAATAATAAGGTATCATAGAATAAATAGGAATGATATCAGCTATTTATCTAATCACTTGTACAAACTATCATGAGACTGATCGTAATGAATCACGCTAACGCCAAAGACGATAATAATAATAATAATAATAATAATAATAATAATAATAATAATAATAATAATAATAATTTAAGTATAGACACAATAGTGTACACCTGAGTGTATTCTATTTTTTCTTAACCATTGATTTTAGCAACTTTTATCTGATTTGTTGATTGAATATCTTATAATTCTGCTCTTCAGTAATGTTTATATCAACCCATCTAAGAGAAGGAAACTCAGATGACAAACATGCGACTGAAATGATTACTGAACATCTCGCATTCGCTTATCACCAGGTCATAATCGTGGAAGCTTAGAGAGTGGCACTCGTGTTGTACAAGCGTTTGTCACTATAATCAAGTGATGTATAACTGCCTCTTTGTGACATCTTTCATTCTATTCGTACACCTCAACCAAAAGTGCATCGCGATGGATGAAGGGCAACGTGTGCAGAAATAGCCAGTTGGAAGCACACAATTATAAATCATTGGCGCGCGAGTCTTATCCTGACATCGCTGCGTGTCTTCATTTTGACAGGGACACACTTTGGTGGAGGCTTTTGCGACTGAGCAGCCTGCTCACCCAAATACGTGAGAAATTGCTTGAAAAGGTTCACCAAAAATTTTCTGTCATATCAAAGTTGTTTAGTCTCCTGCAGCTAACTGTGGTTCCCTAAATCAGGAAGAACAACAATAATATTAATGAACACCAAAAAATGTACGCAGAGGATCGGGTCAGACTAAACATTTGTTGATAGAAGATTGGCAGGAGGGGATCAGTTATCGTCAGGTTTCACGATTTTCTGGGTAGGTAAATCAGAGAGAGGGTTGTGGTGGATTTGCCTTCAGAACATTTCTTGATCGCATCGAATTTCTTTCTAGGGTGAAGGATAGAATTATGAAGATGCAGGTGCATCTGACGCAAGATCAGCATGCAACATTGTTGTCGATCTATGCACCAACCCTACAGAAAGGTAAGGAAGTCGTCGATTCATTCTGCGAGTGTATTTGCTTTGTTATAACAATAAGCCCTGCTGACAGTGAATTACTGAACCTTGGAGATTTTATTCTTCGTCGAGGCAAATACTGTCAAACTTGGGGTGCTATTGGCCCTGTCGGCATTGTTAAAATTAATACAAGCGAAGTGAGGCTGCTCGAACTTTGTTCAAAACTTGATTTAATCATATGCAACACTTTCTCCGTCAAAAGCTACGTGGTTTCACACGATATCCAAGCATGTCCACATGATAAACTACATCATCATTCGTAAACGAGATTCAAATGTTGTGTGTTCGGTGCGTGAAATGTGTATTGCAGAATGTGGAACTGCCCACAAATTGGTGCGTGGAAAATTCAGGTATTCGTAAGTTGATTTGTATGGTTGGAGTGAAAACATCGAAACGAATTGATGTGACCAAATTAAAACGAGGAGATATATGTGCAACGGTGATGGAAAGACTTGATAGCGTTGACTGGGATAAATTTAAAGATCAGGTACATTCAGTAGGGGCCGATGTACATGGTTTCAGAATTGTTTAGATGATAATAACATTCACACCAACCAGCTATTGGAAACCAAGCACACTCTACTTGAAAAGCTACTTAACCAAAATTTTGAAAAGCAACCATCAGCTGAGATAGCCTACAAGAACAACGAGTTAATCCTACAACTTGAACTACGCAGGATGAAAAATGATTGGTAGAGGAATATAGCCTCTGATATTAATCAAGCCTTCAAAACTGAAGACTCCAAATCGTTCCATTTATTGATACATCAAGTCATCCGTCTACCAACATCCTCTGAAGTAAAAAGCCAATGCTAATACCTTCAAATGACCAGAAGATATACTTCAATGCTGAGAAAAGCATTTCATAGATCTATTTGATAACCCTTCTTCTGTCGATTACATCATTATAGAGAGCCTGACACAGTATGACAATTTACATCTTATGGATCGTGAACCTACTCTTCAAGAAGTCAGACAGGCAATCAAACATATTAACTCTGGTAAAACACCTGATCCTCACGGGATTCCGGTTGATTTACTGAAAATTGGAAAACAGAACATGACGGCAATGATAATAAATCTCATAATCGATTGCTGGAATGGGACAAGATTGGGTCGATGGTATCCTGTTTTCCCTATACAAAGGGAAAGGATGAAAAATAATATGTGGTAAATATCGAGGTATTACTTTGTTGGGGGCTGTTGGGAAGCTTCTCGGAAGAATAATACTTAATAGGCTGGAAGAAGATATCTGTCCTGTAGGTTTCCCAGAATCACAGTGGTTTTAGAGGTGGAAGAGGGACAATTCACATGGTCTTCTCTGAACGACAGATTCACGTGAAGTGTATTGAAGAGAACAGGTATTTGTAGATTTCAAGAAAGCTTTCGACACTGTTAGGCGAGATGCTCTTTGGATAGTACCCATAAAGGTAGGATGTTACCAGATTTTGTGGAAATGGTCAAGCAGCTGCACAGGAATATGTGAGGCCGGGTTACTTTGAATCGACAACTCTCAGTGGAAATCCCTATTGGCAATGTCGTAAAACAGGGTGATATCACTACTCCCACGCGTTTCTGTCTTTTTTGCTGCTCTACTTCGCATGCTTTCTAAGACGGTGACGAATGCATCCATTTGCGCTTCGGAACCTGTAGGGATTTTCGATTTGAGTTTCAATGCCATTCGGAAACTTTCCAAGCTCTGATTAGAGAGGTACTCTACGCAGACGACACTGACTTCTTGGCTCATACAGAAGCTGGCATGCAATATATTATGGACTGTTTCACATCCTCATGGACAGCATTTGGTCTAATGATAAGCCTCACAAAAACTAATGTAATGTTTACTTCTGCCCTCGAAGTGCCATATTTTGAGCCAACATCTTTGTTCATGGAAGAAGATTAGGGATAGTTGAGAAGTTAGTTTAACTTGGTAGCACAATTACAAAACATGGCTCAGTGGATGCCAAAATATATCTACGCATCGAGGAGGTCTCTGCGGACTTCGGAAAGATGGAAAGGAGAGTATGGATAGCTCGTGATGTTACCAATGATACCATAGTATGTGTGTATAGAGCGTGCGTTCTGACAGTTCTTCTATACACCTCCAAAACTTGAACACTACTCAGCAAAGATATAAAAATAATTGAGCATTTCCAGCAGAAATGCCTGAGACTCATATGAAATATCAAAAAGGAAAAGCAGAACACCTGATAGTGATGTCCTAGTCAGAGCCAACTTCCAAAGCATAGAGACTCTTGTAACATCTTCCCAAATGCAATAGACAGGACACATAATTCGAATGAAGGATAGCAGATTCTCAATTAGTTTAGGGTGTATTAAGTATCGGAAAGCGTTCTCAGCACAAACCAAGGAAAAGATACAAAAACTGTATCAAGAGTAACCTAAATAGCTGGCATTCGACTTAACAAATTGGGAAAAGATGGCTCTAGAAAGAACTGAATGGAGAGGTCAAATATGAGACGGGTGATAACTCTTCGAAGAATGTTGTGTGGAACACAAACGAGGGTATCAAATGCCGGACATGTGATGTCTGTCAGCGCATACTTCTTTCAAATGCTGGTTGCGTGAATCACGGGAAATCACAAAGAAGAAATTCACCCCTGACATTCCCCAGACACAAAGTGTCACAGACTGCACGCTGTGTGACAAGGGATGCAGAACCGGAGCTGGTTCTGCATCCCTTGTCGCTTATCACTTTTGCTATGTCAAGCGAATCCTCGGTATCACTTCCAAAAATGCACGTTCTATTCGAGACTTTGCAAACGCTGGTACTAGTAGTAACGCCTTCGAATTTTATCTGCACTAATAATACTTGTTCAAATAGTAATCGGCAAATGGTATAATGATTATAAGTGAATCGTAATCCGCATAGTATTAGAGTAGAGAGAGAACGTGTAGCAATAGTGGATAGAGAAGAAGAGTGAACAATGAATCGTATAGTCATCATATTACTTCCTACTTATTCACTTCCTTTATGATCACTTGATCTACTTAATAATGGAATCGCCCGTGTTACTCACGGGAGATCTAGTTTCAAACCACAGTGTCGGCAACGACACTTACTCTTATACAACGGAAATAAAAGATAGACGACCTGGTAAAAGTCACCGTGTTGAAGAGTTGCTTGATTGAAATAGAATAACTTGTCAATTTCAAACATTTTATTTGTACTAATACTTCTGAATTGTATTCATATTTATTGAAATGTATTAATAATTTGTTACGATGAAATATTTAGTGATGTAATAGGGGAATTCCCACGGGCAACTTGCTTAGTCAAACATTTGCTTAAGAAATAATATTAATCAGAAAATTCATATAGGTAAATCGTGAAATTTTCACTGGTATTTCCAGTTAAAGCTTGAATCATTCATATTGAATTTGAAAGCTTTTTATTTCTGAATAGAGTAATTTTATTATACTTTCTCTTGACTTAACAATTTGAACTATCTATCGGATCGGTTGGGTAAGGTTTATTTACATATTATCATTTTTTCTAAGATTGTACATATCGATTTTCATTTTGAGTGAGATAAATATGTTCAAATAATGCAGTAATTCCATGTTGTCGACATATGTTTGAATAATGTGTAGTCCTTAAAAACTTACCTTTTGCCAAGACAACTTACTTACCAAATAAAAATAATGATTTTCTCAGATATTCTTTCCTATTTCGTGCTCTAAATTTGTTTCTAATTACTTTATTTGTAAAATAGTAACAACTCGATATAAGCAACTAATTTCGCATTTTCTCCCGAACATTTAATTTAATCATTTCCTTATAACGTTGTTTTCTGTGTCAGATTATTGGTATATAAAGTTTGGAATCTCCCGTGTTCTGCAGAATTCCACCCAATATCAGGAATTGCAATTGTTAAGGAGACACAAAATGCTATAATCCACGCAATATGAAAAGCTCTCAGTTTGCAGACTCGAACATAACAACATTAGCCTTTGTTCAAATTGGTTCAAATGTGCTTAGAATTCAACAGGAAATACTGAAATACACGTGCTGGATACCACCCTTATTTCAAATCGATTTGCGAGATTCAGTGAAATCCCAAATGCCTAGAAATATTGATGTACCTGTTTCTCCATCCACAACGTTCTGGAGACTACATTAGCTCGTATATGATCTTTGGGTACTGATACTTAAACCATTACTAACAATCGTTCAATCATAAGAGTTGATCGATTCATCAGTGGTTATTTATTTTCAGTAATAGATCAAATCTCTCAAATCTCTCTATTTCCTTCGCTAGTTATAGTACCTTCATCCGTAACAAAATGTCACACGAGATATATAATACTAAAAAGTAAATTTCCCTTAATTTGGAGTTGTATATTTGTGACTTATGTCGAATCAGTTTCTTCAATAGGTTGGATAATGTTGCTGCCTACCAGCATGTTCTCGATCATTTACTAATCCCATACATTGAAGTCAAGGTTTTAATGCAAATTCAAGAGAAAAGGTGTTTGTTATCATCAAGAGGAGATTCGGGAAAAATCTCCATGAAAATCTAATGAATCATTATTGAACTGTGGACGTTGCTGACACAGGCGAATTGCCATAGATTAGTTCTTCCATTTCCACAATGAATGAAATACATATTAAATGCAAAGGTGTAAAGAAGAAGCTATAAGAAAGTTTTTTCAGAGAGGGGAGCGGCCCAAGAATCAACATAGAAACTGGAAATGTCAAATCAAACAAATTCGAAAATTTCGCTATCTAGGAATTTTTAATAATTGACGGAAAATATGACTTCGACATTCTAGGACGTATAATGTTAACAAAACCTACCTTCCAACTGTTAAGAAATGTATTGAAAAATAGGAAAATCATTAAAAACAAAGAAAAAATTAGTCAACTACTATGTGATATGAATACTCCAATATGGCAGGCAATGATCACAAATTTCCTCAAACATGAACAGGAGAATTCCAGCCGCATTTCGATAGAAGAATTATGGTGATACCATTGACGGATTATGTTAGCAACGAGGAAGCTTTTAAGAAAATGCATGTCGGGGGGGTGTCCTTTATACTTAGTATCACATAGAGACAATTGAAATTTGTATTCCACATTATGAAGAAATCAGTTTTCGGATATGTGACAATCACAGGATACATCTAAAGCTACAGAGACAGAGTGAAACATCAAGTAACTTACATAACGAGTTTGTGCAAATTAATTACAGAACAGGAACGGATATTAAAAATACTAATATTGCTAAGAGCTACGAATGATAGAAAGTTGTGAAGAATCGTGATCGTTTTCGTCCTGAAGGGACACAACACATAGAATAATTTCACTATATTTTCAGCGATAACCAAAATATCTGTTGAACATGACAATCCATGCCGAAAATAATGCGTTCTCAACCTGTAAATAAAAAAAAATCATTAAATATAACAGATAGTGACGTATCCGTAATCACTTAAAGGAAGCTGGATTTGAGATTTGATGAAATGCTTTGGCTCAATATACAGATAGCATAACAGATACCGTCTCAGAATGTGGAATCGAGGATCCTTGTATGATGCGTTCTCTTTGGCACTATACCCTTGAGAAAGACACAAATCCGTATTCTGTCCAAACCTCAGCGATGAGTTCATTATTCGACTAAATTAGATTGTACACTGAAGTGGCAATCAGCCTAAGAACAGGAAAACTCAGTATTCCTGTGAAGAATGCAGCAGCAAAACCGATCCAAAATCTTCACCAAGTTTCTTAGCAATTCAAATAAAATAAAGTATACATATCTTTGAAGAATCATGATAATCTTCTACCGAAATATAATCTATAATTAAAAACAAAAATTCCATAACATTGCAGAACATCACCTCAGCGCGAATAACGATGAAGAGGCTGGAGATTTCAAAAGTCATGTTGTCACTTGATTCCAGAAACACCATCAAAATAACTATCGATCAACATACAAATAATAAGTATATGACCAGAATAATAAAAGAAATAGATAAAGAAAAAATATTGGTTGCCTTAGTTATCGATTGCCTAGCCCTACCGCTGTCAATTTTCCTCGTGTTGTTTCGCCGTTCATTGGTCTAAGTTCTTTACACAGTAAATAAAGATTACCTGGAACATTATTGAGAATCAGTTTGGCAAAAGATCAAATCTCCCCAATTTCATGTCCCGTCCCTCTTCTTACAAAGCTTTCACCGGTTTGCAAATAATCATCGACCACATTTGCTAACAAAAACCGACTATTCTTCACCAAACAACCATCTCTCATACTCGAACCATTTCATATATATTCAAAAACCAGTCGGAAAATGCCATAGTCAAAAATACTTATCCATGAAAAATCTATTAAAATAAAATAGGCAAATAGTAAACGAGAAATCTGACAAATACCCTATTTTTGCAGACCACGGATCAAACTTAATTCCTTAAAAAAGACGTCTTTGATAAAACGGTATATTTCCAATGCACTACTCAAATATCAAAGCGTATACAAGTACCTTCCAAGACGAGAATAATATACGTGTTCATGACTTCGCTAGAGGATCAGAGGTATATATACGTATATCTAATAGGTGCTAAATGTTAGTGTCTATCTGGATAGTATGGAAAACAGAAAAGTTATGGACATGCACATGAATAGTGAAAAAAAGCTTTACAGAAAATAGGTATACTATTTAAAATAAGGAAAATATCGATAGAAACAAAAAGAATAATTCCAATCCCAAATATGTCATGGAATATTGGATATCCTGTCTTATTTAATCATTTCACCCTAAGAAAGCCACTGAGATACAAGAGGATACTGAGTGTGGAAGAGTATGAGTAAAATAAAACATTATTAAAGAGAAAAAACAATAAAAGACAAGGAATTAAGACGGAATATAACGATTAGCATTACATTTAAATTGTTTAACTTCACAGAAAAGCAAGATGCCAGAAGAAAGTTCCAGGTTTGAGAAAATAAATTATTAATATAGAAATTACGGTTGAATCTACCCATTTTAACTGTATGAGCAGATATTACCGCCAATATATTACTGTGCTTAAATTCTTAAATTTGTTGCCAAAGCGAAAAGTTCATCAGAACAAATATCATAAATTATTTGAAGCGACAGAAATGCTTTTTCCTCAACGAATGCTAACAATACACCACATTGAATATATGAGCACTTTTTAATGAAATTCTGAATATAAAAATGTATATTTATAATCAGAAAGAAACGTATCTTTCCTGCACAAATAATTACAAAATGAGAATTTGTAGAATTTACAACTCACTTGATATATTGAAGGAAAGAGCTGCAGGTGAAATAACGATTGAACAACTTTAATGTTACGAAAGACGTATTGGGTGTTAATGGATCATAAATTACCCAGATCAACAAGTGACACGTAGGCAAACAACTCTTATATTTACGAGCTGAAAAGATCTGGCACAAAAATTTTAAAAAACTATATTTAATAAGCAGATTTCCAAAGTAGAACTATTTTTACATGACGAAAGATAAAGTTATATGTTTCTATCCTTGTAGCGAATATAATTTGTATTCATTAATAATTTGACTATAGCGAAACAAACGAATTCTTGTATTTCTATATCTAGAACACTTACAATTTTATATTCCAAAGTAAAAAAAAAAACTGTTTATGTGTGTGTGTGTGTGTGTGTGTGTGTGTGTGTGTGTGTGTGTGTGTGTGTGTGTGTGTGTGTACCCTATAAACTCTCTTGTGGAATAAACAGCTACAGTTCTCTCTCGCTATTTTTGGGATGTGGGAAGTTTCTAATCATACAGCTAACCATTCTTCATTTCAATGTTGTCATGTGATATTTGATGAAAACCCAAGATAAGCGTCCAGTCTTTCATTATTAACGCCGACCTGGGGAAGAAGAGAGGGATACATACTTTCCCAAATGTCTGCGCCAATACGAATACAATAGACTCGGAAAGAATTTGATATCTACACGCCTATAAAGGTTACGCTGATCACATATCATATTTTTTCTTCTTTTGTTCATTTCTTCACTCAACTTCAGAACCAGTTTATGATCTCATATAATACAGCGTGTCCCAAAAGTCACAAAGAGATTTCAGAATTTAATTACTCATTTATTTGTCCTTTACATTTAACTGAAGAAACCGTAATATTCTTCTTTTTTACCTGCCGTGACACTTTAGGACGTAGGCGATCGTGGCTCTCCAGTACCGCCTATCCTTTGTAGTTCTCAATAAGTTTTGTCTTTTTGCTACTTCTCCCAGACTCTGTTCTGTCGTCCACTTGCTTAAGTATGCTAGATATGGCACGCGTTGCTTTCCCCTGACCCTCTTCCCTCAATTCTCTTTGTGAGTATCAGATTTTCCAAGAATTCCTCTCTCATTACGTGTCCCAGAAATTTCAGCTACCTCTACCTAATGTTTAGTATAAGTTTTCTCTTTGTTTACATATTCTCGAAAACCTCATCGTTGCTCGCATTTTCGGTCCATAGTATCCTTCTGTGAAACCATACCTCTTGCATCTAGTCTCTTCTTCATCTTTGTGGAGTCCATCCAACATTGTTTGCCGTAAAGAAGGACAGATACCAGTCAGCATTTCAGTACTCTTTTCTTTGTTACCAAAGAAAACATCCTGTGTTGTAATGTTATGTCTAGCTCTTGGAATGCGTCTTTGGCCATCTCAGTACGTCTTCGGATCTCAGAGTCGAACTTACCATTCTCTCTCAGAACATTTCCCAGATACTTAAATTTTTGCACCTGCTTGATATTACTGTCTCCCACATTTAAATCTCATTTCGGTCTCATAGAGTAAATATGGGAAATAAATTTACATTAATGTATAAAGGTTACTTTTACATCGTTTCAGTAAAAGAGAGAAAATCCGCATAAACCAGTCCATTTAGAGGGATGAGAATAAATTACAAACCTGGATAATACATGTGATGAGATTTTAACAGTTAGATCAGGCATACTATCTATAAAAAAACATTAGTTTACGGAAAGAAGAATTTGCATGATACAAAAGAATAACGTCCATTCATATATATATATATATATATATATATATATATATATATATATATATATATATGTATATATATTTACATATTTTTATATACATATATATATATATATATATATATGTATATATGAAATTTAAAAAATTTATTATTCTGACAGATTTTTAATAAGTGTAAACGTCAAATATGCGTATCAATTAGAAATTGTGTTTAAACTGATTATATATATATATATATATATATATATATATATATATATAGAGAGAGAGAGAGAGAGGGAGAGAGAGAGAGATGGAATAAAATTACAGTATTTAAAAAAGTGCTCAATATAAATTAGACCGAATTAAATTATATATATATATATATATATATATATATATATATATATATATATGGGGGGGGGGTCGGATCCGTGTAACGGAGCTAATGCACGCAGCGTGAAACCGCTTCGCATAGATTGAACTGGAACAATGTTTCGCATACATACTTAGTTCCAACATTTTCGTGCATTTTCTTGTTTATACCAGTGGTTGGAAGAAAAATGTATAGAGTGTGGTCGTTTCACCTCACCTTAGAGGTTACACCAGGAAACAGAGTTTGTGAAAACAACCACCATATTATTCAGATCTAGACTCCTGCGGGTTTTCCTTTTCAAAAATCAATACCAACCTGAAATGAAGAAAATACTTCTATCAACTGGAACGATGCCGAATAAAGTATCTGGCTGCAGACGGTGAATACTTCGAACGAGAATAAATGTAGAATTGATATGTGTTGAAACTTTTTTATTTCGCCGGTCCCAATACCTTTTATCCGTCGTGTGTGTGTGTGTGTGTGTGTGTGTGTGTGTGTGTGTGTGTGTGTGTGTGCACGCATGCGTATATGATTTATACACACCTACACAAACAGAAGACAGAGATATCAAGCTGATAAAGAGCGACAATAACGTACTGATATCTATATATTTTGTGTCATATCATAAGCCACTTAATGTTTCATCAAGGCATAAAATAAACACTCACTGGAAAATAAATATCTGTGCTGAATGATGGTAAAATATATCTCAGCAAACAAACTGCAGCAAGTTTTATGAATTGTCCTGAATTTGCTAGTCTTAAAGTAATAGACACGTTATACATGCTCCACGTTCAGAGGTTCATAAGGCTGATATGACGGATAAAAAGAAAGGCTTCAAGAATTAAGATGTTGTAAAATATAAATCAACAGTAAAGAATTTCACTGAATGTCCTGGATAACTGGGATGTAATTATAGGATGTAATATATATATTAGGCTACTCCTATATTAGGATCTCCTATATGAAGTTAGCAAAAATCCGTTATGGCATACTAGGAAAATAGTCGTGAAAGTATTGAAATTTACAAGATATAGGTTATTATATCAAGTGGCAGAATATTCTAGACATTTTTAGAAACATGTTTGAAAGACAGCCATCTCTCAGTGCCAGTCAATGAGAGAAGACGAGTTGTACATGGGAACATAGTGAGACATACTTAGACCGTTCTTTTTCTCTTCGAATTTCGTGTTACTCTTGATGTACAACACGGACTGATATATATATATATATATATATATATATATATATATATATATATATATATATATATATATATATATATGTGTGTGTGTGTGTGTGTGTGTATGTGTGTGTATGTATGTATGTATACGTATATATATATATATATATATATATATATATAATTTAGTATTTATATACACACATAGCCATATGTACGCAGGTGCGTTTTAAGTGTAGGTACATATGTCTTGATTTATGTGCTTGCGGGACTTCAGGTACACTTACAGACTTATGAATATGAATATTCATCTATATCTACACACGTAAATACATGCATTCCTTATTCGCACTCTAGTTTGAATGTGTGAAGATATAGATATATGGGACTCTATATAATATATATATATGATATATCGTGTGTGTGTGGTGTATGTGTATATATATATATATGCGTGTGTGTGCGTGCATATATATAAATATATATATATATATGTACTTTCACCAAGGAAGGTAATATGGACATTAAGACGCAATGGTTTAATGAGTATGAGATATTATGACAAAATTTAGGAGAGAGAGAGAGGACAATAAAAGAATAGGAACTAAGATAAATGATAACGATTAAAATTACATTTAAATTTTTGAATATCGGAGTTGACTGGGAAGCATTAAGCCAGAAGAGAGATCCACAAGCGAGAACTGCGATAGAATAAAATGTTATCACAGAACGTATCTAGCGATTTCAACTGCAAAATGTGCAAAACATTGCCGACAATCAGGCACTGCGCTTACATTAAAATTCATAAAGTGCAGGTACCATGTAAGTTCATCAGAAACTTCTCATGAAATGTTTTTATCGAAAACGCATAGAGAATCTACATTAAGGAGATTGTAAAGTGACTTTACACACAAACACACACACACACACACACATATACATATATATATATATATATATATATATATATATATATATATATATATATGTATATATATTATAATTTTATCATATAGACAAAACCATTTTACTCACTACAAAGATGCAACTTCTCACCCGTCGAAGTGCAGTTGAAATGCACTGAAACAAAATTGCATCTTTGTAGTGAGTAAAATGGTTTTCTCTATGTGATAAAATTATAATAAATAAATAATTATCGCTCTACTATCGGTATCGAGCTCTCTTTTGGATTAATGCTATGAACGTTGGAATTTATATATTATTTTCGTTCTCATCACATCGGATATATATATATATATATATATATATATATATATATATATATATATATATATATATATATATATATATAGATAGATAGATAGATAGATAGATATAGCTGTATGTACATATATAATATATAAGCATACGTATATAGCTGTACTGGTATGTCTTCAAGGGTAATACAACTGCGTATCTGTGTTTTCTGTATACAAAGAAGTATAAAATATGAACACAAAACCGAGAGTTTTATTTCTGATTGTATGTGAGAGAGCAAACATAAATATGAATGGATTGAAGTGTGTATTAATAGTAGTGGAACAGTTCATTTGTTTGCATTGATCTCCTCTGAGTCAAGTATCTGATGTTCAGCGTGTATTCCGGATATTTTTCTTCCACATTTTCATAATAATATCTTTCTTGCCATATTTTTCTTTTATTCCGGTTATCTCCAGTCTCCGGAAACACTTGCTGGGAGCAAATGATTATTCTATAAATAAATCATCTCTCAGTGCCAACCAACAGATTAAAAATGGCTGGAAGCTTCATTCGGCCAACGGGTTGGTCGCATTTCTGACCAAGCAAGCCAGTTACCTTCTTGTTTTTTTTCTCAGTTGTAACTTCCTTATGTGGCGACTGCAAGAGAGCACTGACATCTTCAGCATCCAAATTTCACTGCCTCCACATCACGGGGGATAGAACAGACGTTGTTCATAATACGTTTTATTTTGTCGTACAAGTTTCTTAATCGCAGCATTTTCAATGACGTATTTCGATACTGAGTACCTTACTTAAAACTAGTGGGTAGCAGATAAAAACGCATCGAAAGAAAACTGCGAAAATATATAAAGTGAATCGCATCTTGATATTTCTATGTTTGCATTTTTATATATGCAGGCAAAGAGAGGAACAGGAAAAGTTCAAGGAAATAAGTACAACGCTATAAAAAAGGAGCCGGAGCCTTTCAAGAAAAATAGGTAAATATTAAATGTACACGGTTCGATGAATAAATTGTCGTCTAAATTACCCTAAAATGAAAATAACGCTGAAATTTCATTTTAACAGAATTATCAGAATCACACAAAAATATCTTAAAATACTAAAGAATAGATCTGTATAGTAAAATCGCCGTTGGCATCAACCACAGCCTCCCGATCACTTTGGAGTCTCCTGCAAGATTTCTGAACTGCTTCCTTATTTAAGAAGGTGAATGCTGCCATAATCATTGCATTCAGTTCATCATTGGTATTAAACTTTGGTCTCTCGCGCAACTGCATCCCACACATAATAATCACGGGGATTACAGCCTAGAGAATAACCTAGGTGTAAATGATGAAGTATTTTCAGAAATTGACTAACAGCCATGACTAGGGTCACCTGATTGTGTGGCATTGTGCAGAGTCCTGTTAACAGACTTAGGGTCTTCCAGCATCCACCCTCTTTACCCAGAGCAACGCTACCTCCTAACTGATGTAGACGTCCGTGAGGCCCTCATCAACAAATGCTTCAGTTCTTATATTATCAGAACGATCAGAATGAGTTTTCCTAGCTGCCATAACTTCGTAATAACCATTAGACACTTTTAATTCCGAATACTCTGCACTCTCCTCAGATTGACTCCTAAACACTCTGAAATATTCGTAGTGGAGCTTCCACCCATCAATATCTAACCCACTATTTGTAAAAAAATATTATTAACATGTACCACTCAAGTACAATTTGATGACTCCTTAGGTAATATTTATACTCAAACAGACGGTATTGCGATGGGATCTCTTTTAAGTCACATTTTTTCTCATTATGATTTGGCATATCTAGAAAATAAAATACTTAATGACACTAATAAACCCCCTATATATGTAAGATACATAGACGATATTTTGTTTCAGCAAAAAATATTGATCAAATTGCACAACTTAAAAAGAAATTTGTATTTTCATTACTAATTTTACTTATTACAACTTAATATTAATAATAAAATTACATTTCTTGATGTATTTATTGATTCTAGTACACATAGATTTACAATTTCTCTATATAGGAAACCCACTAGTATTAAGTCGTGTCTTTTTAATTTTAATAGTGAGTGCCCCCAACGATATAAGTTAGCCGTTATAAAAAAATTAATCCAACGCATACAAATGATATATTCTTCCCAAAACATATTTCATAAAGAATTACATAACATTAAACAAACATTGTTAATAATGAATTTCCTAATTCCGTCTATGATCAACAAATTAAAATGTATCTCAATAAACTTAATACCTCTAACAAAATTGATAATAATAAAAATAGTAATGTACGTCAAAATAAACATAACACTATTAACTTATACTAAATGCATAATAATTTCAAATATGATGAAACAACACTCAAAAACTTAATAGGTAGAAATGTTAAACTCATTAATGATAATAAACAAATTAAGATCGTCATATATTATAAAAAATTTAAAACAATTGAACTCATCATCTCTAATAACCCTACAACCACACAACTAAATCATCTACGAAAAACCAATGTAGTGTATCAATTTGCACGCCTGTTCAGAGATTGTATCTCTGATACTAATAATAAACCCATACATATGTTGGTTTTACTACAACCACGCTCTATCGTAGACTTACCTTTCACCTTTCTTATCTTAGTTCTATTAAACAATATTTCTTAGAAAAGCATAACCAAGTACATAATATTAGAGAGATATTGATAACTCAATAATACTCACCTATACACACAGTAAAAAGAACCTTGAGATATTGGAGGCTATTTACATTAAAACAAAGCCACCCACACTCAACAAAATCACATATCAAACTGGTCACAACACATTACATTTCATCTAGACATATGGTTCTGCTGTTGATATTTCGACTTCCCGCGTGTATGACGTCATAGAACCGCATCTTGAACTTAGGAACTGCGTCTGCTATTCTGTTACCGTTTTAATAGGAAATATCCGTAGTGATTATTACCGCAATGTCCTGTCTATAATAATCACACTATGGATAGTAAGTATATACTCTCGTTATATAAGTTGTTTCATATAAATCTAACCGCTATTTTAGTGGATACCAGTATTTGAAGTAGACGACCCGTTTTAATGTGCATTATAATTTTGAATATTATATATTACATTTATCGGACTGTGCATTCGGTAAATTTTAATAGAAAATGGTTTCCGGTAGGTTACGAAGGTGTTCCCCCATTTGTAGGAACAAGTCCCTTTGATCCGGCATCGATTAGACACATACAGCAAATATCCCAGCAAGATTCTATTATCCATTCTAAGTGAATTCATTGGAAAATGTTCAGACAAGACAAATTCCTTAGTTCCAGCAGTTCTAAACTTTATATACAGCTATAGCGAACCGCTCTCATTCCATTCGTATTTCATTGGTGCAAAGCAAGTTCCACTCAAGGGTTTCTTCTACGAACCGCTGTCTTGTGAAATTGACTTACAAACGATGCTTCTCCGAAGTTATAATCCTAACCTGTTCAAATCTTATCATTCCTACACTTACTCAAACTGTGCTTCGCACCATTTACTCTTATCGCTCACACAATAAACTTCATCAATAACCCTCTCTCTTGGGTGATTAGTAAAATAAAATACGAATTGACCTCATGTTATCCAGGGTTAATGAAAAATCGCCGACGAAATAGTTGTCTGAGACGATTGATAAGAAGGAACAATGTATGCGAACAAAACGATTGCATGTCGTCTTATAAATGATTTAATCAAGTATCGACAGTGAAAGGGTGGGACCGCGATGCCAATCTAGTAGGACGCTTAAATTCATTCAGTTTGGGAGCCAGTGAAAGTAGCACGTCAGAGCAGTTACCATGAAAGTCCTTGTAGGAAAGACAGAGGGAAGCCACAGCAAGTCTGTGACAGAGTGCATGTAGACGAGATGCCAGATTAGGACCTATTACATTGCATATCCGTCTCTGGATTTGTCGAGGACATCGCGATGAACAGCGGGAGAACCAGACCCTATATGGCAACAGTATTCAATGCAAGGATGAATGTTTGATTTGCAGACTTGAAGGATGGACTCAGCCGAGAAAAACCTTCAAGTGCGACACAGAGGACCAATTTCCCTTGCGGTAGATGAAGCTATTGATTCAATGTAGCTGTTCCACCTCAGGTCAGTGGAAAGCCTAAGACCAAGCAGGCACAGGAAGGCGCTTTCTCGGAGTTGGGCATCAGCTATTCTGATTGGAGGTAGTGATGGTTCTCTATGGGGGTAAATGAGATCAGTTTCATTTTGGAGGCATTGAAGTTTACAAGCCATTTCCTGCTCCAGTCAACTAGAGATTGGACGTCCTTTTCGAGACCAACGGCCGAGTTAGTTTCGTCAGCGATACCAGATTTACTATTGAGGCAGGAGTAAATAGTAGTGTTGTCTGCATAGATGTCTACTTGGGAACTGATGGTATGAGGAAGATCGTTTATGAAGATCAGAAACAGGGTAGGATCCAGGATAGTGCCATGGGGAACACCAGTGTACGTATGAAAAAACTGGAGAAGAATCCATTTAGGACGACGTTCATTTCACGGTTTCACAGGGATGTTTATTTTAAGTCAAAAAATCGTCCTGTAATACCGTATCCCCGAAGCTTACGAAGAAGGCCGGTATGTTAAACCCTATCAAATGCTTTAGTGATATCAAGAACCACGGATCGAGCTCCTCCATTATTGTCAAGTGCTTGGTATACAAATTCAGAAATGGCTGTGAGCACGTCAACAGTAGCCCGGGAAAGGGGAAACCATATTGCTTGTCAGATAGCAGATCATGGGATATAGAGTGCTTAACCACTTCGGCTTTAATTAAAGCATCGGACTTTGACACAGAGTGGTAGGAGACAGATAGGACAATAGCTTGCTGGATCAGAAGTGTCTCCAGAGTTCTTCAAAACAGAGACAGAAGATGAGGACTTCCAACAGGCTGGAAAGCAAGATTAAGTGAAGCAATAGTTATGTAGTTTGAAGAAAACCGGAGACAGCTCAGGAGCACATTTCTTCAGGACTACATCTTGTACCCTGTCCCAGACACTGGCCTTATGGGAGTCTAATTTAGAGACGATGTCCAATACCATCAATGGTGTTATGTTCATCTCACTCAATAGAGCCTCAGTTTTAGGAGAAAAATCAAGTGTGGGTACCCCGGATGAGTCGAGCGTTGAAATGGATGTTCCTTATTGGCTGAAGAGAATTTCAAATTGATTGAATAAAGGCGGTATTGTGGATTTGCTGTTGTGCAGTGCACTCTTGCAGAGCCGCCAATAATCTTTAGGACCAAACTTGCGAGAGGCAGTATTTTGTTTCATTCTTTCAGCAAATAGTCACTTTGCTACATTGAGGACACGCTTACACACGGGCAGAAACAAAGAGACCTCTGTTGCAATCAGACATGTCACATCGGTACAGAGGGAAGAAGCGATTCCTATGGGCACTAGCAGTTGAGCAAGCAGCTGAGAACCAGGGAGATGAGCACGATTTAACTTTATATTTTCTTGCAGAGATGAATGTCTCGATGCCAGCTTTTACCCAAGAAAAAACATCAGAGGCACATTTTTGAACGTGGAGCTTAAAAGCCATATTCCACGGGACATCACAAAGGAAATCACGGAACTAGTTCCAGTCTGCTCGTTGGTAAGAGAAATATATTATTTTGCTAAGAGGTTCTTTGCTGGGGGAGTAGTAGAAGTAGATGTTAACCGTCACTATGGTATGATCAGAGTTGTCAAAAGGGCAGAGCTGCGTGGCACGAGAAGTGTCGGGGATGGAGGTAAAACAGTGATCGAGAACGGAAGCAGTACCGTCATGATTACTGGAGAATCGTGCAGGAAAGTCAACCCTTTGTGTGAGGGATTGAGTGATTGAAACGTTAAGAATTTGTATGACTGCCAGGTCAGTTACAGAGTGTTTCAGCCACATGTTATGATGGGCGTTAAAGTTACCGAACACGAATATGTGTGCAAACGGACGTAGAGAGATAGCCTTGTCTATATTGTCGGAAATACTGTCGCGGATTCCACAGTCTTAGGAGGAAGGAGAACGGTAGAGAAGAAGAGATAGCTGACAGAATTGTTGAGAAATGATTATCAAGACTTGTGCATCGTTTTTGTTAGTTTTAATAAAAGTTCCAGGGAAATAATGTTCTTTGAAATTACGATCTAATGATCAGTGAAGGAGCGTTTTTTAAAACTCAGGATATCCTTTATTCGATGTAAAATTGAATATATTCAAATAATTAAATTTTGTTTTAGTGCCAAGTTTCTTTTAAATTTAAGATAAAGTAATTTTGAAATTTAAATTATAAAATAATATTGATATATAATGTAGAGTTCTCATATAGTTTGTGCGTGCGCGCTAGTGTGTGTACTGAGTAATCACATTTCCGTTCAGAAGTAGTCAACTATGAAATGTGTGGGGCGTGCTTTTGCCGCCGCATTCTTTTTCTGTAAACATCACATTAAAGACAGATGCGAAATAACAAGGCAGGTGTTCGGCAAGAAATCAATTTTCAGTACTGTTTTCTTTCTTTTCTGCCTGGTCAGCCTATATTGTTTGTTTTTCTGTGCCAGCCGTTTAACTGGTTTACAAATAATGTAACTTTGTATTCATTTTGTCAGTACTAGATTTTTTGTTTTTATTTTGGTAAATGTAGATTTTCTGTTTCCTAACTTATTTCCCTTTACGTTATTCATAAGTAACAACAATACCGGGTAAATTTTCTAGATCTCCATTTTAATTTTTTGTTTTTCTTATAAAATTTACTCTGTCATTTTGAAATCAGACAATTCTTGCCTTTCTCTTGAATTTTACATTATGAATTAGAATATTGAATAAAATGTTGCTGAAATTGATTGTTCTTTTGGTTATCATATTCTTTGTCATAAATTCAAGTTGCTTTTAAATTAATTTACTTTTTCAGATTAAACATTTCTTCAGATTTTTCAAGAGATACAAAATCCTTTCCAATAAATTAATTTGCTATGCTTCCATGATAATTTTATTTTATTTTGGATTCTTCTCGTGAACCCGTTTTGTCGTTTCCATTTCATGCAGCGCCTTTAAAGTCAACATTATTTATATATATATATATATATATATATATATATATATATATATATATATATATATATATATATATGTATGTATGTATTATCCAAAGATTCTTATTCATCAGTTTAAAATTTAATCTAAATTGCTGGTTTTATTCTCTTTATTGTTTCATTGATTTCCTTAGGAAATGTTCTATTTTGTAACGTTGCAATCATTTATACTTTAGACTTTGTAACACGAGTTCTGAGTATTATTCCTTTGCTTCAGAATTTGTCTATTTCTCCCTCATAAATCTTGTTAATATAAAATATGTAGAAATAGTAACGGCCATAATTATATGAGTAAAATAAATTTATATGCAAAATTTCTGCGGAAAACTTGAAAATAATGTTTGATTCATCAAACTTCTGTCCTTATCAATATTTCAGACATTATCTGCCAAAACAACAGAAAACAACTAAAATATCAAATATATAGCCTTAATCAAGAAGGATCATTTTGGCCCGAAAAAGTTAATTTCCTTATGTGGAGAAAATTATGGGTAAGATCTATTTGGTTTCTTTTAAAAATATCTTTAGTGGACTCTTCTTATCAAATACAGAATAACTCCAGTAATCACCACTCATATCATTTAAATGCTAATAAACCTAGTTCACTAAATAAAAATACTCAGGTATCAAATAAAACCTACAATACCGTAGCATCAGTTACGCATAATTGCTCCATTTTCCCCACGATATTACAAACAAGAGACACAGAATTATAGCCGTGTTCATTATCTCCACTTACTCGGAAATGCTTTTGGGAAATACATGTTATTCTTACAATCTAAAATATCACGGCTTTAAATAATTACAAAGTGTTTATAAGCGGTAAAAAACTAGTAAACAAACTATGTTTTCTCAAACACCGAAACAGAACGATAAATTTAACCATGTGACGAATATACCTCCATAAGATTCAAGTAGTATCTTATAAAATTGCATGTAGCGAAAAGAAGTGATATTATGCGTGTCAGGCTGGACTAACACGGCATTCATATCCCAAACAGTTACCGTTAATGTCGAGTCGGATTTCTTATATATGAAAACAGTTTTTCAGCTAATATCATTCGTTTTAGTATCACTAGTTCCCTTCTAAACTCTTGGCTTAATCTGGTGTGACATATTAAAATCCAGTTTTCCTTCACGTTAGATCTTATCCATTTTGGATTCTTGTTTCTCCTGGAAGTTTTCGAATGATATGGTTTTCGTTATTAGATAAAGCGCTTTGTTTGTGACTCTGTAAAGCAATCTATAAGGTTTGATGAAGGATTGCCTTCTTTAAGACTTAAAAGAATTAACGAATTTGAAGCCATTTTAATCATTAATATCTAGTCCACAACTGTAAATATCAACGATAAAATAAAATATTGTAAATAATAGACAAAGTATGTAAGAGATTTCTCAAAAATAAAGTATATTTCATGCATGATTTGCTAAAGCTGCAAAAGAGATTGCATGCAAAAAAATTGCTGATAGACAAAACAGAATATTAGTCATAATATATCTTTATATGTGATATCAGTTCAGGACATAATAGGCGTAAACCCTCTACAATTTCCTATCTTTTGTTAATCTTTAGTAACTTTTGACGATTACTTTGCTTTTTTTTACTCGTACAAACAAATGTTACTCGTCTTCTCGCCTTGCTTTTCTTGTATTCAATATCCGCTTTGAATGTTACAATTTCTTGGTAGCCTATCATAATTATATTATTTGTAACAAATTAATACCTACAATAACGATGTAAAATAAAGAAACATGCTTAGTTTCTGATAAAATTATCGTGGTTTACCCACTTCAAATCGCGAAGTAAACAAACATTTTAAACACACTGATTTCTATGGTTGTGAGAAGTGAGTAATTTATTAGTTTACATTTAAAATCCGATTTTTATAGTAATTATATAAAATTAGTAGCAATTGGATAAAATGGAAGGAATAATGTGAGAAAATCATTGGAAATTATGTGAAGTGGGGCAAAGTGGATGAAAACTAAATAAAGCACAGAAATATCTATCTATCTATCTATCTATATAAATTGCTAAGGAACATCAGTACAAATCAGGATATCGATTTAAAGTATCCTGGAACAATCCACATCACAGTCTATTTGTCGATAAAATGGTTACACATTGGATAACATATAGTTTGCATGATTGTGAGAATATAACTTTATAAAGCGAAGAAACATAGGGATTGCTGTCAACATTATTGTCTTGATTTCAACCACTTCAATAAAAAGCAATATTTAAGAAAAATGAAAACAAAAAAGAAAAGGTTTTTAAAAATGCACTATGATGATAATGAGAGAAAAAAATAAACGGATCATGATGTTTAAATTTATCAAATAAACGCCAAATTCTAACGGTCAAAAATCGAGAAACATTTTTTATAGACTACTGTTTTGGTTTTTCATTTCACTCTTTAGATATCGAGCATTGTTACCTTTAAGTAATCTTTCTTTTCTCAGTTATTAACATTATTGATTAATTTTCATCCTTTCGCTCTTCATATATATATATATATATATATATATATATATATATATATATATATATATATAATGATTATATATCGCAATTGTAATGACAAGTGAAATGGCCGGAAAACAGACATGCAGAGCATGCTAATACCATAAAATAGGCAAAGCACCGTTAACTACCGCACACTTCCGCGGATCCTCAAACCACACCACAATACTATTATCATGTTACGGTACTGGGAGTCAAGAAGGGGTGGAGGTGTGATGGAAGTAAAAATTGTTTTCCTCACCCGGGGTTGTACAGACCGAGAACTTTCTTGAATACATGTTTACATTTATTTCTCTTCCCCCATTCAGCAACACCGGACTCTCTTTATAAGTGGTTATCGCCAACATCACCTGACACAACCCACAACTGCTACCACTTGTTCTCCCACATTTTTCTCCACTTAAATGCTCCACTTTAGGGACGTTTGCCGTATTCTTCCTTCGATTTCCACAGATGATCCACCAGGTTTGTTTGTAACTGCTTTTATTCAAACAAAAAGATGAAGTATAGTTATACCAGCATTTTGTAAACGGGCCTTCGGTACATCCTTTGTAGACCTTCCTTTGGTCACTCTCGTCATTGACTTCATCCCATTCAAAGGGCAATTACTTTCAATCCTATCTTTACATAATATATTTATTTAATTATTTTTCGTTTGTGTTTAGATTCCTTCGTTACGTTATTATTCAAATAGCCAGTACAAATATAACTTAATTTTATAGCGTTTTTGTTAAAGAAATTTGGCAATTCAGATGAAATTGCTTTCTCAAAAGGCAAAAATACCTTTCCAATATTAGTTTTTACCTGCATATTGACAGGAAGAAATTTTGAATTTTTCTCATTATATTCACTCTTGTTTCGGTTATTTATAGTTGCTTAGTTCTAAGACTCTGATCTATACCTTAAAATGTGTGACTGATAATATTGTATACGGAGCTAGTATACATTCTGGCAAATATGCAAAATTTTATTTTCTTTCCACTGAAAATTATTGGACATTTCGTCTCTACCATCATCGAATAACTTTAGACAATATAAAATACATGAAAAGCACATCTCTTTCTAAACATTTCTGGCAAGTAAAGAACAGTGACAATAAACTGATTATTACGTGGGATATTGTTTTAAGAGTCAACTCTTACAATGGAAAACGCAATTGATGTATTTTATGTCTTGTTGAAAAGACTTATATAACCCTAGCTTATTAAAGAAGCGAAATAAACTGATGTTTACATGTAAGCAAAAAATAAATATCAGCTAAAATACGTTGATCTAGATTATATCTTTCTGTAAATTATGGTATAATTCGTTTTTTAAACAAAAAGAGCCCGTAATCTCCCTTTATGCTTAGTACAAATAATTAATATACATAAATTCTAAAATAAAATTGAGTTTTTTTTAAATAACGTAACGGTCATTTTATAGTAAGTAACTGAAGGTTGTGTTGAGCATGTCTATCCGAGTCGTCCTATTGGCGAGCGATAATATATATATATATATATATATATATATATATATATATATATATATATATATATATATATATATATATATATAATATACACTTAATAGCGCTCTTTTATTTTGACCACTGTTTGATTAACACGAGCATTATATTTGCGATATATTATCATATATATATATATATATATATATATATATATATATGACATAAAATAAAAATTTAATATAAAATTTAACAGAATTATGTTTTAAAGAGAGGAGTTAAATAACGGTTTAAATGAGGGAGATACAGTTAAATATGAATTATTTGTCGACGCATAATTCGCTACCGAATCGCTGACTTAAAATAAAATTAAAAAACTTACACCGGAAACGTGTGTATGCATTTGTGATGACACTACGCACAATAAAAAAATATATGATCTACAAGTAAACTCCAGAAGAAGAAAGAGAGAGAGGAAAAACAAACAAAAAATGAGGTGGGGGTGCAAACTAAAAACGAAACGCTTTTATAAGTGAACAGATGCGTAATCAAGAAAATTTGACAAAGCAAGTAATATCACCTACAGGTTACAAATTTAACATAAACATATAAAATCTAACTAATATTTAATCTAGTAAGTACCTATTATTTATATACCCAAAAACACATACGTAGATACACACATACACAACAACATATGTATATCTACTTACACTTACATACAGATACGTGTGCACACAAATATATAGATATCTCAATACGCATACGCTCATGCATACATATACCCATACACATATATACACATAGACATACATATATGTGCACATAAACATATCTACATAAAAGCTTGCACACATCTATACATATACATACGCACACTCATCTAAGCAAATATATAACGTATCTATCTATCTATCTATCCATAGACACACACACACACACATATACTTACATATATACATACATACACACACATATATATATACACACATATATAAATACACACACATACATACACACACACACACACACACACACATATATATATATATATATATATATATATATATATATATATATTTATATATATATATATATATATATATATATATTGAAAGAAAAAAGGTAAAAAAAACACATCCATCCATACATTTATTATATAAATATAGATGGGTAGAATTAAACTAATATGTACTTAAAAAACTACGGAGGAAGAAAACGCTAATTATATACAAAATCCACGGAGTGATTAACACATATATATCTCTTAAGTCTACATATATACCTAGGTATATAAAAATATCAGAAAACTATCAGATTTTGTATATCAGTTATTTAAGAAAACTTTTTACCTACAATCCCACATACACATATACCAAAACATGAATACATTTTGCTAACACAAACTAAATGATCAAAAATATATAGAGCACCACATAAACAAAATAATCATGAGAGACATTCCATTTAAATGTCATGTCCGATGTTAATGATCTAAGATGTAAATGTTAGAGGTAACAACACGTTATGAAACCGTGTTTATGTTTTAAAGCGATTTTTAATGTCTATATTTGGAAATGATCTCACTACGAAGATTTAGGAACTCTTCATAATTTTTATCTTTAGTAATAATTTTTCCGCAATGCATAGATCACACCGATTAAAGATAAAAATCAAGATGATTTTTTTGAATTTGTAGGTCTGATGAATTGGACCGTGATTACGATCCTAATGTAATAAATTATAACCATGGAATATTAGTGTTTGAGCCTTTTTTATTATATTATTACTCTGTCCTGGATATTGAGTTCCACCTGGATTCTATCCTCTTGGAAATTCATTTATATAGATTTATATATATATATATATATATATATATATATATATATATATATATATATATATATATATATATATGTGTGTGTGTGTGTATGTATACCACTAATATATATATATATATATATATATATATATATATATATATATATATATATATATATTAAGATCGAGAGAATGAGATTAACTAAAGGTAACAATGCTTCAGAGCTAAATAAGGGAAAGTAAATCCCAAACTTAAACTCACCGAAATTAGAAGTTTGTATTTAATAAATATTCCTTTTTGTCTCATCACACACACACACAGACACTCATATTCCCAATCCCTTGTACAAATAGTATTTTTCAACGAAATAACCTAATATATATATATATATATATATATATATATATATATATATATATATGTATATATATATATATATATATATATATATATATATATATATATATATATATATATATATATATATATATTAAACTGACATCCAGTTTGTTGCTAGGCTAATTGTTTGTTTTTCATATAATCTCTAATAGATCTCTACGTCCTTGAGATCGCATCTTTCCGTTGGGTCATACGCAAAACGCTATTTACATATTTATCATTGTGTTTAGCAAAGGAGGTAATTGTTCTGGCAAAACCTTTTAGAAATTAATATACACGTGTTAGTAATAATAACTCTTATATAAATTAAAATTCCAGACAGATTTGGACCTTTGTTCGAATTAAAAAAGTAAGGAGACAACAACTGAACGAATCGCACTTTATTTTCTAAATAAATCATTATTTAACACACCAATTCATCATAATCCTTCTTTGAATACCATCTAAATGGAGACAGCAATTTCTGTCTGTTTGTCTGAGAAAATCTGAGTTCTCGACCTTTACACGCACAAAACCTGCGGCAAAGTTGTTCTTATGTAGTCCGTTTAATAAATGTCGTCTCCCTATCCAATATTGAAGAAACGCTGCATGCATGGTAAACTAAGATCCAATTTGTTATTAGACTAATTTTTATTTTGTTTTTTTCTATAAAATCTATAATGGGAACGTTGGGGCCGAATAATACGCAAACAGTACACCGTGTTTAGCATTAAATTTAATATGGAAATAATTCTTGTAAAATTTCGACATATACATCATTAAATTTGTCAGGTTCTAATCAATTAGATACAACGAAATTAGCTTGATCAATTGGG
Organism: Acanthosepion esculentum; assembly: GCA_964036315.1. Taxonomy (NCBI): domain Eukaryota; kingdom Metazoa; phylum Mollusca; class Cephalopoda; order Sepiida; family Sepiidae; genus Acanthosepion; species Acanthosepion esculentum. The sequence goes on from OZ038478.1 coordinate 105,367,593, forward strand.
TCATTTAAACGAAATATAACACTTAGATCTTAAATCCGAATAGAAACTTTACCCAAGCGCATATTTCAACCTACCCTTAAAAAGGCATATCGTTGTTGTTGTTGTTGTCTTTGAAAAAAAAAACTTGCTTGAAGGACACTTTCGTGCTATATACCTTATGTGTAAAGCAAATTCTAGATGTTGAAATAGACATCCTTCTTAAAAATTCCAAACGTCCTTTATCAGTATGAACTAATTTCCATTCCCCGTTAAGTTTTAATTTTAATTAAGATGGTTTAATTAAAGGATATAATTTTCAGTAGCCTAATACCAACAGGTCTCCAACCTCACCATTTACACCTCATGATTGAGGAACCAGTGATGCTGCTAAGAAATCTGGATCCACCGATTTTTTCCAATGGCACACACCTTACAATAACAAAGATGATAACAACAGTTTTGGAGGCGACAATACTGACTCGCAAAGCCAGCGCCGAGGCTGTATTCCTAAAATTTCACTTATACCCTCAGATACGCCTTTCAGTTCAAGTGGCTGCAGTTCCCGGTGAAAGTGAGTTTTGCAATCAGCAGTAACAAAGCCTTAAACTTGAGGAACCGGTTTTCTCCCATAGCTAAATTTATGCAGGATGTTCAAGAGTCGGCAATCCCCATCATTTGTTTATTTATACCCCTCATAGTATATGCAAAAAAGTTCTTTATCAAGAGACTGTGCAAATCTGATAAGAAACACGCAATCATCAGTTTTTTATGACTTAAATGTAATATTTGACAGTGTTGAAAATCTTTTGTTAATCTATATGTTATTCTCTTTGTAATTCTATAAATAAATCTACTTGCATTTCTGTTGTTTATTTGTATAACTATTTTGAATTTATTTTAACATTAATCTTCCTAAGGGCTATGTTCTCTGTGAAAGCACAAAGCGTTACTTACTTTAAATTGCTACTTTCGAATAGCCGATTGCCTGTTATTACGTAAGACGTTTTACGTTTTTGGTATTCAAAACTTATTGGTATTTCCTCAAAAATCCTAGGGCCGGCGTTTGGGTATTATTTGTGCATGCACAAAAAAACCTTTTCAGTGCTACTCACTTTGAACTGTTACTTTCCCGTAAGCGAAGAAAGGATATGATAACGGGAACGAATGATAACATCCGCTTTTCCCGGGAATTACCGGGTACGTCAGCCAGTTCTACATAAAATTGTGCAACTAATGTATGTTTATATTCAAGTGCCGTCACTAACTCTGTGTTCATTTGCAACAGTTCTTCGTGGCCTTTTTGAAAAAGAGATTCGGGGTTGAGTTAGAAAACAGGGAGAAAAGAGATAAAAGTTGTCAGGTTGGTGCAAAAATAATGTCGTTTTCTCACATGAAGTTGAACGTCAAAAAACGACATTATTTTTGCACCAACCTAATAAATAAATATTATACCTCAATTTATCCGGGGTACGCGCAAAAATACCGTGAGCATATCTTTCCTAGGATTTGTATGTACTTCAGTGAAAATGCATTTTCGTGTGTATGTAACGCGTTTAAAATTCTGATGACAATAGTAGAGATAGACGGTATAGAGTCGCTTTAACTTCGTCGCCAGACAAATATTGTAAACTATCCATCATTATAGTATCAAAAATAAATCCCATAATATCTAATAGCAGGATAAACCAAAATTTATAGTAAGTATAGCAAAAAAAGAATAATAATCATATACTGAAGATGTTGACTTTGCACACGTACTTAAAATAGTTTGGAAGATAACGTCCATAATACGAGAAAGAGCGATGACTGTGGACTAATGTATTTTCTGGAAACTCTGTTTCAAGAGAAATATTTTATAAATTTTAACCGACGGCAACTTTAAATATTCAGTCAATGAAGGCTAAATATTTCTTGTAATGGGTCCGGTTAATTTCACTTCTTTCTTTCTTTCTTTCTTTCTTTCTTTCTTTCTTTTATGTGCTGTGGGCGTTCATGACCCTCCACATCTTCATGTTCCTTGCATCTCATAATAAGTTTTGTCTTTTTATTTCTCCAAAAACCTGCTCTACCATCGATTTGCTCAAGATCATCAAGTTTGTTACGCGTTGCTTTCCTCTGTCCCTCTTTCGCTCAATCTGTTTTGTGAGTATCAGGTTCCCCCCGCCGTTCGTATTACATGCCTAAGAAGTTTTAACTGCCTCTTATTGATGTTAAATATATGATTTCTTTTTGTTTCCATTTTCTCCAAAATCTCGTGGTTGCTCACATGTTCAGTCCATCGTATCCTCAGCACCTTTCTGTAGAACCACATTTCTTTAGCTTCAAGTTTTTTCTTCATTCTTGACGGGATTGCTTTGCCCTTCTGTCTGAGATATAACGTAAATATAGCAATAAATATGACCACTAGATTTTAGCTGCCATCAAATGCAAAAATAGATTATATATCTCGCATATTAGTTTTTTAAATATTTCCAAATCGTCACGAGTTTTAGCGGATGGGTTCGATTTACAGTGAAAGTACAGTGCTAAATTAGACCCTTATTTTGTGTCCATGAATTTTAAAAAACTTTTTTCTAACCGTTTAAAATAGACATTATTTGAAAATTTACGCACAGCAAACAAAATTGAAACAATTTAACCTATGACATTTTATGAATTATTTCACTTCTTGTTCTTTAACCTGTGAAATCATACGAGAACCTATGCGAGTATTGCTTTCTCCAGCTATCTCTTATTACTGGAGCTAAGTAATTTTTAAAAAAATTCATCCATATTCTTTGGTCCTCTTCTCCCAGATATTTTTACAAACTCATTAAGTTGTTTAATCTCTCTCCACCTGCATCTCTTGCACCTTTTTATGGCTTGTTTGTGTTATCTTTTGTAAGCTATCTGTCGTTAGTATGTGTCTCGCAAATTTTATACAGTTTCTTTTTGATTTTATGTAGAAGGTTCTTTGTTTTTCATATTTTCTTTGTTTTCTTATTATTCATATGTTCTTGCTATATAATTCTTAATAATCGCTGTTAGAAACATATATCTAGCATTTCAAATAACCACTTCATCCGTGATGAGATTGTCCAACATTTAATGTCATGTAGGGGATTTTATAGTGCAGAGCAATTATTTTTCTCGTAGTGGCTGTTACAAAATTTATAGTTTTTCTGAATACTTTGCTTTCTTTCTGGAAAAAAAGACTTTCATTGCCCCGATATATCTTCGGTTTACAGCCTCAGATTTCTGTCCCTCTTTTACAATACTACCAATATAATTAAATTTCTGTACCTGGCACGAGAAAATCGATTAAAAATCTCATTGTGTGTTGTTATACAATGAGATTTTTAATCGATTTAAGAGTTAAATACATCAAGAAATGCGAACCATAAAGAAAAAACAAAAAGAAAGGATATAATCCAGTTTTATATCTGTGTTTACTGGTGCGATTAAAATCTAGAAAAGTACACTAACGTCCAAGAATATATATCCTTGGAATATATTGTAGAATCCCTGGTAATAATGTAAATTAAATGTGATGTAAATGCTCAAGCTGGTGAGGAATTTTCAAATAAGCTATGCTTCAATAAGTGAATAAGTCATATTCATAATATCATTGATCCAATTGATTGATTGATTCGTTTTCTACGGGTTATCAACATTTTTATCGTTATTTAAAGCAAAAGAAAATATTTTAGATTATAAGAGTTGTGTTCTGTTGTTGGTTGGAGATTATAATTATTTAATGATCTATCTCTTAATAATTAACCCACATCTGGAGGAGAAATAGTACATCCATCCCCTTCCCAAGGGTAGATCTCCCCGTAAATGAATATATCGATTGTAATTGGAGCTCTGCTCAACGATTAATAATTTCGAGACATTTTCCATTACACCATCCTCACACGAAAGGGAATATAACTTGAACATCTGTTTAATATGATTTTTAACTACTCAGTAATCATAAAGATTCAGGAAAATATTATCCGTTATATAATGTTTTAGTGACTTTTATATACTTAGACATTGTTCAATTAACAACACCTTTAATTGCTTATATGATTAAGATGCATTATGGATGCTGATATCTTAAGGAACAAATTCGATGGATAATTAATTTTTACAAGAATTGTTTTCATTTATTTAAAATTGTATTTATAATAATTTATAATGTTTTAATTCTTTTAAAATACGTCTTTGCAAAGGTTACCTGGTATTATTATTATGTAAATCTATATTTACTACACATAAATGGAAAATCTTAGTACAGTTCATCGACGCCAAATATTTTTAAAATACTCTTCATATTACTTCTGTAATAAACGTACCGATTTTTGCAAATACGGATGTCCATAAACGAGATTAGAAAATAAGTGCGATAACTCTAGTAAATTTAAAGCTAAATTGTCTAAAATTCAATAAAACATTAGATAACGGAGAATTTATCCTTGAATCTTTACGGTTACTGAGTAGTTAACATTATATTAAACAGGTACTCGAGTTATATTCCACAAGTATTTTTAACGATAAATATATCGTAGAAAAACATTAGAAAAACTTCCGTCTTTCAGGCAAGCTGTCATCACCTAAAACAGCTAATGCCGGATTAAAAATACATTTAATCTTCACGTTAAGTAACATTTGTTTCAAATCAGATTAATTAAACTTTGAATGAGTTAATTTCCCTCAAATAAAGTTTCAGGAATAAGTTTAGATATTTATATTATTTATATTTGATGGGTAATCTGTTTTAGTTTTAGTCTGATCAACATGAGATCCATCATTTTATGACATTTATGAGCGCGAATTCACCTTTTTTATTTTATTTTTGTTGGTAGCTAAGTTAAAATATATTGGCATCAAACATGATTCGAGAACACGAATGCGACAGTTACCACGATCAGAATATAGCGTTTGAAAGTGATGGAAGTACTTATTATAGAAAAGAATACAATGCTTAATGATATAATAAACACGGTCACAAAACCCAGGCCATATACTAAAATTTAGAATATGTCTACTTCCATCAAAATTTATACAATTGCACTCTCCCACCATTCATTATATTAATATAACAAAAGGAATCTTTGAAACTCACTAACAATTTAACCAAAAGCGCTCGGAACCAAGAGACTCTTGGTCAAATTTTACATTTACTCAGTACGGATAAGAAATAAATTTTGCGAACAAAGGAAAAACAGAATACATGGTAACCCAGAAGTAAATTTTTCTATTTTAAAGAAATCCTGCAAATTTGTAAAAAAACTGACACAGTTTTATGTTTATTCCTTAATTATAACACAAAACAAATATATTTATAAACATTACACGAAAACTTTATTGATTTTTTTTCCATACGTGCCTCGTTTGTATCTTTTGAAGTTGCTTTTCAAAATACATCTTGAAGCATTTCAGAAGTTCTTTGTAGCGCTGGTTACTGAATGTACATTTTAAGCTCAGCTAAACTATTGATCTTTGTGAGATAAACCTTTATTTTTCTGAGACACCATGCAATAAATCCACGGGGGTCCACAAGGATGCGTTCTTGTCTATTCATTATTAAGAGTATTTTGAATGGGTATCAAAATAAAATTATAAAATAATTAGAATAATTATAAAGTTATAAAGAAAATTAGAAATGTATAAACTTTTAATACATATTAAACATGAAGAGCAAAAATAAAATTGAGTTTTTAAAAAGATTGCACGATTTCACTGAAATCAGATACTTAATTCTGGGAAAAATGCCATGCAGATTTGGTTCAACCACACACACACACACGCACACACACACACACATTATATTTATGTATATATATATATATATATATATATATATATATATATATATATATCGAGTGTAACAGAAAAAGTGTCCGGATGGTTTTACAGCATAATTGTCCATTCCACAACATGTTCCATATCTAAAAATGCACTAAACTAATTTACCTTCTTTTTACCTGGTTTTCAGAAAAGACGTTTAGCAATCTTGATACCATTTGTCGTAAGAATCACTGAAAAACACTTTCAGTTATTCAGCTAGAAGTAGATCAGTTTAAAATTGTTTTGTGTCACATACACTATCTTCCGAAAGAGCAATGTTGAGAGGGAAAAGATCATTCAGGCCTTTAGTAATGTTACCAACATTCATACTCTGACATCTATCTTCAAACTCCATTCAAGAACCTTCAAAAAGCGTTGAATAAGTTTTAAAAAAGTGGTAACAGTAGAGAGAAAAACTGGATCAGGAGATCACCAAAGGAAGAGGGATCATCATTTCAACCTAAATTGGCTTAATTTTAAAAATGCAAAATTTATATTGATTGGAGAGAAAATATATTTAAACTGTTTTAAAAGATTTTTTCAAGAAAGTAGTTATTAAAATGCAATCGCTAACGTGCTGATGATGTATTTCAACGGAATATTTCACGTCTATGCTATTTATACAAAAATGTTAGACTGGTTTAGTCGATATTTTGTCATCAATCGCAACGGAAAATACACCTAGACACTGGTCTTGCGAAGTGTAATCATTGATTCTGATGACACATCATTTTGTAGAAATCTGGCTTGTTCAGTAAATCATTTTATTGTTAGCCGTTAGACATTGAGACAAGGACACATTTCACGGAGATAATTTTCTATGAAAATAAATTATTTTTAACGATTTCACTTCCAAGGAATATACCTGACTAGAAGAAATAAGGTTATAAACCCCATAATGTTGACTAAACTGATGATTGTTTACATATATATATATATATATATATATATATATATATATATATATATATATATATATATCCAGTGTTTTATTCTTGGCCGAAATCTTCTTGTCCGAGAGATTGCGTTCAACCAAGAAACTGACATGTCATCCGTTGATGATCCCTGATCACTTACAGTGGGTGGAAACAAATATTCATACAGATGCAAAATTTTAATTTAGTGTATTTCCAAATAATGAATAAACTTACTTTGCATATAATTAACTGCACACAGTTGCATAATAACTAAATATGCATAGAAAACAGAAAACATTTTGATTTAATAGAAATATATCCCATGTATATATTTTAATGGGTGAAAAGGTATTCGTTTAGTACCATAAAGAATACATAATCTTCATTTAATTCTTTGTAGAATAGCTATTATTTACTTCTACAGTAACCAAACTATTCTTTTAGTTCTCCATTAAGGATTGGCAAATTTTAGTTGGTATTTTGATCTATTATTCTTCGTACATGGTTTTCAGTTCCGGTGTATTTGTTGTAGATTGGATTTGAATTTTTAAATAACGCCACAGATTCCGCATATGTGTACGAATGTTCGTTTGCCTCACTGTGTGTCTTTGTTTGTGTGTGTGTGTGTGTATGTGTGTGTGTGTGTATAGATTCAACTGATCCTGATATATATATATATCTATATATCTATCTATCTATATATATATATATATATATATATATATATATATATATATATATATTACTCTTAACCTATCAGATGACACATTTAGACCTTTCCATAAACTGGATCAGACAACCCTATATATCACCATACACTCTAATCACCCTAAATCTGTGATAGACCACATCCCCAAAACAGTAAATACTAGAATAAACAAGCAATCTTATAACCATAGAATTTTTGAAGAGAATAAATTTACATACAACCATGCCCTCAAGAATAGTGGTTTTAGACAAGAATTAAACTTTAACAGAGAACTAACAAATCAAAATAATAAGAATCGGACTAAATACAGAAAGAGGAAAGTAATATGGTTTAACCCACCATATTGCAGGCTCTCTGAAATTGATAAAGGTAGTTTCTTTCTTAGATTAGTAGATAAACACTTTCATAGTAAACATCCATTACATAAAATTTTCAATAGGAAGACACTGAAAATTAGTTATTCGTGCGTGAATAATATAAAGAAAATTATATCTTCCCATAATTGTAGAATACTTAGAAACTACCACAATAACGTAACTCAAACGAATGACCCCACCTGCAGTTGTAGGAATAAAGACCTTTGTCCTATCGGGGGTAAGTGCATGTATAAAAACGTAGTGTACGAGGCAGCTATCTTCCCCGAAGAAAACAGAAACGAGAAGAAAAGATATATAGGTATATCCGCTGATGATTGAAAGCAGCGTCTATACAGCTATAGACACTCCTTTAGATACAGATGCCTTAGAAACCAAACGTCCCTATCAAAACACTACTAGGATCTGGTAAATAATGGACTAACCCCACTTTTCGAATGGAGATACTTGTCAAGAGCTAACACACCTAATAACTTCCGTGATCGGTGTAATCTGTGCATCGCCGAAAAGATCTTTATTATCAGAGATGAAAGTCAGGATGAGCTGTTAAACCTTCGGTGTGAGATCTTCTCTAAATGTAGACACATAAAACGGTTCAAAACATGAACACAGTTTTGTAACACGTTGTCGGGTGTGACACTTCCACCTTAGCCCAGTAACATCGGGCATGACTTTCTGTGTATTGAATATTACTTGTATGTATCATTGTGTATGTTTATGTGATGCGCCATTTATTTCTAATTTTTGTAATTTT
>OZ038478.1:105381139-105408639 GCA_964036315.1 Acanthosepion esculentum
ATAAAAATATATATCTGCTTAAATACGTTGATACACATTTAATTTTATTGCAAATAACCTTTTTGTTATTTTTTAATTAAATATGAAAATAAAGATTCACAACTTACAAATATTTTTTTGTTAAATACATATACAAATGCCGTTTATTTTAATTGCCAAATATATATTTTCAAATTACTATACTCAGCAGATCTGCTGTATTACATCAAGTACTGTTTTTCTTAACATCCGTAGAATATGTGTGATATATAAAAATATAGTTTTAAGGTTTGCTATATTTATGCGTTAAAGACCTCAATATCAGAGATGGAGCGTATGTAAATATGAAATAGGATATTGAAGTTAACTCCCAGCGGCAACAGTCTGTTTAATGCTTAAACACAACCGTTTGGAGATATGTTTATCGAGGTTGAAAAACTCATTTGATTCTCAACTAGACATCCCTAGATACTAGTTATTTCTCAAGTTTAAAAGCACGCGAGTCTATATTTTAAATGAATTTTACTAGTACAAATAAGAAAGTGTTCTCTATTTCGTTACATTGTAACTTTTAAGGTGTTTAACATTATTCATGCATTTTTCATTATTTTCTCTCTCGACATTTCACCCAATACAATGTACATCATCCACCCAAGTTGGTAGTTTACTCTCTGTTTTTGATTGAGCGTGGGAAAAGGCAGGAAATAAAGATCATCGCGTTATATATGAAACATCACGGCTAGCCATACACTTGAATTTGTTTAGGGGGTTCAGTCATTTCTCATACATTTATGAATGAATTGATGACATTATACTTTTATCTTTATTTCTAATGTTTTTATTTTCTCTTAAAATTAGAGATTTCCAAACTCTACTTTATTAGTTTTATTTAAACTTCACAATTTTTAACAAACAGCTTTTTAAGTTTTTCACATTTATTTGCTTTTCATTTCCTTCCAGAATCATTTTTCATTTACAACTTGCATCTGCATAATCCTCCTTTCTATTTATATTCAGATTTCGATGCTCTCCTGAACAAATAATTTTCAAGTATTTTACGGTTCTATTTTATTTTAAAAATATTACACTCATATGTTAGCTAAGATGGAAAGCAATTCCTTGCTGATTTTCTATGTTTTACTCCCGACACGCACACACATAGGTTTTCGTGGTTCTCTTAGAGAGACATTTTATTTCCTACAATTTAGATAGATAGATAGATAGATAGATAGATGAATACCTGGTGTAACAGCAAAATTATCCAAATCGTGTAACAACATAATTATCCATCCCACAAAATGTTTAATATGTAAAGAAGCACTTAACTAATTGAGTTTCTTTTTTCCAAGTTTTCAGATAAGTCATTTAGCCATCTTGCCACAATTTGTCGTAAAACTCACTGAAAATTCTTTGAGTTGTTTAGCTAAAAAGAAATCAGGTAAAATTGTTTTGTGTCAGATCAACTGTCTTCCCAACTGAGTAATGGTGAGAAGAAAAATTCATTCAGGCCTTCAGTAATGTTACCAACATTAATACACTGGCTTCCATCTTCAAAGTACAGCCAAGAACCATGAAAAGAACGCTGAATAACGGGATAGTAGGGAGAAAACTGGATCAGGTGGTCACAACAGGAATAAAGATCAACATTTCAACTTAGAGCTAAAGATATAATTTAGAAATGATACGACTCACTTCATAAGAGGTGTTTCAGCTAGGACAGCCTAAAGAGCAGTAAAAAAAAAGGCTTGAAATGAAATCGTACTTGAAAACTGTAAAACAATTAGCTACAACAGGATTTATATATATATATGTATATATATATATATATATATATATATATATATATATATATATATATGTGAACTTTCTTTATGCATAAGCTTCTGTTCCTTAGCTATGATTAATTAATGATTGAACATATCATTTTCATTTATGATCGATTTCATCACGATTCTTCTGGTACGCTTCTTCTGGTATATATATATATATATATATATATATATATATATATATATATATATATATATATATATATATATAATTCTTTAGTTCTTTATACAATAGATGATGGCTAAATTTTAGTCATACTTATATCAGCAATATATGTGAATTTCAGCTTATCAATAGGATGTGTATTATAATTTGTTTCGTGTGAGTCATTTTGTATTGTTCAAAATACAAAACAAAATTATTCATAAATAATATTGGTCCACAGAATAAAAGATATCCACTATTCAGGAATAATTTATCATTTCATATTTGCATGATAATACGCGTTATTTAACATATAATAGCATTTTTTTTGTTCATTTTTCTTATGTTTTTTTTTCAAATTTAAAATTACTTACAACAGATTTTTAATTGTCCAAGTGATCTTTGACAGAACAATGTTTTCCAATCTTGTATACATATCTTTAAAAAAGGATTATATGATACGTAGTTGATTAATATCTAAATGCGTTGATCAGTTTATTTAATCAGATGTGCAAATGCCAGTATTGCACGATGTGAAACATAATTCTCTTGTATAAATATGCCTGTTAGTTTAAAGTTTTATTATTGTAAGCGTGTCATTCAATGAATGTTTTGTTCAAATAAATATATGTAAAAATAACTATCGTCACTATTCAAGAGAGCTATAATATTCTACTTAAGTTACTTGTCATAAATATTACACCACGTTATTGTATTGTCTTCTAAGTAGTGTTGGTTAAGTAACTGTCTGAATCTCGGATCATCCCTAGTTCTCATCAGGCCAATCCAATGTAGTTCTTCATGCATCACAAAAATATTTGCAAATATTTTGTATAACAAAATAGAACAAACTAAGATTTCTTCACGATGTATGCATGCGTGCGTGTGTGTGTGTATGTGTGTGTGCGTGTGTGGGTGTGTGCGTGTGTGGGTGTGGCGTTAAGATAGGCTAAATTTATGGGTAAAAGTGCTGAATATCAGACATAAAGCGTATGTAAATATAGAAGTTGACACGGTTATCAACGCTAAGCCCCGTCAATGTTTTGCAATTTAACGCTATCTTCAGGACCTGTCTTTTTTGGTTTGGTTACTCCATAGCAAAAAACGAATTTACTTTAAATGGCAATTGGTTACATGACAATATAATTTTCCCAACCACTGTAAAATAGGCAGATAATGCAGTTAAAATATACATAGGTTAATTGAAGGATCATGGGAAAAAAATCTACGCACATACTTTACAAAAGATTAAATTCGCTAACCTCAAAATATATTGTAAACTTTTTATGGTAAATTAAAACGAAAACCAAATTAAACAAAAAATAATATGGAAAATATGTACAATGGCATGAGTCTACAAAGTTAAGAAATCGGTAAACTTTGTCTGGAGGTGAACATAGGTATAATTACTTACCCAAACCAAAACAAAAGTGACTAAATAAACAATCGGATCACATCTCAATATATAGACATGAAAACCAACTTTTACTAATTTACTTAAAAATCGAAAACTAAAAAACGAATATCTTGTAAAATACCACCATGAAAATTGCAAATCTATACACATTATAAAACTCGAAAAATTTAACATACATTTGACAAAGCCTAACTAAACAAATAAGATAACCAAAACATGAAAATAAATAAAATTTAAAAAATCAAAATAAATAATAGACAAATTAACAAAGAATGAACACATAAGCAAATGTAATAATAATAATAATAATAATAATAATAATAATAATAATAACCAAGGACAAATAATCAATAATAAAAAAGAGCAAAAGGTTAACAAACAACATTATAAAAGAGCAATAAATAAACACATTCGGATACATAATAATAATTTATTTCTACACAATAGACTCCAGAATAATTTGAAACATAACCATTACCGCCCACCCAATAACCTTCAACTTAATACAAGAGCCTTTACTACACATAATGCACCATTGATCAGCATAGATGAATAGTCGTGCCAAGACAACACACATGGCCTGCAGATTGCATACAAACATTAAAGTGTCGCCGCTCAGTGTTAACCAAAGTGTCCTCTTAATATACATACATACATGCATACATACACATATATATATATATGTATGTATATATTAATGTATATATATATGTGTGTGTGCGTGTGTATGTGTGTGTGTGTGTGTCTGTGTGGTTATCAATAGTTTTGTCAATCTACATGTCCATCTTCTACATGGATATTACTTTGCAACTCATTGATAATATTTTTCCTTAACTGTATAATCTGGTTTAAAGTAACTACAATAATAATACTCCGGATGACTAGTTTATGTGCACGTATCTTTGTTTTCGGTTCTGTTGTCCACTAGTCTTTCTCAGAAAGGCATAAAATACAGAAGATAGGGAAATAGACGAGAAATTTACGAACTTAATTCATGTGTCTGTTCTCATACACGTTCGAAAATCAATTAAAAAAGTGAGGAATGATACAATTTTTTTCTTAAAATTATCAGCTTTACCTTATGAACGTGCAAGCCAATAAAAGCAGTCGTTTGGCATGATTTATAGCTAAATCCAAGGATAATACCACGATATAAAGCTTGATAAGTCAGCGAGCACGTATGCTGTTGGGGGCAATGTTTTTCTTTTCCATGAATGTGCGAACGAAAAAAAAGCGTTATGTGTGTTAGAGCCGATTATGATGATGAAAATGGCATTACACATTTTTCCTTCAGTTATCGATCGAGCCAAAACCATTAGCGACACCGTTTAAGCAAAAGTATAATAAATTTACAAACCCCTCCTTATATCAAACGTTAATTATTGGGTTTTAAGGAGAAAAGCAAGCAAGATAAAATTTATTCTTTTCCAAAAAGTTTTCCACAAAAACTAACAGAAGAATTTATTCACAGATTATTTAATTATCTTCCACGATCTATCATTGTACATCCTGATACAAAGTGTAACTTTCTGAAAAAAAAAACACTACTCCATGTCCATTTTTCGATTTTATAAGGATTTCAGATGATTCAACACAAATCAAAAGAAAAGGAAAAGAGAAATAATAACTGAAATAATAAAGTGTAGCACGAAGATTCAGTTTTATTGAAAAAAAGACACTGCGAAAATTTCCAGTGAGGCATTAAATATTTTCATCTGGTTACTAAAGAATCATGCAGTTTAGCGTTAACCTGATCAGAAATTCTGTCAATTCCACTAAATAACTCGAGATCGTTTCCATTGAATTACTCCCAGGTATACAAAAGTATCAACTATATACAGTTTCTTACCTTTGGCACAAATTGAAGTGAGGATATATTTTTTACCGGTGGAGGTTGGTGCAATACTAATGTCTTCTTCAAGCTAATTATCAGGCCAAACTTGTCAGAAGCTACAGAGAAACATCTTCCTGAGAGGTCATCAGGTCATCATCGTAGAGCAGATCTCTCTTGAGCGTGACGAACGCTTTGCTGAGTGCATCAAATCAATGATGGTTGAACAACTTTCCAGTGCTTCGCTATCGGATATAGAAATCTACTTCACTATTTTTGAATGTCATTAAAAAACATAAAAAGAACATCGCACAAAAGTAGGTGCAAGTAGATCACTCTGCTTCACCCCAGATAAATAGGATCTAACAGCTCCACACCAACACAGATTCAGGTCTTCATGTCATCATGTATTGGTCGAGTTCGACCAACAAATTTATCAGGACAACGATGTTTCAAAAGAAACTTCCAGAATGTTTCTCAGTTCACTGCATCTAACACCTTTGTCAAATCAATAAAGTACTCATGCAGGTCCAGTCCTTGTTCTTTGAACGTCTCCTGTAACTACCACACAGTAAAGATCATATCCATCGTGCCCCGATTAGGGAATCCAGCAGTAAGTTTGTAGTGATGTGCTCGAGCGGACGATTCAGGAACTCACTTGCAAACACTTTGCCAATTACTGACAGCAAATACATTTTGAGATAGTTGTCACGTAAGTCTTTGGGGCTTTTTCTGGACAAAGAAACGAGTATTGCATCTCTCCAATGCTGAAGTAACAGCCCTTTTCTCTCAGATCTACTGAAAGACAAAGCTTAACCACATTTTCGCCACGCTTTTGCAACATTTCAGCCTTGATACCATCTTTCCCTGGGACATTTCCAGTGTTCATCATCCGGATGGCCAATTCAACTTCTGCAAATCTTGGTGAGTATCCAGTTCATCAATTGGTGGTGACAGGAGCAGTTCTTCAATAACCGAAAAATCAACCTGAGATCCGTGATTCAGGAGATCACTGAAGTGTTCACGCCAGTGTACTTTTACTTCAGAATTGCGTAGCAAATTATTCATATCGTTAGAACTCAGGGGAGCGAAAACTGACTCTGGTGGTCCATATTAATCGCTTAGTTGATTGCGTAGTGATTGGGAATCATATGTGTCCGCAGAAATCTTAATTTAGCGCGCCTTCGTCCGCCAGCAAGAGATCTTTGCTGAGCGTAACTCATGTTGCAATTGTGCTTTGCAGTTCTTAAAATCTATTTCAAGCTGCTTCTTTTCAGGAAAATTTACTGGACAAGAATGTAGCCTCTCCCGCAATTTTTATCTTCTAAGTGTCTGCTCGTCAGTTCCTGGTTATCTGAGAACCAGTCTTGGTGCTTCCTTCTGACAAAACCAAATGAGTCTAGAGCTGCATCGTACATTGCCCTAGCTAAAGTTTCAGAGCTGTCTGTCACTTCCGCCAGTTCTGTTGCCTAACAGCACAAACCATCTGGAAGACGTCAATTAATTTTGTAAATTTCAACCCAGACTTACTGATTTTCTTCTTTATCGCCAGCGAGATTTTGACACGGCGAAGACGATGGCACCTACAACGTTACCCATCACGCATACATCGAGCTGATCTGACGTCACGAATGTTCTTGCATCAGACAGCTATATAATCAAGAATTCACCACTCCCCAGATCATTGCTGTTTCTATGTCGCCTTATATTTGTCTGGTTGTCTGAACCATGTATTGGTCAGAGTAATATCGAATGGCTGAGAGAGTTGCAGGTGGAGAAAACCGTTGCTGTTACGTTTTCCTTTACTTTGACGACAGATGAGCTGCATGTGGCATGGTCATATTCTACCCTAGAATTAACAACACTCATGAGCGCAATGTTATCGTCCTTGTTGACATTTCTCAGGACATATCTGAGATCAGAGTAAAAAGCTGTCAATGTTAGCCACAGAGCTACCAAGAGTTGGCGCATACACATTGAACATTGTCCCGAAGCGATCCGAGAGGAGTTGTTAGCACAGGGTCATAAGTCGATCAGAGAAAACATATGGTAATTCTTTGAAGTACGTCATTAGTTTAGATTTTATGGCAATGCCAACTCTCGCTTCACGACAAACGATTTCCAGCCGACCTTCGTAGAAAATTATATAACCAGAGTCGAGTTCTTCTAAAGAGCCATCACTAAACAGTGTCTTGTTTCTGACAAGGCGCAATATCTAAGTTGTAAGGAAATAGTTCCCTTGAAAGCAGAACACTTCTACGCTCAGGACGTATTGCATCTGACTGATCAAGTATTGTTCTAATATTCAAGCATCCAGTTGGGAGATTCATTTTTAGAACACGAGTCCGTTTGCTCTTAGTACTAATAGGTTGATCATGATTTTGCCCACATAGGGGAAAAGATCACCATTCGCGATATACTGGTCTTTTAAAAAGTAACGCGATCTTTTTTTAGGACTACATTTCTAGGTCCCAACCTGCAAAAAGTTGATCAGGCTGTCACTAAATAGAGCTGCACAGTCACTTAGGTTCCTGCCGAAACACGCTTTTGCCAAGGTTGTCGACTTAGCGAACATTATCCCCAAGCCGCATACGCATGACTTTTCTGCTACATACGCCCAGCATATTAGGCCTGTATGCGTCACAGATCAATCGTTGTTCATTTAACGGTCACGTAGTCAAAAACCGTTCGAAAGTTCAAAATCAAAGAAGTCCATGTGCATGAAGAGGATTGGAAAGTACTTTCTCTACTTTTTGGAAGAAACATCTTTTATTCATCATGTCTAAACGGCTTATGTGAAAACCTGAAAAAAAGAAATTCAATTACTTTAGAGTTTTTTTGTAATATGGACATTTATCATATGCTGTTACGCAATTTGGACAATTTTGCTGTCATATCCGGTACACACACACACACACACACACACACACACACACACACACACACATTATATATATTACTCCATCAGTTCTTTCTCTCACTTATACATATATATATATATATATATATATATATATATATATATATATGTATATATTTCTGTGTTATCATTTCATATTTGACTGTTTTTTATCCCACTTGCATGATAATAGATTCCATTTCAGTTTATGCAATACATTTAGAAGTGGTCACCGCGACATTTTTGTGTCCATAAATAAAAACAAATCAGAAACAACATTGGTTTATTTGATTTTCCAACTGTATCTATGTCGAATATTTCTCAGTTTCATTTTCAATAAAATAATTCATAAGAATACAACATGTAATATAAATATAACATCCTGCTATAAACTAAATTAAAATGACGATACACCCTGAACGGTTTTCTCTGAAAAATAGAAAACAATGCAATGGATTGACAATGGATAGCTGAGAATGCATGTTTTTCTTTCTATCATCGTTAATCAGTCATTTTTTCTTCCCACATCATTGAAAATAAATAAAGCTAAAGGCATTGCATGTAGACATTTAACGGTGGCTTAAAAACAATATCTAGAGGGAAATTAAGTCGTTGAATCAAAAGAAAATGTGAGCCAATCATTCAAAACGAGGATAATGTTACGAACGGATCAATGTTATTCCGAAGTGAAAAATAATGCCCCGGGTCAAAGATCGAATAGACGCCAAATGAAAGAAAACATTGCTTTTCACATTAGGTGAAAGCTAATCCTGTTTAATTCCATCAGTTCTCTTTTCTCTGGTTATTAAGTTTTTATTTTTCACATTTGTTTTATTTCGTTTAAGCCCCACAGGAGAACTAGAAAACGAGGGCGCAGAAACAAACAGCATATGGGATATATAAAATAGTTTCACAAAACGAATGCACCCACACACACTCATACATACATACATATACATATACATACATACACACACACACACACACACACATATATATATATATATATATATATATATATATATATATATATATATATATATACACACACACACACACACACACACACACATATATATATATATATATATATATATATATATATATATATTTATATATATGTGAGATAGATAGATAGAGACAAATATGCCTAGCGGTTGGAAAATCTATATAAATTATGCGAAGACTTTCTTTTTCAAAGTCTATATCTTTTGGCATTTAAGAGAGATTAAGGACATAGAAATATGGTGATTTTCTAAGCGTATCTTAGAAGTGGTACAAGGCCGAAAATATGTGGTAACCAAAGAGGATCCAACGAAATCTTCACTCGCAATTCATCTAGCGAGACTTTCTTACTACCCATTATACCGTGTCGAAGTATCCGAAATTATTTTCTTCGCGAAGTTTGGATGTCCCAGATGTTTGAAGCACTCAGTGAGGATTGAAGTCACTACTAATTTATCGAGCGAGACAATCGTGATAGCCATTACCCCACGTTGAAGTGCCAAAAGGGGTATAGAAATATCAACTTATTGACTTATGTGTCTTTTAATGTATACCAATTTTATATATATAAATACGTTTAAAATAATAGGAAAGAACAGTGAGATGTATAATTCAGAGTTCTTAACTTTTATTTTTAATTTTATATAACAGTGCTTCTTACGATCCGTGTAGGTAAATTATCTTTTGTTTTAAATATGCTTCCCTCGCGACACAGATCATCCTATGTTTCAAAATGGAAAATTCCAAATCTAGATTAATTTTAAAAATTAAACCGAGAATCAAGAATCTCAATCCTTTCTTAAGCGATTTAAAAAATAAATTTCTAAGAAAATTTTTTTGCATAATATTAGCGTAGATTATCTTAACATTTTGTTGGTCGGGTTAAAGACATTTTAATTTTTATAATTTAGGGGTGATCAGGTTTTCACTTTCTAAGCTAACTCTTGTATCGCCATGTATTGTGATTGCAAATTCGGTCAAATTATGGTTGAGGCTTGGAGTCATTGACATCCACTTCCCTTTTATTCAGCAGTTGAAATTTTTGGGACATATAATGAGACAAAAGCATTTAACAAAGCAACAAGAGTATTTAGTAAGCCCTGGACAAAATGATGGTAGGAGTTATTTTGACTTGTATTATATTAATATATGAATATTAAAAATATAATTAATTGACCTTTAAGAAAATCTTGATATTTATAAAAATAAAATTAAATAAAAAATATAAATGCGAATTATATATTTTACTTGTTAAATCTTCTAACTTTTCGTGTTTATTGTGTCTAATTTGACCGCTTTTTCTTTTCGTGTTTTCGTTTGTTATTGGGCTGACTAGTTTTTAGCGGCAGCCATATTGTATTTGTAAAATTTGTCATTCGTATGTTTTAAATATTTGGTATTTGTTTTAGTAGCATATCGTTTTTTAATGTATTATTTAAAAGAAAGACTTATTATTTATTGTTGTTAAACGTCTTTCTTTCTTTTATGTTTTACTTTGTAATTTTTTAATCTTTGCACGTGTACCAGTTTTTTTGTGTATTTCTGTTTTTCCTTTAAAGGAAATTTTTGAATTGTCTGTTGCGTAAGATTTTCTTTTTAAGTTAACTTTTTGCACGATTTCTATTTTCATCTTGTCTTGTTTTTTGTTTTTTATTATTGTTGTTGCAGTAAATAGCGATTTATTTGTAGCTATCTTTTCTTTTTTGTTAATTTAATTTTCTGTTTCCATTTCCGTTTTTGTGAAAAGGGTAAAAAAGAGGTTGTTTAAAAAGCTTAAAAATTGATGGCAAGAAGGTCGTTACAAATCTATTTGGGGTCAAGAAAAAATGTCCTCCCGATAAGAAAGCTCCCCATGAACAAAATAAAGAATTAGTGATGGATGTCGAAAAAGGACAAGTTCACGTTTTCGGCGAAAAAAGATTATGACCAAACTATGGTAGCGGTCAAAATTTAACAAATCAGGACCAAGAAGCTAACGACAGCTTAAACAAAGAGGGAAAGCCAAATGCTACGCACATCTGGTCACAGCAGATGCGCTCTTGGCAAGAGACTGGTCATCTCTCAACTTCATGCCCAGAGAATAATACCTATGGAGTTCTGCCCCCGGCCGACACAAATCCACCTCTGGCCGACCGGTGTAGTGAAACCCCCAGTTAGGTCCATCTCCTGGCCCCTATTCTCCGAAAAGCTGTTGCTCGCCCTTTCTGCGATTGAGGAGGATGAAAAGCGAGGAATGGCAGGTTGATGGTAGGGCTAGAGGGAAACTCCGGGCAGCGGGTCCTCATCCCAGAGAAGCCCCTACGGCAAAAGGCATATACAGCTCCATTCTCTCTCCATTCCCTCTCTAAGCGCAAATCCCCGACCGGCTACTTGGCAACAGCAACTGAAATTCGAACCATCATTTAAAAAGAAAGAAAAACTACAACAATTAAGATTCCCTTAGATAGCAATGTCAATGTATTCGACTCCCGCTGCTTTGATGGAAGTGAATGGGGTTACGATCGGAACTTTTCGTATTGTCTCGTTCCATTCGTCAACGTTATGCTCTTTAGCCTTTGCTGTACACCTTTGCGTTGGAACCTTTCCTTTGCAAGTTAAAGACGAATCCACTCCTTCGCGGAATTTACCTTCATGGTGCTACCATATCGGCCAGGTATTCTGAATATGCTGATGACGTTTCGGTTGTTGTGTCGAGCAGAGTCAAGATTGATTTAAGCGAAGAAATCTGAGTGTACGAGATGGTGACAGGAGCCAAGATCTACCGAGATAAGTCTGTTGGTTTGCGGTTGGGTGTGTGGTAGTGAGTTTCTCTACCCAGACATTTCCTCTGGACGGAATGGTTTCGTCCTGATATCGAGTTGGAAATGAATTGGTCGGAGGTACAAGGGAAAGCCGAGGTCGCAGTTAATCTGTGGTCTCGAGGAATTTTCCTTAAAGGTGAGGGCGGATGTATGTGTTTCAAACATATACCCGATTCTCCTTTACTGATTCTCTGTGCTTCCACTTCCGTATAACACTAATGTCATTCGTAAAGCTCTTGTTCTCCTTCTTACGGGGAGGCAAGTCCGTTAAAATATCTCGGGAGATCTGTTGCCGCCACCCATCTGTAGGCGGTCTGGTTATGACTAGCATTGAGTTTCGTCGATATATGTTTCGCATCGCTTTTCTATACCGAATTTGTCGCGATTTGGATGAAGAGGGCGCCTTCTGGAAGGAAAACGCCCGTAAAAACTTCCCATCCCTGAGGTTTGCATACGTGCGAGAAGGAGGCACACTCTTTACTCCGAGCCGAATGCTCCTTCATTCGCGAATGTCGTCTTGCTCTAAAACGCCTCTTATGTTTGGTGATTCGTGGGGGGCCTCTGGGTCGAAAAAAGATTTTATTTGGCGGGGTTGTAGAAATCTCCAAACTATCAATGCTGTGAATGTGGAGGTCGAAACCCTAGGTCACGCCTTCTTTCATTGCAGGTTTGTAGCGCCGTTGTGCAAGTTTGTTGAAGGCCTCATGCTGCAAGGAAAGTTTCATTGTCCTTGAGGCCAGTTCTGTTTGTAGCAATGTGGCGCCGCCGTTGACAAAGGTTAAGCACTACGTGCTCTTTTGCTTACTAGGAGTCACGAGAGTCGTAATTTGGACGACACGTCAGAAGAGATTCTATGGAGGCGAGAAATTCACTTCTTCCCATCTGATCTTGTACTTTAACCATCAGCTTAAAGTCAAGATTAGGATGTAAAATCAGCGGCTCACTTCATCAAAATTTGGCAAAAGGTGGGTGAATTTTGCGGGTTTGTGTCGAGTGAAATGTGCTGACTTGAAGTGGCACTTTGATGCCGGTTAGGCATCAGGATATTTTTCTTCTTGAATAGAACTAAGCAAACCCGCCCGAAATAAGACTAGTTAAGGGTTGTTTTTGTATCTTTATTTTTTTATTCCAGTTAACTTAGCTAGCAGATATATGATCATTGACCCCTTTTATTTCTGTCCCTATTTTTCTTTAGTTTAATTCCTCATCCGCTCCCTCGTTAGGTGGTCAGTGTTGTCAGTTCTCTGGTGGATACGAGGCGCCTTTCGTTTCGGGTGTGGATTTCATATTTGTTGTTGTGTTTGAATGAGTGTGTATTTGAGTGGGTGCATTGAATGAATGAATGTTATATATTAGTAAATTCCCCCATTGATTTTGTCCAGGTAACTGATGTTTCTGCCACATTTAAGGATTGTGCGGGTTTCATTATTAACTCTTTTGTTTAGTTTCTTGTATATAGATTTGTTCGTTTTTAAAATATTCATTTGGGTTTAATTTCGTCAATTGTTATTTTATTCCCCTCCCTCATAGACAATGAATTGTACATATGGGGTCTAATTAGGACTTTCATAGAGACATTTTGGTATTAAGGCGGATGTACTGAAAAAGATAAGATCATGTTATTTTGGTGTAAGGAATATTATTGTATTTATAGGTCAATGTTTGAGGCTAGCTAAGTTTAAAGGTAAGACAGAAGAAGACCCGATTCCCCTTTTTGTCCTTGTACTACATTTTGTATAAAATACAAATAAATTTAATTCTTAAAATAATTTGAGAATGGAACGGAATTCTGGATTGTAGGTTTCATTTTTAAAATTAATCTAAATTTGGAGTTTTCCGTTTTGAACATAGGATGTTCTGTGTCGCGATGGAATTATATTTTTAAAAAAATAATTTTAAAAACAAAGTAATATAATCCTTTGTCTGAATATTCACAAATTTCTTCACCTCAGTTATTTTTCGTATGCCCCAACCCTCCGACATTTGTATATGCACGAGCAAACAAATATCTAAAGATACACACACAATATATATTTTCCTATATTAGAGAAACTTGGCAATCATTTACAGAGCAACCATTTCTACTCTCAGTTGAAATTTATTAACACTTTAATTTAAAACAATTTTACAGGAAAATAGGTTTCTCAGGTACAGTAACTGATTAACGCTATTCATGGGAGTGGGCCTCCTTCGTAACATATGGTTTGAAGTAGTGTGGAACGTGTACCTCTTTATTATCACTTTCTCTTCGAGTTACATGTGATATCCAAATTTAGTTGTTGCTACTGCTGAAAGACCTCAAGTGATGCCGTTTATTCTATCGACTACTCTGCTTTGTTAGCAATTCTGTAGCGCCATTCCATAATGTGCAAAGAAGGATGGGATTCGACAAGACTCACAGTCCTCAAAGTCCTTATAACCATTGATCTGAGAAAGCAGCGGTATACAGCCGACCTTTCCTGGACGCTTTTTCTGCCCTGCCTGACATCCACCTGAAAGACCCGATTCGACTAGGCTATTTAAGAACAGTACGAATCTTAATATATAAATGAAATGCCATGGATATTATTTAGAATTGTTATACCTCTATGCAAATGCATGCTTTCTTTAAAAAAAACTATACAAAATTCTCATTCATATTCGTATTCTTTTATTTACCCATACAGGTCTACATATACAGTCATAAGTGCGGTTCATGTATATTTGTGAACGTATAACTCTTCATAAAAGGGATATATTATAGGACCAACTCTAAGTTAAATATCATGGTATACTGGGCTATTGAGCTTCGTTTTGCAGTGAATGTAGGAATGTTCTGAATAGCAAACGATACAGAAGCCTATAGGAAGCAAGTACCATATCCTAAAGGTTATGTTTATTCACTAAATAGAACAAGCTACGTCGTAAGTGTTCATGGCGTTTTAAAAATATATTCTATAATATTTAGCACTTATATCCGGTTATATCTGCACACAGACACAGATAATTGGAAAATACGTCTAAAATTATATTATATTTTGTCACATGCATACTCACAGGGGTAGGAGTATATATGTGTGTCTCTTTACAGCAAAAATAACACAGTTGCAAGTATAAAGAATTTTAGGTTTTATATTTTTGCTATGTTTTATCCAGGTTTATGAATTCGGCTTCATATCGCATTAGATTTTCCAAGTATTTTAGAATATGCAGTGCTTATAGACATACTTGCATATTATAGTAATTTATTTTCTTCATGCTTACTTAAATAATTCATAAATATGTCCTATAATTGTTGTTAGATTTTTGCATGCAATATGGAAATAAATGTAAGAGTTATGTTATTTAATTAAATATATAGTAATATAAAATTGGTGATTAAACCATATCATTCTGGGACATGTTTAATCTGACGGCTTATTTTTCACCATATATTGTGAAGATATTTTTTCTACATTTACATGAAAATTTTCCATCATATTTCAGTGAAATTTACACTTTCCAAGATTGTTTCATAATCATATTTTAATATAAGCAAAAATGAAAGCGTCAATTTAAACATACGCTACAAGTAAAAACGACTAAATATACATTATTTGTTCGATAGATTTGCCTGAATATAAATATGCACAAGTGTCTTTCAGAGTGTGCATATGGACGTATTTTGCTTATAAGTATATGATTTTAAATGGGTACATTGAACGCTCTATATCTCCATGTAGAGGTACCTGAGTATTTGCCAATATCAGATTGCTTCTATTAACCCGTGTAGATGAGAACTCTATATACTTGAAAAGTCTTGTCGCTGATCTCTTCATTGCCTTTAGGCTTCTTTCTGGTGTCTCCTACCTCACATATATAGTTTAATATGCTTTCGCTGTAACTAAGCATGTGCGCCATTTTGTTCAGTATCCCTGCATAGTTTATATGAAAGTGTTAACGTGTGTCTGTTGTTATCAGTGCAAATTAGCCTGTTTTTCAAAAGGTGGCAGCAATCGTTCCTGTTCTCTTCTCTTATTTATCAAACGCTGGCCGATATTGCTTGCCCCTATTATCGCACATTTCTGGAAAATTTCCACCCCTACTCAATGGATAGAAAGGAAAATATAGAAAGAGAGGAAAAAGGATAAATTTCGAGATGAAGAGAAAAAAGTATAGAAAAGGGATCTCATGATGAGCACAAAAAGAGAATGGCGGATATTATGGAGAATTTTCTTTTAAAAAAAGGAAAAGTGAAGAATAAGAATGTAAAAATGTAACTGAATAAAGGAGAGAATTGCTATGAGTTCAAAAAGTATAAGTAGACAGCTCTAGGTGTAGGCAATCTTGTTTGGATACGAAATCGGTAGCAAAAGAGTGTAAAACTAGTTTTAGTGGTACTAGGTAACTGTAACTGAACGAAATAAAGAGCGAATTCCCATGATGATCATCAACTACTACAACCACTCTAATAATGGTGCTGTAAATGGTTATACTAAAGACAAATGAAACGAGCCGTTTCGGTACGGGAAATATTAAACGTTCATTGATCGTACAAATAGCTGTACACTCAGTTGAAATTTAAAATATTAAAGTTAAAGGAGGTTTCAGGAAAGAACGTTTCACTGTTAACGTTTTTTTTAATAAATTTTGATGGTAGTTTCATGCTTAATCTTTTGTTTAAGTTATTTTAGAATGTAAAGATATGTCACAATATTTACATATTCCCAGGAATATAGTCTTTTGTATATTCCTGGGAAGACCGTTCCTGGAGAACGTGTTGACTAAGTCGCAGTCGGGCAGAGTCTCTAGTTGAATCTCTTGATTCGCCTCTCATGTCTTCCCGGTACCAACCATATTTATATAGTCGGTACCCCACTATGCAAATTAGGTGGATCCTACCACAACAGTTTGTTTATTTCTTAAATCTCTTTTTTATGAATGCAAGAACAGCTAGGTCTCATCATTTGCAGTTTAAATTACTAGATGTAACTCTAATTTATATGCTAACCGTTTCTTCTGTCTTCTTTTTTGTGTGCCATGTCCTTTCAGGACGTAGGCGATCATGGTTCTCCACCTCCTTCTACCCCTTGCAGCTTCCATCCCTCTGCTTCCTCATCCAGACCACATTCTGTTATCCAATTACTTAACTCCTCCAGGTATGTCACGCGTTGTTTTCCCTTGTCTCTCTTTCCATCTATTTGACTCGTGAGTGTCGGATTCTACAGGTCCCCCTTCCTCATTATGTGTCCCAGAAACTTCAGCTGCCTCTTCCTGATATTAAGTATACGCCTCCTCCTTATTTGCAACCGCACTAAGGCCTCATCGTTGCTCACACGCTCAGTCTATGATATCCTTAGAGCCCTTCTGTAGAACCACATCGCTGTCGCCTCGAGTCTATACTTCATCGTTGAGGAAATCGTCCAATATTTGCTGCAGTAAAGAAGGACAGATGTCATGTAACAGCACATAATTCTTTTCTTTGTTACCAAAGACATCCTCCTGTCTCGGAGTACTTTGCCCAGTTTTTAAAATGTGTCCTTGGCCATCCCAATAAGCCCACGGATTTTAGTATCGCACTTACCGTCCTCTGTCAAGACGCTTCCTAGATATTTAAACTTCCGCGTCTACTTTGTTTTAGAGTTCCCGACCTTCAAATCGCATTTCGCGCTCTCCCTATTACTGACGACCAAGCAATTTGTTTTCTTGTAGTTTATGCTTAATCCTTTCTTCTCACTCTCTGTCATCAACATTCTGTAGGAGATATTTTAGTTTCTTTTTCGTGTCTGCTATCAGTACTGTGTCATCTGCGTATCCTCAAAGAATCTTGTTGCCCACCCTGTTGTCTGTTGTTCCTGTCTTTAAGAACACTGAATACACTTCTGACTCTTCTAATTGCCGTCCTATCAGTCACCTACCACTCTTCGGCAAAGTCTTTGAAGCTTTAATCAACCCCGCAGTGGTTATGCACCTTACATCCCGTAATCTGCTGTCAGACAACCAATATTGTTGCTTATATTTTGACCGTGAAATAATTTGTAACTTCCGATAGATTACCATGTTCCCTGCTTCTAGTTTCTTCTTGACTCATGACAAAACATTTATATATGTATATATGTTTCTTTATTTGTAGTTAAAACGACAAATAAGAGTATATGAAGTGTAAAATGGATATACTATCCAAAAGGTTATCAGTTCCAAGTGAATAATTAAAGCTATAAAAGAACGTATAGTTGATGGAATAAGTGCCATTATTAAGGAAAGATAAATAGTAAAAATGGGTTTAAACAGACTGATTAAATGAAATACTGAGGAAAAGAAAGAATAGCAAGAAAATATGTATAGACAGAAAATATGTAAATGTAAGAAATAGAATGAGAGGGGAGTAACAGAGAAAATATTTGAACTTCGAGATAAGCAAGTCCGATAAGATGGAGACCAAGGAACATTGCAGAGGATTATGGGAGCGATAAGAGAGAAGGGAGACATCAGTGAAAGCGAAATTCTTTTAACAAGAATGATGGACGTATAGAGATATAGTGGTGATTAAACAGATAACGCCGCTGACACAAAGAGGAAGTGAGGAAGATAAACGGAGAGAATTGAAAAGTGATGGCGTAGCAGATACTCAAATACATCCAACAAGAAGACGACTACCGGTAAAAGAGCATGGGTTAGGCGAGCACACTAATTGGAAATGGTTGAAATACTGAAATAAAAGTTAAAATGTAAAAAGAAAACAGACAGCTTAAATATAAATAATAATTAAGCACATTTTAAAAACGTATTTAAGGACAGGGTCATAATAAAAATGTAGAAAACGCCTAGAATAAAAGACGTCGACGAAAAAGACGAACGAAGATATTTAGCTTCTGCTCGATAAGGAAATCCTCCCAAATCACGTGGAAAGTGTTAAGCATATCCCCTATTTTCAAGAACATGGGGGAGCGCTCTTTCCCTTCTCTGTATAGACCTATCAGTCTCCTCAGTATCATTAGTAACATTTTTGAGGTTATAATCCTCAAAATGTCGTTGATCATCTAGATAAAAATAACATATTAAGCGATAATATTAAGAAATTCGATCAGTACGAGCCACAATAGATGTTCTAACCATTAATACTCACAATTCGTGAAGCTCTTGACGAAAAATACGCTTCAAGGAAAATAACATTAGATATTTCAAAGACCTTTGACAAAGTATGACCCAATCGTTTGCTGCTCAAGATCTCCAACTATGGAATCACTGAAAAGCTATTCTCAGTTAGAAATCTTTCCTAACGGGAAGGTCCCTGAGGGTAGTTCTAACATGCGAGTGTTCCGGAACGCTAACAATTAACGCAGGCGTTCCCCGGGGTCACCTCTCGGACCAACCTTCATTATATTTGCATAAATGATCTGCCTAAGAATAAACTCAGATCATTTGTGAATATCTATGATAATATACGGGGGCACCTCCAAACCTTTTGATCAGAGATCCAGTCAACTGGCAGATGATTTCCCATGAGCTCCCAATCCCTAATTATCAAGAGTTTTGGAGGTGCACCCGTAAAGCCTTTCGCTGCTATATCACTTCTTCCATTGAAAGTGCGAACTGCATTCCTTGGTTCCGCCAGTTCTAACTTTCACGGCCTGGTCCCGCCATGACACTCACATTGTAGCAAATCACATGTATTCCATCTGTGTCCCATTGGTTTATACAACATCTTCCCCTGAACAATCCCGATCACCAAAATCTTAACAAGTTCACGTCTAGGGTTAACCGTTATCTTCCCCTCTTATCCACATAAACTGCCGCTTACTCTAATCCACTATTCGACTGACACCCAGCACTTGTACAGGATGAACCTCTCTGTAAACAAAGAGATGAAAAGATGTAGATGAAAAGATGAGAGAAAAAGATGAAAAAGAATAAAGAAGAGATGACGAAGAAGAAAAAAATGACAAAAAACGAGAGCCAAACAGGAAGAAGGAAGAGGAAAAGAAGATAGGAAAATAAAAGCGATTGAGCACGCAAACATCATGTGGGATATGGCATTCTTGTCTTCTTAACAAGCGCCTGATGGGGAATAACTCTGACATTACATTTCTGCAAGGAGCTGATAGACGTTGCGGTATCTTGGCATAAATATATCTTCAAAACATAACACGCAAAAGTACAGAAGTAGCAAGATCTACCAAGGCAAATCTGAGAAATGTACCAAGCAACAACTCAAGCTGCCCATTTCGTATCTGGAAAAAACGTCCAAAAATATATCTGCATTTCAAGATGCTTTACTGATACCTGACCTCCTTAGGAATCTCTAGGCAGCAACTGACCTTGGAGCAACTCGTTTTATGGCATTTATTTTATGACAAATTCGAGTAAGAGCTCAGATGAACTTCATCAGCTAGCTGGAACATCTTAGAGTTCATTTAATAATAATAATAATAATAATAATAATAATAATAATAATAATAATAATAATAATAACGCTACAATTTTCCGACATGCCAAACCAAAGTGATAAACGAAACGCAGACCAACCGCCAAGGTATAGTAATACAAATAATGAGATAATGTTTATCCTCACCGAACGAAACAGCTCCCTGAAACCTTCAGAAAAAATATTTCCCATGCCAAGATTTATATTTTGCCATAAAGCGGGAATTAAAACTACAACAAAAACAGCGTTAATAAGTACTCGAGACCTAGTCAATCAAGTGATGAAGAAATGAATCAGTATTCGTGCCAATATGTAGATAAGAGTACCCCCCTCCAACAAATCGTCCTCTTTGACACTCTTCATATATTAAAGAAGATACTATCCATCAAGTAAACTCATCAAACTATCATGGCTAAGTGATTGGCATAATCAGGCCATCACATCCGATGTCCACACGACCAAATCGGCTCTATCTGCGAACAAAGCAAGACGCACAGGTCATTAAGAAATAAAATATGAATAATTTTAACAGATATTAATTCACGCGATTGCACACACACACACACACACACACACGCACACACACACACACACACGCATACATACACGTGAGTGTGTGTGGGTGGATGGGTTTGTGTATGTGTTTACATATATACAATATATAACACCTGTACTTTTTGACTACAGTAAATGGATATATAGTTTAGTCAACGGCGTAGCCGGGGCCAGCAGTACATACATTAATTTTATAAATCGTGTATGATGAGACCTCCTTGAAATTAGCTTAATAATTATGTCTTCAAATGTCATATGATACGATAGCGTAAACGGTATATATTTCAAGCATCAAAAATTAATTTTTAGAACTTGACTTAAATTAATGTGACAAAGCGTGTGTGTGTGTGTAATATCTTCCTAAATGTTCCCGTTTTTGAATAATTTCTTTTCGATCCGTATGGAAATTGTGGATAAACAATACAGTTAAATTAGAAATGCAATTAAACACCTTACACGCTAAGAACTTGAATTTAATAAAAAATTGTTTAAAAACGAACATATAGTTTTAACCCAGTAGGCGCATGTGACTACCTCTTCACCACTTTAGACGTTGCTGCTATGGTTTCCGTGGAATGGATTTGATGTTACGGGATGGTTTTGACAGGCTTCTCCTCGATTTGGGTGCAAACACATTCTGCGATACTATGGGAATGAATAGATCGATTCCAATCTAACCAAGCGTATTTCCTCAAAAGGGAAAGTATAGTATTTGGCTAAAAACTGCACTCAGGAAATCTTACTTTCAAAGAATATATATATATATATATATATATATATATATATATATATATATATAGAGAGAGAGAGAGAGAGAGAGAGAGAGAGAGAAAGAGAGAGTGTGTGTATGTGTGTATGTGTGTGTGTGTGTGTGTGTGTGTGTGTGTCACGCAATCGTTTTTTAACAGGGAATTTTTTTTTTAAATTTGAAACCTGTCTAATGTGGCTACAAACCTGAAGAAGTTACTGAACATTGTATACACTTTCGTTAATATATATATATATATATATATATATATATATATATATATATATATATATATATATATATATATATATATATATATATGTATTTGATTTTTGTCTGTACAAGTTTGTGAACTTAAACCAAATGGTACAACAGAATCTTTTGTACAAACATAAATGTAAGGAATTCAACATTTAATTATGTGACTTTTATCCCTTACAGCGGTGATAACACGTTAAGAATAAATTTTAAAATATTTCTCACAGATATTAGATCTAATTTTATTGTATTGATAATAAACAACATTAGGATTGCTCTAACTATTGGAATTTTTCTCAGATGAGCTCTAATTCTCAAATACTACCACAGATATTCTATAGTATTTAGGTCAGACAAAGAAGTTAGTCAATTTAGAGTTGATAAGTAAATATCAGAATCGCGGATCGCTTTCAATATGTCCTCATTTGTACACTAAGATATATTATTTGAAAATGAATGCAATATTGCCTGGCAATATATCTTCCTCTCACAGGACATCATCAAAAGATAAAAAATTTCCATCAATATTCATTTACGGAAAGTAACATATACTTATACACTATGCTGTTAGACATTTGGAAATACCTGCAAAATATCTCTGACAGACGTGAGCAAAGATAAAAACTATTCGGGCAATTCAACTTGTAGCACTACAGTCTCGGCCTCTTAGAAAGAAAAACCCTCTTCTGAAGGACAGTTATGTAAAAACGATTCTATTCATCACCCAATCATCTCCAATAATTTCTTGAGCTATTTTTGACTAGACATCTTTTTTGGAAAACATTCTAGTCTTTTCTGGAGAAGAAATTGCACTCAAAATATCATTCAAACAGTTAAACCTCATGGTATAAATGTAAGGATTTGGTGTTATTTTTTTATCTCGTTGTAAAGTTGAAGGAACAATGGACGATGTTACGGATACTAAAAAATATGTGTCTGTCTGCAAAACCTCAAAAACTAAATGAAGTTTTGTGATTTCAGTATGATGATAATCCGACCTATGCTATATTTAAAATGGGCGGTTGGTTACAGACAAATAAGTGTTTTAGAATGGATAATCAGTAAGGTAAACGTAACTTAAATCTTTAAATCCAATGGAGAATATGTCAAGTAAAATTAAAATTAGTGCTCATCATGAGAATGCAAATAAACTCGCGAAATGTAAGGTGATTAGTCCACAGACATGCCATAAATTTGTATTTAATATATGCAAGAAAGTTACTTCAAATTATTCTTAACATCCGATCACCGTCATAAAATTAACGAAAAGAGTATTAATTTCTGAATACAGTTTACTGATGAGTGTAAAAAGAATTGCTTTGTACGTATATGTATTTTTTTCCAGTAATAACATATGGATAAGTTATGCTCAACTCAGTTTTTAAGATGGTTGCCTTGCAAAATTAGAAATGATTTTTTCTTGAAAACTATTTACGAATTATGCGTCCAGTACATTTGCGTGTCACTCAAAATTCAGTTGTTCTGGAGTAAAGTTTAACAATTGCGATTGTAGACAACTGCCAATATCATTTGAAAATAAAGGCAGCAAGTTTTCAATGTTCTTGTTATCCTTAAATTTACATCCTCACTTTTTACGCTAACTTTCAAAATTTTGTTTTTGCACTCATGAATCACGTATAACTGATGTTATGTAAAAATGTATTATTCAGTCGCGAATGGGTCAACATTTTAAACAGGCATTGATGTAGTTTTCTTTCTCTTATGTGCGTGTGTGGATTTGCTCAATTGAAAAATACATTTAATATATGTCCATGCTCATATTTATATTAAATTTACAATGGTGTTGAATTTTTATATCCAAATAACAATTACTAATATAAGAAATATGTTAAAATATACAATACAATATATGAACACGTAAAAATCTATTCGTACACATTTATGTCATATTTCACTACAAATTTGTATGGTCTAGTTTTGCAATTTTACTCGGAGATGATTTCGAGTTTCAAAGTCACTGACACAATTCTTTACTTTGAAGAATCCCTTCGCGAGTTTTCACTGTCTGTATGATTCCGGTCATCAAATCTTGCACGGCAATGAACACACTCCGATACATCAAGTCTTTCGTTGTTCATTAGTTCTTCAATGAGGCCTTAAATATGTGTAAGGCGCCGATCAAAAGCAGGAATAACAAGCAACATTTTAATTTCATTTTCATATCAGTATCCATACCACTCTTCAGTAAAGTCTCCGAGGCCTTGATCAACGCCGAAGTGGTTAAGCACCATACTTCACATAATCTGCTCTCCGAGAAACAATATGGTTTCTGCTTTGCCCGGTCTACCGCTGACGTGCTCACAGCTACAACTGAATTTGTATACCAAGAGCATTCACAATAACGGAGAAGATCGAGCCGTGCATCTACATATTTCTAAAACGTTTGATAGGGTTTGCCATGACGGTCTTCTTTGTAAGCTTTAGGAATACGGCATTACAGGACTATTATTTCATGAACAAGAATTTCTGCCATACAGTGAAATGAAGGTTGTCCTAAACGGGTTCTCTTCCATCTGGTGTTTCCCAATGCTCTATCTTGGGCCCTACACTGTTCCTGATCTTCATAAATGACCTTCCCGATGTCAGTTCCCAAGTAGGCATCTACGCAGACGACACTACTATTTACTCCAGCCTCAATAGTAAACCTGGTATCGTTGACAAAACTAACCTTGCCGCTGATCTCGAAAAAGACATCCAATCGTTGTTGTTGACTGGGGAAGGAAATGGCATGTAAAACTTAATGCCTCCAAAATGTAACTGTTCCTCTTTACCAACCACAGAGAACCCTCCTTGCCTCCAATCAGAATGTCCAACTCCTCGAGAGCGCATCGGGAGCGCCTCGTTACGCCTGTTTGGTTTCACGCTGTCCCCTGTCATGAGGGGGGAAAATACATTGAATCAATAGCTCCATCTACCGCAAGAAAAGTTGGTTATCTACCCATTCTGTATACATGTTTTCTATTATCCAATCGAATTACACCTCCTAAACCAAATTTAGTTTTTTTTTCTCATAATGATCGATGCGTTATCTGTTAAATTTCCGATCTTTTCACGTCGAACTTCGGAAACTTTGCATATGTCTCAAAATCATGAGAGACGTTAATTAAAATGCATTCCTTACTTCTTAGTTGCATAACTGTTATTGGTTTGGGAATCATAATCAGAAATCCTCGTATAAATTTCGAACTGGTTATTTGTGTTCTTTTTTGTTCGAATGCGATGGACTAAAGAGAAGTGTACATGAGGTAACCTTCGGTAAAATCCTGTCAAGGAGACGTAATTCGAATACCGCTATAAAGATGACAGGAAACTAATCAACAATATTTACCAAGGTATCATGTTAATTCAGATACTAAAAACACACATAACATACACAAATTTAGATGAGAATTGAAAGGATTCAAATATGTACCTGACCTCACCTTGTCTATATGATGATGGATTTATCGACAGTCAAACCCGTGATCGTATAGGTCCTTCATACACAAATTCGCCAGCTATAAGATCTCTAACATAAATTTCGAGTAGTTTCTATCGTGCAGATCCACGATAATCACCGTTAATGGCTTGTATTCGGAAGTACAATGTAGTTGAAGAGCAAGGCTCTCTGTTCTGTCTGAACCACCTTCTGCTTTATATTACCGAACAACGTATGAACAATCGCAGATAATTAGTAAATATATATGGTGAAGATACGACGGTTTATAGATGGACCTCCAACAATCTAAATGAACAGAGCCAGGTGCTGATTTCTCCTTTGATCTATTTCTTGCAGCTCAATGCCAAAAAATGGCTTGTAACATCCAATAACTATAAAAGCAAGCTACTAATTTTCCAGCAATACCGAGAAAACTAAAATTTCCCCAGCCAGTATGAAATGAACAGTTATATTCTCAGTGAGTTTCCTTGCTTTGAATATCTGTTGTGAAAAAAATTTACTAGACCTTGTGTGGATCTCATATATAAAATTCATATTTAAATATAAAACGCTGGAAGAATATGTCGATTCCTTGTACTTTTCCAGAGGGATCATAGCAGGAAGAATCAGGTATTATCTATACAAAATTCGGATCCGATATAAAGGTTCATATATTTTCATATGTTGGCTGGAGCTCCCACATCTTCAACAAATGTTTATCTCTATCTATAATCCATAAAAGCGTTTACACGACGATGTTGGCCATGGATTATTTTCCCAGTAAACAGCGTTTTCCTTTGCAGACGAATCCTCGAATGCCGTATCCCTGCTTGTATATAGTACTTCTCCGTCTATTGAACAAAAGTAGAGGTTTATCCCTTGTTTCCTCTTTTTGATTGGTGTCTGGCTCCTTCTAAATTTTTCTCATTCTTTTTCAACACTAGTAACCCTTTGTTTCTTAGTGCAATTATCGGCTTGCTTGCTGTGAAAGGATTAGAAAAATGCTGAGACGAACTACATCCCTTATTTCCACAAAATCAGAGCTTTAATGCTAAGTCCAGCTAGGCCACAGAGAAAGGGTTGAATCCTCTTCGAATTCATTTAGTAAGAAGTTCCACTCATAAAACTTCGAGAAAACCTAATTTGTGGAACAGATTCCAGAGGTGGTGTTTTTGTGATCATTACAATCTTAATATTTTCAGATCTACAGTGAAATGTTATCTGTTGTACATACACTCATAATCAGCACATGCTTTCTCGTCCTTATATTTACAGGACAAGCTTTTTTAGTAACACTCTACCTTCAGTAACTGCAGGGGTTTGGATTGGGCGAAAAGTCAGTAAAAAAAAAACTAACAGAAAAAATAAGCGAAGTAATACGACCTGTTACAAATGCTTGAATACTGCGAAAAGTATCGTCAAGTAGCTGTCCAATATTACGCGGCAACTCAGCCATTGCCAGCTATGAAAACCATTGTAGATGATGTATTTTGTTTAGTTGCGATCATTAGTGGTAGTAATATCGTGATGTACTGTGAAGGGTGCCGACTTCACTTTCCTAACTTCAAAGAAGTCCATTATCAGAATATTGTGTTAAGCAAAATATTTCCATCCGAAAAGCGCCTTCATTCCTTAATTGTCAGCATACAAATATTGGTCTTTCCTTTCGTCGAATATTCACCAGTGAATCCCTGAGAAATATGCATTCATTTAACTCACCAAATATCTAATTTTGTACCGATTTTGAAATGTTACCTAAATTCACAGCTGACAGTGAAACGTTGTGACCCATACAGACTCATAGACCATATATTTTGTACGTCAATGAATTTTATCGCGTAGCGTTTCACCCGTTTTCTAATTGATTATAAAATGTATACATCTCATGTAGAATTTCTCTGTTACTTGGTGTCATTATTTTTCATAACAAATGTTTTTATCTATTTACAAACAACAAAAACCTTTAACACAATTTGTTTTTTATACTGCACTTTCAAAGTTAATTATTATTTTTCAATCAGGATCTTCTTCAATATTTCTAGTTACCAGACTTTTGCTCGTTTTGTTATGTGTATGTCTTGCTTATAAGAAGTGTTCACTTTTTATTGTATTCAGTCAATTACCGCTTTTGTCTGCATTATATTTAGTATGTTTGCCACCGCAAAATGTGTGGACTTGATTTTATTGTTTTATTTCTCTTTGCACTCAGAA
>OZ038478.1:105413639-105416139 GCA_964036315.1 Acanthosepion esculentum
TTTGTGCAGAACCAACTTTTTTTGAAGAGCCAAATAAAGAAACCAGGTGCACCATGTGCCACAAGATTGCCAAAGGACCCTTCGCAAGTTTTGAATTCAGTGCTGTCCTTCTCCTAGACCAGTTTGTCCTGCTATTTCCTATAGCTGTGATGGGGGGAGAATGACAGTAATGTAAACGATTTGACTGGAATTTGAACTTGTTTCTCCGATTCCTTAATCCTAGATGCTATCCATTACTCCTATTATTCCACCGTGCCTCATACATACATATATATATATATATATATATATATATATATATATATATATATATATATGTATATATATATATATATATATATATATATATATATATATATATATATATATATATATATATATATATATATATGTATAGAACAGATAGATAAATAGATGAATAGAGAGACATTTAAAAATGGGTTATATTTCTCTCGCTTTTGAGCAGCTGATGTAAATACACTCTTGTCATTTCCTCTTTTGTTCGCCCTCCTCGACAACACAGTTTTCTCCTTTTAAAGCAATCTCTCAATCATCCAGCCTCTACATTCTGTTTGTTCGTTCGTCGCGTCGATCATTAATTTTCTAACCGAGCCGACAACTTTATCAATTTTTGTTGTGTGCAAGACGAAAAGGGAATCGAAGTACGATTTTCACACTTCTTAGATGATGAAAAGTAAAAGCATAAAATACAGAAGACGACAAGACGCCGTAACTATCCTTAGTATTATGTTGTGTGCGTAGTGAGTGTGGCGACGAGAATCAGGCAGGAACATTTGATAAATGAGTTACCTAGAAGGCGTCTATGCTTTCTCCTTGTTCTTCGTAACGTCAAATTCCAATTTCTTATTGAAAATAAAAAGGTTTGCTTATTGGGACAGATGGGTGAACATTATATTTTAAGCTTTCTTAGAAGTGAATGAAAACAGTGTCAAAGCAGTAGAACGAAAATTTAACATTGACTATGCAAATATGATAATATTTTTATTCTTGTATTTCGTTTTGCTCTTTATTTTCTGTAAATGTTGGAGCACAAGAAATGGAATTATACATTTAATTTCAGAAAGATACGCTGACTAATGGTTGCATCCTTTTGCGTTCCCACGAAACTCTTCAGAAATTTATGGGTCCATATATTCCATCTCCGCCACTTAGTATTTAATCACAGTGTAGTCTGGGAACTAGCGTCGTTTTACAAAGGAGAAGGACAATTCAAAATTCAAAACTCATTAGGCATGGAAATAACAACTCTCCCTCTTAAAACATGCATGCTGTGGAAACCAGAAACCCTATCCTCTTCAGACGGGGTAGTCTCCAGGGATAGAATGACGATACTGGTATAATAGCTCTTAATGCTTTGTTACAGTCATATTACAAAAGTATAATAGTGGATGTAGAAGCAATTATAAAACTCATCTACAAGAATTAACAGCTACTAGCATTTTACTCACATGAGGAATTTTACAATGTGCAATCATTACTTTCATTTTTCAATGTCTTTTATACAGTTTTCCCTAAGTATTTAATTATATTTCAAACTTTTTCTTCCGTTTTTTTTTCAGTCATGTCTCCACAATTTTATTAAATATTAATTTTCATTCTGCATTTTAGACTTTTTAGATTTTTTTATTGTTTATCTCATATCTATTAGCTTGTGCCTTATTTTATTCCTATCTCATATTTCTTGTCTTTACTAATTCATAATTAATTTAACTATTTATGTCAAATTCGATTAGCTTAATGTTTTTTTACAAAGTCATATAGCGGTAAATATGAACATGAAACATGTGGTTCTACTATTTTCGTAAGTCTGACCGAAAATATGATTCTAAATATCGTATTTATAAATGGGACGCAGACAAAATTGGAAACATCCAACTAACTTAATCATCACAATAACACACAGACATAGCTATTTGAGATTTCAATGCAATGTTAAAAAGTAACAATGAAATAAAGATGTCAGAATACGGAGTTATGAATCTTTGCTGAGAAAGAAAAAATAGCGCTGCACTATATTTTATATCAAGCATAAATTAATTTAAAACTTGCAATAACAGATACTCATAAAACACCAAAAACATTCAATAATAAAACGATCTGTAACTGAGCAGAGATTGCAAATTTGTGTGCGTAACACATAATTGGATCAATAATAACATGTATCTGCGCTGTTCTGCCCGGACGGACCATGTTAATATTCTAGCATGTTTAATAGCTCCTGAACCGGTCATACATATAATATGTTGCCGGATAGCATCTTGTAGTCTACTTACTTTCAGTAATGAGGTTTTAATCTCGCAGTAGAATATAGAAAGTACAACTCATTTTGCTCAGGTTACGATTGAAATATTTGGAATTATTCGCATTTATAATACAGAAGGAAAGTAAGATGCGTTGCATTTGTATTGAGTGGTGTTCTCAGACAAATCAAGAAACATGTTCTTTGTAACTTAATGCGTATAATTAGGTCCAACTGGAA
>OZ038478.1:105421139-105428639 GCA_964036315.1 Acanthosepion esculentum
GTACTACAGGCTTGTCAGTCAATGCATTTCGAATATTTTACTGATACGGAAATGGTTAATATTACCATTGCTATGCCAAGCTTTACAGAATCTTTTTCTATGTTGAAAATTTACGAATCATACGTTCGTATCCAATTGAGCTGTCGGCTGCGGATTCATTTGCATTAGTCTTACCAAAATCACTTGTGCTTCACATAGTTAAAACA
Organism: Acanthosepion esculentum; assembly: GCA_964036315.1. Lineage (NCBI taxonomy): Eukaryota > Metazoa > Mollusca > Cephalopoda > Sepiida > Sepiidae > Acanthosepion > Acanthosepion esculentum. The sequence continues at coordinate 105,421,346 of OZ038478.1, forward strand.
CTGCTAATTTAATAAGGAATAAGCTAACAGAATGGGATGCTGTATATTTCAAATGCATTCCTCGTATTTTCTTGTCATTTCTTCAAATAGATATGTGTGTGAGAAATGTTAAACATAGTAATAGCTTCCAAGAGAATATATGTGACGAAAGAAAATTGCCAGGGTTATTTCAGCGCAAGAATTTTGGGCGTTTTCTGCCGGTTCCTGCAAACAGTTACCATTTATACGTAGAAGCTCAAGAGAAAGTTACTAAAATATTGAAGATCTCAAATATAAATATAAGTTTTTCGATTATTTTGCATCGTCTTATGTATGTATGTATGTATGTATGTATGTTAACATTGTAAACTCCAAGATTTTAGTAGCAAAAATCTTTCTATATTTTGGAGTTGGTAGTCACATACCTAACAGATTTTGAACTCACAATTGTCATTGGGTAACAAGCCTAGGATAAATCTAGAGTGTCCAGTCTGCACCGCTATTTAACACGTAGCTGGAAGGAGACGATGTGGAGTCAGATTATTGTAAGAGTATTTGTATGAAAGCTAACAACAACATCGGCTTCATTTGGAACAAACAAAAAAAGAGTGTGCATAAGTATACAATTTACTCATATCCAGTTTTCCATAAACAGAATTATACTATACATAGCACTAATCTACTAGGTGTACTGCACCGTTATCAATGCGACCAAGAACCTACCAAGAGTTAAATGTTTAGTCGTAAATTTTGCTGCAGCCAGGTTTTCAGCACTACCCTAATACACTAATACACTTTGTTTTTTCTTTTTTTAAAAATCATATCACCCCAAGCAAGGCGGGAGGCCACTATCACGCTAGGGGTTAAAGAAGGGTTGGAGGAAGAGCAGATAGGAGTGGCAAGGGAGGGGATGTGGACAAAGAGAAAGACAGTGGGTCGATCAAGGCAAGGGGCCACAAAAGATCCAGAGCGAGAGCAGATAGGAATGAAAAATGAAAGGATGTGGAGAAGGGAAGTGGATAGATCAAGGCAACTGGAGATGTCGATTGACGCTACACTTAAACCGTTGGAGATTGTATTTGTCAGGGAAACAGTAATAAGGAAGGGAGTTCCATAGGCGAGATGTGCGAGACATGAAGCTATTGGAGTAGAAAAGACGTCTACATCTAACAGTTTCCACGGTGTAGGGGTGGGAGCGGGATGCCAGCCTGGTGGGGCGTTTAAATTCACGAGGCCTAGGGACAAGCGAACGCAAATCCTCAGAGCAATGACCGTGGAAGTACTTGTAAAAAAGTCAGAGCGAGGCAACATCGCGTCTGTGAGAGAGCGACTGCAGACGAGATGACAGATCAGGGCCAATCACGTTGCCTATCCGCCTCTGGATCTTATCAAGAACCCCGAGGCAAACAGCAGGGGCCCCAGACCATATATGGCAGCAATACTCCATGCAAAGGCGAATGGTCGATTTATAGACTTGAAGGATCGATTCCGGGGAGAAAAATTTCCTGGCTCGGCACAGAGAACCAACTTTCTTTGCGGTGGCTGATGCAACTGACTCGATGTATTTGTTCCATATCAGATCAGCAGACAGCGTGAGACCGAGCAGCCGCAGGGAGGAGCTCTCGAGAAGTTGGTCATCAGACATTCTAATGGGATGCAGGGATGGATCCTTGTGGTGGTTGATAGAGAGCAGTTTTGTTTTAGAGGCGTTAAAGTTAACCATCCATTTCTCACCCCAGATCACAACCGATTGGAGGTCCTTTTCAATTTGAGCTGCCAGGTTAGCTTTGTCCGCCTCACTAGATTTGTGTTTGAGGCAGGAGTAAATAGTGGTGTCGTCAGCGTAGATGCCGACTTGGGGGTCTATGGCGTCAGGAAGGTCGTTTAGAAATATGAGGAACAGAGTAGGGCCTAGGATGGAGCCTTGAGGAACACCTGCGTTAGCGGGATAGGATAACTTGAACATAAATGTGTTCACTATAAATACAAGGTGAGGCAAAAGTTGCGCACCATTGGGATAATGTGTAAAAAGTATAATTGCATATGGAAATGTTATTTGCTTGTAATGTTATTGTCATATATGGTGTTAAAAATGTACTCCTTTTTCAAAACACATTTCAATTTTGTGATATTCATTAACACCTTTGAGAGGTTCTTCTGTCATTTTACTGCATTCATAATTATTTTAAAGTTCCTCAATATTTCTTTAGCGCGTCTGATAAAATGCTGATTTCAAATTCAACTGATTATCTTATTTTCGAAAAACGAAAACAAAGGGTGTGATGTCAGATGACCTCGGTAGTCAATCGACATGTCATATCAAAACAAATTAGACCTATAAAACATGATTAATTAATTAAACCCCACGGTACGCGACGTTTGCCCCACCCGGTATTATGCGGATTTCTAAGAAAAATAAATGTCGTTATCGGATATTCGTTAATAAAGATGTGAAATATTTTGCAGTATCATATTTCTGAAAAATGTTTTTCTTTCTGTTGGCCTATTGACCAATATCAAATGTTATCTAGCGATTATGAAAAACAATTTTTCCCTTAAACTATTCAGTTGCAGAAATTATCATTTTTTACTTTTTTTTTTCAATTTAGAACACGCAATTTGTGGGATATTCCTCCATTCATCAAATATGTCCTATTTTACCTCGTGTATGGATTATTTTGTGTTGACAGCCGACGCTTCACCAAACATCTTTACCCGGACATTTTCTATAGGATTATCCGCTGAAGACAAGTCAAATCTCTTGTTACTTGAATTTTGTCAAAGTTTCATTAACAATATCGACAGAACGTAAACTATAACCAGTAAAGCCACTCCATATCATAATTTAACCACAGTAAATCCCGAGAACAAACTTATAAGCGTATTCCACCGTAAATAATTAAAAAAAAATCATAATATACAGACCAGCGAAGACGAAACCGTTTTTTTTTTCTATGGAAATTTAATTGTGCTTAACAATGTGCACTTTGAAGATTAATGCAAACACAGTTTTAACATATTTCGAAATAGGACTTCATGCGATATACTGACCAACAAACTTAATAGATTCAAATATACGTTGTACCTTGTTTATTGTTATTAATTTTTTTACAACAACGGATGGATGTTCTGCCATATCTCTTAAACTTTGTTGTCTCGATCGCACAGCTAATCTCGTTCTCTTACTTCGCCATAATATCGGGAATCTTCAAGTAGACGTAAGGTTACAGTGACAAACCGAGTGCCATCCATAAAGAGTATACATTTTTAGACGATAACTTCTAAAAAACACTAGGATTTTATTACTCTTCGGCTAACATTATACAATCAGGAGTGATAATATTAAGTATTGCCACCACAGTCTACAATATTGAAACATTACCGACAATATATTTTCTTAGATTGGAGTAGAATGGATACCTGAATATCGGAATTCATTTTGTTGTCTTCTGCCTTAAAATTTTGTATTCGTCTGTGGCTACGTGGGTAAATGTTAAATGCATTATTACGTTTATATTTTCAGACCATTTTAACAATGTGTTTTTGTTATAATTAACACTGAGAGGAAAACACATTCTTTCTTAATAAATTTGTCTAATAATTGTACAAGTTTTTCTCATCTAAATGTGTCAAAATATGCAAATGTTTCTAAAATAATTCTCTTTTTATTCTCTTTTTGTTATATTTTGTTACATTAATACTTGAGATATAATATTTAATGACGTACATCTGTTTTCTGCTGACTTATAAATATAATATTCAAAATGATATATATTTTTTTGGTTTCGGAGAATATACATGTAAAAGAAAGAAAACGTTTGCATATTCTTATTCCAGATTAGTTAGTTAAATGCCATACCTGATACACGTTTGGGCGATCATGTCTCTTTCGATTCATGAGTGACTCAGCAGAATATTTTAAATCAGTAGGTTGCTGTTTTTATGCGTTAGACTGGTTGCCACCTAAAGACTCAATCTGTCATGCTATTCAACATATAGCGGGGAGGAGGTGAGATGGATTCATATCTTTTCTAGGGGTATTAGCGCATAAGTGAACATAACGAACGCGATTGGCCATTTCTGATTTCTTATTTCGAGCCGTTGTCCATTAATTACACCACAACCAAATTATGATTCATTAAATGTTTTTGCTATGGCTATTATAACATATTTCTAGCGAATTAACATGAATTAAGATAATATATGATTTCTTGCTTTCATTTCGCATTTTCTTAACATGTTGAAAAGATAGCAAAGGCTGAGCTTCCGGAAAAAGGTTTTATCGTTATACCTTTCAAACTTGCAATATTTGTCGCTTATTGAACAAATTTAAAAGCAAGGATTTTGAAATTTGAAAACTGATTCTTCTTTTTTATAGAGTGAAGCAAATTTTATTACATTTCCTGTTTAAGGATAATCTATATAAAAAGGAATCATATATTATGCGTCAATTATTTAATTTTATAAATTTAAAGTCTACAATTTACCATTACATTTTTCCAATATAACTTATTTCTAAACAAATTTCCTCCTAAATATTTAATCAAAATCTCTCCTTTGTGTAAACATCATTGCACACTGTGTTGGAGCTTTTGGGTACCTTGGTGTACTAGTGACCCGGCCAAAATGAGCTGACTCATTTTATAGTTCGCCAATAGAAGTGTTAACCAATCAGAAGGCTCAAAATATTCAATTTGTAATAATTCGGATGGTAAAAGATTGCAAGAACACGTCACTGGAATGAAAATTACATCTCCAAATGGCTTACAACTTTGTGACACATGTATAAAAGGGAAAATGACGAAATATAGAAATAGGGATCAAATCCCTAAATCACCAGGCATCTTGTTCAGAGTTTATTGCGACTTAGCGGGTCCAATTTCATCAATGGGTATTGGCACCTATTCATATGTATTAAACTTTGTTGACGAATATTCAGGACTTATTATGATATATTTTCTGAAAAACAAATCTGATAACCTACAAGCTACAAGAATGTATTTATCTGATATTTCACCTTATGGAAAAGTGAAAATAATTAGAGCAGATAATGGTGGAGACTTTACTTCTGATGATTACGAAAACCTCCTAATTAATGAAGGCATTACACATGAGAAAACCTGTCCATATTCGCCGCACCAGAACGTAGTTGGCGGACTCTTTTCGAAATGGCTAGATGTTTGCTAATAGAATCTAAGTTACCCCAAAATCTGTGGGTCCATGCATTAAATGTAGCCGTATATATAAGAAACCGTTGATATAATAGGAACATTAAAAAGACTCCGTACGAGGCTTATACGAACTACAAACCCAACGTAAGTGGTAAGCATATTTTTAGTACAATTTGCTACACATATGCCAACCACAGGGCAAAACTAGATCCAAAAAGTGAAAGGTATATTCATTAGCTATGACAAAACAAGTCCGGCTTATATGATTTATTTCCCACAAAGTAAAATAATAAGGAAGATCAGATGCGTCGGATTTACAGATTCCTTTGAGCAAGTGGAGGATCCCGAAGAAAAGAACATTAACTGCCAGGAACTGGTCCAACACGAACTAGTATGGCCTAATTATGAGATAGGGCCTATAAATAGAAAACCCATTCAAAATCCACAATTAAAGGAAGGTGTTATACCAGATGATATAGACGAGGAAAAATCAGACAGAAAAGAACATTAACTGCGAGGAACTGGTCCAACACGAACTAGTATGGCCTAATTATGAGATAGGGCCTATAAATAGAAAACCCGTTCAAACTCCACAATTAAAGGAAGGTTACCATAATGTACCCAAAATGGTGGGGGGAGTTTTTGGGTAACTTGGTGTGCTAGTGAGCCAGCCAAAATGAGCTGACTCATTTTATGGTTCACCAATAGAAGATTTAACCAATCAGAAAGCTCAAAATATTCAAAGCGACGTGTATAAAGGCGGACATGTTTTTCCGGAATATTAACTGCCAGCCTTTGATATCGAAGACTGAAGAATTATGGAACAGCTGCTGATAATATTGGCGATATAATCAGATTCAGTAGAGTGTCTGACTCTTGAGTGTTAATCTTTAACGTTGTTTCATTGAACAGATTACGTACTGCGCTGGATTCTATATTCATAGACTATGGTGAACATGGTCAACACAGGTACGAACTGCTTCACACATTATTGCATGTTTTTTATACTTTTGGTTGAAGTTTAAAATACATAGTCAACCCTTGTATTTAGTATTGAGAGAATGTAGGGAATATGTTCACAAAAGATCACTGATTCTTGCGAAAAATATATCTTAAGTGTCGATATTGTTTACAAATAAACAAGTGTCGATTATTGTTTACAGAGTTTAATAAGGAGATTAGGAGCCAAAGGGCAAGACTTCTAAAAACACGTCAAAATGGGAAAAACAGAAGATTTAGAAAATCAAATGAATATGCAGATTAAGTAAGACGTGAAATTGCGAGGAATTAAAATGTTTATATGACGCATTGGAATAAACACTTTCTCCTATATAACAAAGACGTCTATTGATGTTGAGACAAACAACATTGAAGTCTCTCACTTGTTTTGCTCGTTGCAATACATACTCTGTAACTTCCAAAACGCTATCAACGTATTCCAGCAAAAATGAATCGTGTCAGCAGTGGAATAATAATTATATTATGGAATACAAATTTACCAGAATGTTGTTATCATGTATTAATATATCACCTACTCCTACAGGTAGAGGTTAATAACAGGGATGACAAGGTACTCTAGCTTTGTTTGCCAACTATGAATTTTAAGCTGGTTGGGCCTGGAGTTAGCAAATACAATCTGCAAAAACTTGCTGTAGAAACCACAACAGTGGTTGTGCTGTGGCTCTGTACTCCACACGGGAGTTTATTAGATTAAAAGAACACACGAATCATATATTCAATTTTTCTGTTTTAAAATTAGCCATCTGTCTGATTTAGGTTTATAATCATGTTTGATTATCTGCGAATATTTATCCAATATAGAAATTTATTAGCTCAATTACAGGCATCTGACAGATTTCCACTATGTATATAGCGGTTTTAGTATTTGTATACACTTAATGCTTAGAATAATTTCAAATGTACGAATTCTTGGGATTTGTTTTGTTTTGTTTTTTATTAATAGATGAGAAAATATATTTTTAATTCTTGGAAGACAGGCGTAAGAATTTAATATTTTAGTTCATTTATATTTTACGGCTACATTAATGGTAAGAATATGGAATAGAAATAAATCCTGACAGTAAGTTATAGCAAAGAAAATGTTCATTTTTTCATCGTCTTTAAAGTGTTTGAATTAAATCATT
>OZ038478.1:105431139-105438639 GCA_964036315.1 Acanthosepion esculentum
CGATAGAGTTAGATCATAGCCGTAAATAAAACTACAAATAAATTCAGGAATGTCAAATACATTTCCGTGTAGTGAATTGCTTAGAGAAACGAAAGAAATAAAGACAGAAAATTTTTCGAGACAAACAAACTGAAATAATGTAAAATTGTTTCATTATAAATCTTGTAGTTTTACTGTTAAGATTATAACTGAAGATTATAACAGTTCACTTCATCTCATATTACGTTACAAAATGTCTTTACGTAAATTCATTATTTTAATGATTATCTGAGAGTGAGTTTTATAGTAGGGACTGAGAACAAAGATAATCGTTATTTTTACGAATAACCAAAAGGAAAAAATCAATTTTGGGTGTCTTATGTAAATTAATCGGAAATTGATTACACTATATAAGCCGAAACAAAGATATAACATATTATACATACATACATATATATATATATATATATATATATATATATATATATATATATATATATATATATATATATATTTCAAAGAGTTAATCATACCTAGAATTAATTAGCAATATTAATGCAATTATTGGCAAAATCCCTTCGCTAGTAGACATAATTATAAGCATTATACTACTAATAATCCAGTGAATGATGAGATCCTTATGTATAAAATGGATATGGTGTATTATTTAATTCAGCTAGTACATTCAAAGGCTTCATCCCTCCATCATCAGGCTGGATTGTTGTCCTTTAGAATCAAAGCTGGAATATATATAAATACAAAATAATGTTTACACAAGATTATATATATATAAATAAATATATACATGCATAAATAAAACTATATGCAGATATTTATATGTGTGTGTCTATGTACTTATCTATATGTACATTTATATAAAATTATATGTATACACACAAAGTATACATATATATATAAATCCATATAAACTTATATATTTACATATATATACAAAATTATCTAAATCTATAGAATATTATATATATATATATTGCATTATTATATACAAAATATATATATCCACAAAAGTATATATATAAATATATACACAAATTATATATACACAATACAAATATATGTACAAAAAATTATGTATATATATACAAAATTGTATACAGAATTGAGTCACTCTCAGTCACTGTGTGTTTATCCGAATCTAAAAATAAACACGCTAAAATTCACCTCCATTCCGTACCGTACGCTGATGGCTTAGCAGGTAGAGGTTCCGACTGATGCAAATTCAGTCGGGTTTCGATCGTAGCTAGCCACACTGATGAGCTGTGAAACAGCGAAACAGTCTGTCTGTGGATGACAAAAATATATATATATATATATATATGTATGTATATATATATTATATATAAACAAATAATATGTATATATGCACAAATGTTATATATACAGACAATTATATATATATGCATACACAATTATATATAAAACAAAAGGTTAATTTTATTTTAACATATACTTTAGAATTATCTTAATGCGGCCTCGTGTTATTATAACATTTATATATATATATATATATATAATATTGAACCCAAAACTTATTATAGTGAATGAGTAATAAAACATATCAATATTAAAGTTGAAAATCAAATATTATATTGATCATTATATATAAAATATTGAATATGTAATTGTAATGCGTCATTTTTTTCAGGAAAAAAAGTATTGACTATATTTTAAAGTAATAGTTACGCATTGCCTACAAATTACTTTAATTCATTTCTCTTGTTTAGGAGATCATTATTTTTAGGAAAATATATAATATATATAAATATATATATATATGTGTGTGTGTGTGTGTGTGTGTGTGTGTGTGTGTGTGTGTGTGTGTGTGTGTGTGTGTGTGTCTGTCTGTCTGTCTGTCTGTCTCTCTCTCTCTCTCTGTCTGTGTGTGTGTGCGTGTAATTTATAGAAAAAGAACATTGCAATGAATATGAATCTTTTGGATTTACGTCCCAGAAAACTCTATCTAGTGATGATCTTTGAAAAAACCTATTTCTGTGTTAAATAAGATAATATACACTACCGCCAATAATTTGTTACTTAAAAATATGAAGAAACACACTGCCAAAATCAGCAAAACCGATAGCATCTTTATAAAGTTTGATAAAATGGGCAATTATTATATTTCTGTTGATGATTACCAAAACGCTATCTGCAAAGAGGTCAACAAATTATATCAGTAACCTCCGATAGAATGGGAAAATTATATCAACAATGAAGCTAGAATAACTACTAATGAACTTAAAATCCACAATAGAGTGTAAAAGCTGCATAAAAAACAGGCTTTATTTACAGTAAAGGACTATAAGGAAAATTCCCCTAATAATCTTCAGTTCCGACAACTTAATCCTTCTAAACACAAGATAGGTAAAATTAGCAAGGCAATACTCGAATGAGCCTGCAACTATACAGGGAATGCACTAGAAATCAACCAGTGAAGAAACACAGTTGATGTCATTAACTACTTCTCCAAAATAAAAACAAAAAATAAAAATGAATGCTCCTTTATGCAATTTGATACCTACAAAGTTTAATCGTCGATCACCAAAAATCTACTAATGTTGACTATAAACCTGGCAAAAATAATTGCACCTTCAGTAACCAGGAATTTAGCATAATAAACAAGCCCAGAAAACCATTTCATTTCATAATGATTCCATGTGGCGCAAAAGCTGAACTTTTCTGTAGCGATGGGGGCGTTTGGCTCTGCAAGGAGTTTGTGAATTGGTTGGTATGCTGCTAGTGATAACAACACTGGACTGTATAGGAATGATGCGATTATCCTCCTGCGTAATGCCAAACCTCAACAAACAGGCCGACTTAGAAAAATTCTAACCAATTTCTTCGAGGATAATTGTTTAGTTATTAATATTGACATCAACGCCAAGCTGATCACCTTTCTGAATGCCACTGTTGACATATCTAAGGGAATATATAAACATTAAACTAAAGAACTGTACAACCATAGATGAATTAGCAAGGACTCCAAACATAACCCTAGATTTTAAATGATTTACACAAATCACTAAAATTTAGACATGCAACTAACTCTAGCAATAAAGACATTTTGAAAAGCAGAAAACCAGATATTTAGATGCCTTAAAATATCAAACACAAAGATAAAACAGAATATTTAGATAAACAAATGACAGATAACAACAAGAATAAACATAGAAAATGCAACATAATTTGATTTTAACCACCATTCAACCGCAATGTCAAAACCAATATCGGTAAAATTATCCGTAATTTAATACATAAACATTTCAACTATACCTCAATACTGAAAATAATTTACAGCAAAAACATTAAATTTTGTTATAGCTGTACAAAAAGACTTGAACAGTACATATCGCATCATAATAATACAATATTAAACAGGAATTTAGACAACCCCCATGACAATAACAATATCGAATAGCTATTTACTGTTGAAGGAACAACAGTTGCCAAATGAATTCCAAATGTGTGTCTATATGCATTGTTTATAATGCTAGTATTAAACATAATGGTGAAACTAAATTTGATTTTGGTTCCACTGGAAACCACTCGAAATCCCGATATTACCAACACAAAATGACGCTTACCTATAGTCAATACTCGAACAACATTGCACTAATTTTGTTGGTAGGGGATTATACGCATAACTTCATCCCATATTTCGATTTTGGTTAACCTAATTATAGAAATACCACACTTGAACCGTCCTTCTTTTTGTTTTTGTATTTAACTCTTTGGTAAATAATTTTATCTATACACAACTTAGTTTTACCACCGCCCCAAATACATTTTCCCAATTATTTCTGAATTTTTATACTTTACATTGGCCTAAGAAAAGGTTTTAGCCAGGGGGAATTAACTACATGCAAATTCCTAAATTTAATTACGTAATCCCTATTCAACATAAACAAACAGTATTTGGGACTAGTATGGAGTAGCTGCTCCATTTGCTAGTTTCAGTTCTTGTATTCGATTTTCATGGATTTGATCAAGATATGAACAATCGTCTGATCCATATTACCACTACTTTAGCAATGATTCCTTAAGGTTTGCCGCTGACGTGATTTTCGTTGCACGCTCTCGAAATCTTCGGTCAAGGTGCTCCCAAACGTGTGCTCCCAAACGTGCTTTATTGGATTCATGTCAAAACTTTGTGCTATCTATGGCAGTGACATGATACCTTGAGATTCCTTCCAGGCCTTTGCTACTTTGGTCGTATGACATGGCACTCCATCTTCTTGAAAAAGGTAGACATTCTTGTCAATCTGATTGGTTTCAGATAGTGGGAGTAGTCCTTTTTCTAACATATTGACAGTATTATGGACCATTTAACCGCTCGTCAGCAAGAATCAGCTCAGATTTCTCTCCAAACCTGACAGCGCCCCACACCATTACTCCAATCCCTCCATGTTTCACGCTCGCCTGCAGACATTCAGTGTTTCAGGTCTCATTGTGATTTCTCCAAACATAAACCTATCTCGAATTCTAATATTGGCAGAATTTACTTTCATCTGACGAAAAATTCATAATCTTTGCTCTCGAATTCTCTCGCCCAGTCAATACGCCTGTTCTTGTTAAACGCTGAAATCAAGGTCTTCTTTCTTGCAACTCTTCTTTGATAGCATCATTCTTACCGCATATGGCGACATTTGCATGCTGTTGGCGACATTTCTGACGCTCTGACGACGGTTTCTGGTGACTTCCTCTTTCAGTGATCTTTTCGTTCGCTCATACACGATGCTTGGTATTCCTGAACGTTGTTCCACACGACAATGACCTTCTTCATTAAATTTCTAGACAACAATATCAACCGTTTGATGATTAACCTGGAAAAGCCTAGAAATGTTGTCTATTTGACTTGCCACACTGATGCCATCCTATTATTTACCCTTGTTGAAATTCACTAATTTCCTTACTGCCTCGAACTTTCACTGCAAGATATAAGTCAACTATTGTTCATAGCTTGATACTAACACGGCATTGTATGAAAAAAAGAAGAGACGTTATTAAACAAGCCAAAAACGCTGTAATCAAGGGTGATTAAAAACTTATCATAGCCCACTGTAGTTCTCCAGAAATATACCGTTATGTTTCCAATATTATTCCTTCTATTCTTTTATTTCTAATTTCATTCTTCTTAAGTTTATACTAATTTGATATATATTTTTATAATTATTATATATTTAATTTTTCTTGTATATATAAATATTTATTATATATCACATTTGGTTTATCTTTAATTCAATAAATATTTAATACTATTATTTATATTTATATATATTTCTTATTTTTTTCTTTTTCTCTTTCTTTTTTTTTAAGGTTTTACATTTATTTATATTGTTACATTTATGAACTGTTACTGCATTTTTTTATTCTTATATATAGAGATGATTAATTCGCTCTCACTTTAAGTTTAACTCATTATATTTATATTTCGGCGTCTACAATTTTAGTTATTTTTCTTTTCGTATCACCACGCTATACTTTTCTGAAAATGAATCAGAATTATAGCAAAATATTAGATTTTAATTATAAAATAATACATCGTGATATTAATATACTATATGAGGTTGCTTCCACGACAAACGGAACAACTCATCACCATTATAAGTACCTGCAAATTAAATTTAACTTGAAACTCAAAGTAAAAATATTGATGTAAGGTAATATGTATGTTTCATAATATATACATTATAGCTTTGTTATACCATAAAAAATTAAATACGATAGTTATTTGTAAATATCTATATGCGGGTGATCGCACGCATATATGGATGCTTATACCCGCATTTATTTATTTAATACAGACACATACAAACAAACACACACACACACACACACACACACACACATACATATATACATATATATATATATAACAAAGTATTATTATTTATAAACGTCTTACCAGATTGTGACTGAAAGGAATCATTCCAAGAAGGATATAAATCCAGGGAGAGCTCAATGTAGATTACAGAGCATTATAATAATAGGAAGAAGAAAGAGACTTTAATTATCTATTTCGATTATTTAAATATTTTATTGGAAATAAAAACATGTCTAAATTGCTTAATAAGACACGTCCAAATGAAAATATGCTGCCAAAATATACGCCACACACACATCTTGTATCATTATATTTACTCCATAACTTTTAATTTATTTTTGGTATTTTGATATGAATTTATATTCGCACACTTAATTCTTTAAATTTATTTGAGTTATTCACCCTCAAATTGTATCTGACAATATTATTTTGAATTATTATTATAAGTTATTATTATTTGTACAAGGGACTATTTCATGAAGCCAAGCACCAGTCAACTCACTGAATAAACCAATTCACATAGTACCAAAAATTAAGAAATGTCCGGTCAGTCTGCTAAAGTTACTACTAACTCGCTTTTTCCTTCCGACTACAACTAACCACTAATTTCTTATACCTCTCTTTAGCCACCCCTTCTCATTCACCTGCTCTCCCCACTACAAATCTAATGTGTCCGTCGGGTATATTTCTTTTCTATTTATGGAGGAAATTTCGGCTTAAAGATTTGAAAAACCTTGGTGTTCACGAAATAAATTATAATCGAAACAGATAATTAAAGTCTCTTTCTTCTTCCTATTATTATAATGCTCTGTAATCTACATTGAGCTCTCCCTGGATTTATATCCTTCTTGGAATGATTCCTTTCAGTTTTAAACTGCTTAGTTGTAGCTTAGATATTTATTAAAAATTATATACTATAAGACTTTCAGAAAATTTGTACTATATTCATAATTAATTTTGATAAATGTTGGTTTTAATATTGTGATAGAAATGGCTTCAAGATTTTGTAGTTTCTGTATATTACTTTGTTGTGAAATATACTTGTATTGTCCACTACTGTGGACAGGAATGTTTTTGTAGATGTTGAGAAATGGAAGATGACTCATTCATGTTTAGAATAAGGCTTCTTTATAAGCTGATTGTGGCACAACCAACACATAAATTAGCTTTTTGTCGGCCATGCAAACTCCAAAGGGACTTTTAAATTGATATTTGTATATGTTAATGAGCACAAAGTAATATAAAACTCAATTTACAGAACAATAATTTAAATACAACAAATTTGACAGGCGAATTATGCAAAATAGGAAAGACAGAATTATCCGAACTGTGTGAAATATAGAAAAAATTGACAATTTTCTCAATATTAATAGTAAATATCATTGCTTCACATTTTTGTACTTGCTGCATTCGTTTTCTAAATTTTTTGATGAGATTTGAACAAATCTCTTCTGGGATATTCTTCTATTCTTTACTCGTTACACGTCCTAATTTCTGAATGTTTTTTGGTGACCGAAGATTTATTCGAATTTTCAGTTCTTGCCAAAGATTTTCAATAAGATTCAAGTCACAACTCATCGAAGGTCATGGCAGAAGTGTAATCTTTTTCTGAAGCCACGCAGTCACTGAGTATGAAGATTTGTATTGATAGTTGTAGATTTTCCCCGAGAATTTTGATA
>OZ038478.1:105443639-105498639 GCA_964036315.1 Acanthosepion esculentum
GTGGGCAAAAAAAAACTACATAAAAACTGATTTCAGTAAAGTGCTTTTTACAGAAGAATCAAGGATCACCCTTGATGCGCCCGATGGATGGGCTCGAGGATGGGTTTGCAAGCAACATGACCCAAAAAAAATTTTTTAAACGCCAACAAGGCGGCGATGGAATCATGATATGGCTGGGATTATTGGTAATGTGCTCGTAGGTCCATTTAAACTGAAAGACGGGGTTAAAATGAATTCCAAAAGTTACTGTGATTTTTAGAGCAATATTTCTTTGAATGGCTTGATAACCAGTCTTTAGCCAAGCGTAGATCTATGATCATTATATAAGACAACGCACCAAGTCATGCATCAATGTTTACTAAATCCTGGTTGAAAGAAAAGGGATTTGTTGAAGATTCTCTTATGAACTGGCCTTCAAATAGTTGCGACTTGAATCCTATTGAGAACCTGTGGAGCATCCTCAAGAGAGATATTTATTCTAATGGAAGGAAATTCAACATCAAATGTGACCTCTGGGAGGCAGTTAAAGATGCTGCAAGCAACTTACCAGCCGCTAAAATTGCAAATCTAACATCAGATGTTGACAATAGGCTGCTAAGTGTTAGTGAAAAGAAAGGAGCAATTGTGCAATACATTTTAGAATGTTCTTATTATGTTTTGTTAATATATCATTTATTTTTAAAATAAAATGTTTTTGTTATGTTTATCCTTTAAGAAATTGACGATTTTGTTCTAAAATCTGTTCACATTATTTTTTTTACATCAGTTTTACAAGGTATAATAATGTAAAAGTATCAGAGTAAATAGTTGCAAATAAACTACTGACAGTCAAATTAGTCTGTTTTGTTAACTTAGTAAAATTTTTTCCAACCAAAAGCAATAGTTTTCTCTATCACTATATAACTAAGTTAATAATATTGAGTAGAATCTAAACAACACCATAATAGGACTTTTAACATTAAAGACGCAAATCTTTATGCCAATTCATAACTTGCATATACTCTCTAGACGCAGTTAATACACGTAAATGTTAAAACGAATATATAATAGTAGTGAATTTTAAAAGTTACTTTGTGATGTTTGCTCGAAAGAATCATTTCAGATAACAAATGTTGTACTGTAGAGCCAAATTGTTATATCAAATTTTTATAGACATTTCAAAACTATAGATGTAACAATTCTACAAACTGAAAATTTTTTCACTCTAATTGCAAAATATCCATAATCATACTGGTTACTAATATTTAAATCCAATATCAAAATGTCCAATGAAACTTCAACGCATCACATTTTTCGAATATCATGTGCCAATCTTTGACATTAGGATCAGTTGAGCACCGTTTGTGAGAAAATGAGTCCCATGATGCAATTCACTCTGCCAGAAATTGTGAAATGTCTTGGCTTGGCATTCCCGCCGAAAGCTTCAATGCGAACATTTCAGAGTGTTTGGATGTCAATCTGAGGAGGATTCAGAGAATTCGAAAAGATTTGGATGGGTCTAATGGTGTTTAAGAAGTTACGTCAGCTCGGAAAACCCATTCTGATCGTTCTGATAAGACAAAAATATCCGGAATTTTTTGGTGATGGCCTCAGACTCAACACAGAGGCCTATATCAAGTGCTTTGTGAAGATAGTGCTGACCTGGGCCAACACCATGGCTGCCGGAAAACCTGAGTCTGACAACCAGACCCTGCACCACGGCACACAATCAGGAGCACCCAGTCATGGCTGACAGATAATTTCTGCGATCACATCACCCCCTTACATCTGCCCATCTAACTCCCCAGACTGCAACCACCTTGATTATTACGTGTGGGTTGCAATTTAGCGAGAGAACAACAAAACTATTTCTAACACCACAGATGAACTGAAGGCAAGGATTATGGTAGAAGAGCGTCCACAAATGTTGCTGGAGTTTCCGAAGTCGTCTTTATTGAATAATGAGATGTAGATATAAAACGATTAGCCAGCTTTTTCCACTATAAATATAATCCACTTAGAAATAAATGATGTCATCTCCTTGATAAAGAATAACGTTAATGGCACAAGTACCTTATTATAAAATTGTAATTGTTTACGCGTTTTAGCAACGTAAGTGATGATAGTCACAGATGTTCTGAAGACTATTGAAAGAATGAAACAATGAGGTCAGGTTTCTCCGGGTCTCTCAGGAACACAACTTACTGTACCATTTAAAGCGGTTTGATAATCACACTTCCACACACAAACACACAAACACACACGCACATACACGCACACACGCACACGATATAGAATCCGAGCAAAAGTGGAAACATGGAACAAAATCATGCAGTTGTCATCTAGCAGACAAACATTTATGGCTTTGAAACAAAAATTAAAAGTTTATAAATTAAAATAAGTTTATTAAAAGTTTTATTAAGTTTATAAAAAATAAAAAAAATAAAAAAATATAAAAAATAAAAAATAAAAGTTTATGAAAAATAAAAGTTTACTGAATCAGTGAAATAATTTAGCTATCTTTGCCGTCATTGACATAAATTTTACGTAAAAAAATGAAACCTGGTAATATACATACTTATACTCAATATGAAAAAATAATTTTACATACTGTAAGTAATTCTAATAAATGTACTTGGTTTTAAAAAGAAATATAGTCTATTAAAACTTAATTTTTTTTAGAATTGTAGCTAAATAAAACATATTCTAGCCTAAACAGCCCCCAAATATCTTTAAGCATACAAATAAAAAAAATGCCGTAAGGATTTTTGCCGTTAAAAATAATTTTTTTTATAAAAAACCCAGACGACATGCATTTAGCGGATGTCAGAATTTGTTTAAAAATACATCTCTACCTAGCCCTAAACATAAACCTGCTTTCGAATGTAACTTTTAACTAAAACAACGAAAATAGAACTAGCTACCATCCTTTGTCTAGATGAGTGGACTTCTCTGTATCCTTGGAAACACTCAATTATGAATCTTTGCCGTGCCTTGAAAACTGTAAATTTTAAAAAAATAAGTTACTCCAAAATTCGCTTGACGTGGAAATGGTACTAATGTGTTTAATTTAATAACAAAATTAAATTCGAAGCTTTTAATTTCCATTTTTGAAACATGGTTATTACTGTGTAGCGAAAAAACATATTTTAAATCAGTTAATTTATAATATTAATGCTCTGTAAATTTACATTGAGCACTATTGTGTAAAAATAAAAATATCTATAAGAACGCCGGATTATATATCTTACTATTCTTTCTTTTTATTTATATATTCATATATATATATATATATATATATATATATATATATATATATATATATATATATATACACACACACACACATATATATATATATATATATATATATATATATATATATATATATATGTATGTATATATATATTACCTCTAAAAAACTACCTCATCATCCAGATATAATCATCAAAAGAGCAGACAATCTAATATCTTTGCTTTCTTAAACATTTCGGACTACAACACAAAAGTCGAGCAAATACTGAACGACCAGATAAAATTTAAAAAATTAACAGAAATTCAACCAGCCAACTAAAATTAAAAATTAACAAACTTATCACTAATAATAATGCCAAGCAGAACAGATTAAAACTTCGTAAAATGGCCACTATAAAAACACACAAACAAAACTACCCTATTCTCACTATCATATCGCAAATTCACACTCCTGTGTATCAATTAACAAAAATCATCTACCAGCTTATCACACCATATCTTCCTAGCAAATGCAGCGTGAAATCAACTTTTGAAGTAATTCAAATAATAAAAAAGAGAAACCTAGCAATAAAACCATAACCTCCCTTCATGTCGAAATCCTATTCACTAATGTCTCTGTTGGTGAATGTATCGATATTATTGTAACAAACATAGACAATAATCCATTTACACCTCCGCTTAAAATCAATCCCAATATATTACAGAAACTACTGCTAACTTGCACTACCGAAGTCCCATTCTATGATAAGCAAACATAACATACACATATATGCAAAGGGATGGCGTCTCCATGGGTTCAGTTCTGGGTCCGAGTTTGAGCCATTTCTATATGTCTAATCTCGAAAATAACATATTTAACACTTTTAAAATCCCTCCACCTACCAAACATATGCCGATGATATCGGCATATTAGTCAAGAATGCAGAAGAAATACATAAACACCAAAAAAACACCAAAAAAACAATTCCAGGATTCTGTCCTTAAGTTTACATATAAACTTACTAATAGCAACACAATTCCACTTTTATATATTCTGATAAACACTTATAAGTTCCCTATTTCCCCATATAAAACACCTACCAGCATAAATTCCTGTACCTTTAATTATAAGAGTGAATGTCCCAATTACTATAAAATAGCAACTATAAAACCCAATAAGCAGTACAAAAACTAATTAATCCATAAAACTGATTTTCTACAGTGTTTATATTTTTATATAAACAAACACTTATTAATAATAATGTCCCTAATTATATTGTTGATGAACTAATACGATGCTCCATAATAGATTTTTATACTAAACAAATAGAATATAATACTTCTTCACCTAACCCCAAACATATCAATGTTTTATATCGCAACCAAATACATTATAATTATAAACAAGGCGAAAATATCCTAAAAAAATTATTCAATACTAATATATCCACTACAAATACAAATAAAAAAATTATTATTATATACTACACTTAATCTAGTATATCTAATACTATCATTTGTAATGACGCTTCCATGCCCATAAACAAGTTTCAGAAAACCAAAATTGTTTATAAATTTAAATGGCCTCTGGGAGATTGTATCTTCCTTGGTAAAAATAATATTTATGTTGGATACACTACAAAAACCTAGTCTCGGCGGTTATGTATTCATTTGAATATTATGTCTAACATATCTAAATATTTACAACATATCTGTCCACATTCGCAATTAAAAAAATTATAGTAAAAAATAGTTCCATACTTTTTCATGCAACGAATAAACATAAACTAAAAATTCTCGATGCTATCTATGTTAAAATATTGAAACCAAACCTTAATAAAATTAATTTCGAACCCTTAACAAATGTTTTAAAATGTTTGCAATAGATAGTTTAAAATGACTAGTTTTGCACTAACACTTTTCTTTTTACGACTTATTTCGTAAAAACTCTCCACAACCATACTTAGTTACCCCCCTTAAACCGTGTCAGCAATCACGCACTGACTCAGCATTCTTCACTCCACAAGTAAGACATTTAATTTTCAAATAAACAACAACAATTTTGTATTCGATAATAATGGTCACGACAATATTTGTCTTGTACACCCCAGAAAGAATTTCAAATATATTTTTTAAATTGGTCAAATGTTACTAAGTGAGACAGATCGAAAACTTTTCTCACTCTTAGTTTTGTATTATTCTTAGATTTGTATTTTTCGTAGTAAATACTATTTAGGCAAGTTCTAAATATGAAAAAAAAAACAGTAAATGACAAAACCCCCCAAAAAACAAAACGAAAGTAATTGCAAATATAAAACCAATTCATAAACAATCTACATCTATCATGACTTTAGCCTACTTTTTGCGAAATCTGGTGAGGAGTAATGTTTATCTTTATTTGATTTGGAAATTGTGGCAATGTATGGACGTTTTGAATCATAAAGTATATTGAAGTAAGCAAGAGACCGCTTAAACTTTAATGGATTATAATTGAAAACTAAGCAGAATAAAGTGTTAAACTATTTCATAACTGTTACTTTTGATTCAAAAACGCTTGGTAAAGTAACCATATTTATTCCTACTAAAGAGGATAGATGGAATTCTGGACAAAGAAATATTTCTAAACATAAAATGAGATTTTAAGTAGAATTTTTGTCTTTGTAACACATATCAAAGCGGTTTTAAATAGACATAAGCTTTGCTATTTTCAAGTATATTCTTTACTATTTGATATAAAATCGTGTTTGCTCATGTCCATTGATAACTAAAGAGAATTCTTCTTATATTTCTGATTTTTTTCACTTTTATTTTTAGCTCTTATTTTAGGATATCATTCTTCCTATTTTTCACTTACATAACTTTTAAAATATTTCTGCAATTGTTTCATTTTTTTAAATTTTTAACTTTATTTTTAAATAAATTACAATCCATTCTTGTTTCATTCATTCATATTTTTTTTATTTCTATCTTTTGAAATTCTTAAACTGTCTTTTATATCAAAAGATAGTTTTCAAAACGGTCTATCCTCACAATAATTCCTTTTTTGCTCAGTGGATATTTCGTAATCCTTATTTTCATTTTTTATATATTCTGTGCGATTTTCATACAAATTTGCTTGTTAGCTGACGTCGTCACCAATCTTCCTTATATTCAATACTATTTCTTTCTAATATTCTATGTCTACCTTCATGCATAGCATACTTAGTTTTGCATAGATTTATATAAAGAAACGGTAAATTCTTTTCTATTCGTTTTCTTATTAAACTACAATTAGGTTTAACTATCGGTTTTATACGTAGACACAAACGCGGATTGTCGATATCTTCAAGGAATACATACATTAAAATGGCCTAAATTTGATACGGACAATATCGTACAGAAAAATCGAACCACCATACATAAGCCAATTCTTAAGAAACGGGAATACTTCGGTAGAGAAGACGAACTATTCTTCAATATCAACCTTCCATTGAATGTTTGACAATTTCCTCATAGAGTAAAAAGCAACAGATGTAGTTTTACAGAACGATGCATGCCATTCTATGAATGCAACGTAGGAAGTGTTAAAGTGTTTTTGCATAGGATTAGAAATAAACTTTACTTTTCCGGCAAATATAATAAGGAAAGCGGATTTGTAGAAGTTGACACAGGACAATATCTGTCTGTATTTCTGAGATGAGGTATTATGTACACTATACACATTATTCGGACTATTGTCCTCATCTTTCTCGCCATGTTTATCACAACGATTCGGCTGTTGTACACTTCGGCCTTCATCATGTAGTTAGAATGTCGAACTGAACCCTTTATTTCGCTCACTGGGGTAGACTGTTCTAGTTCCACATGCCATGTCTAATTGATGCCAGTTATCTCCTGTTAATTCCCCTCTCCAAGTTCTCTACCGCCTTAAACAGGTATTGAACTCACACTCTTTGGGTCCTGTCACTGGATCTAACTAACAAGGACACATGGCATAGAGGATAAATGCGTGTGTGTGTGTGTGTGTGTGTGTGTGTGTGTGTGTATGTGTGTGTGTAGAGTGCGGCGTAAATGTCTCCTTCATAATAAAAAGTCATTAGCTAGATGAAGACACCACTGTCACTAATGTCTTACCATTATGAGGGATGCATTTCTGCCGCACCATAAGTACATGTGTACGTGTGTGTGTTTGTGTATGCATGCATGTATATCGACTATAACTATATATACATAAAATTATAGTATTAATTTACATGATCACTTATGTTCATCCTAATTTTAATATTCTACTTATTACTAATTCTAAATCTTGTTACTCAGCCCTACAATCAAATTGTTATCCTCCCGAGACACCTGATGTACATTTTCCTTTTAAGAAACCACACACACGCACACACACACACATATATATATATATATATATATATATAAACGCATTATAACAATTTTTTTCTTTCTAGCTTTTATTTGTTTCTTCAGAACTCATGTAATGCTTCGCATAATTTTACTTTCTTCTCGCACCACGTGATTCTTTAGTTCCCTGTTCCTGTTAACCTTAATTTGCCATCAATGTTTCCAACCAGTATTTTTGGTTTCCATTCATCTTTCCTTTTTTATTATGTTTGTGCGTTTTCCCCATCACCAAGAAAATTGATAAATTATGAGCCTTTCTCCGAGAGAAACGTTTGTTTACACTCAAGAGGAACAATGTTGAATGATGTTTTTAAACATCATGACATTTATGCTCTAAGAAGCGACGCACTTTTTTCATGTTTTCTTAATTTGTTTTGTTTACTTCAGAAAGTATTATTCATTTGCATATATCTTCCTTCCTTTTATTGTTGGCAATGTTTTACAGTATTTGTTTACTAAGTCATATGACGACATGCAACATGGCGATAGGTCTATGTTCCTCACTTATCACCTACAACGCTTAACAGCTCTTCGTCGGTTTTACACCGTTATGGCGACGAGATTTTTTTTCTCTAGCATCCAACATGGCAATGTCTCCAGTAATTCAAGAGAATAACATTCCGCTTATAAATATTATTTTTAGCACGATGGCAATGATGGAAATTTTCTTTAAATAACAGAAAAAGTTTTCAACAAATCGAATTTACCGTATGGAAGTGAAAAGAAAAACTATTATTAATTTCCTCACGAGTTTCTCAATGTTATTGTTTGTAAACTTCTTTCTTTTCTTACTTTTTCATGTTTCATATTTTACATATCTTGATAAAATAAAAAAGGTGGATTATAAGTAAATATAAAACTAGACTCCATTACTGCAAGTAGAATATTAATTATGAAATTGAAACAGTGACTGTATTAATTGCAGTTGATTTTCTCATATGCTTCCGACAGCAGTGTCTTTAAAATAGACTCTCGAAATTATTTTACTTCGTTTATGTGCCGTCAATGAAGTGTTTTAGAGGACCGAATGTGCACTACTGAAATCTAAAGGCGCGCTTGAATAGCCAAAGATGTATTACAAAATGTATGTAGTTTTAAGAAACGGGAAATCTTTGTCAAAACCAAAGAGAAGAGTACTGGACCGTTACGTAATATCAGTCAACCTATATGGCAGAGTAATACTCCTCACAGATGAAGAACATATTTGGAGCAACGGAAATGTGGTTCAACAGAAAAACGCTGAGGACACCATGGCCCGACCATGCGAACAACGACGAAGGCATAACTACCGGGAAAATGCAGTTGGTATAGGGAATGATACTCGTGGGACAGAAGAAAACAACGCTTCACCTATTTCGCGAGCTTTAGTAATATGTATGGCGGAACAAGGTTTAAGAGTGATAAAACTATAAGACAAATTACGCAAGAGAAGATTAAATGATTGATGTTCTGAATGACATTGTTAAAGGAGTCTACCGGTTGGTCAGATGTTGATTAGATTCATGTAGTTGCTCGGCCACAGGCTCCATATATATGCGTGCCGATTTGCACTTCGAGCTATTCCTTATTCAAATTAAAAGCTGTTCTATAGCCTAAAAATTATTGCCTCCAAGCGGACCCGTGTTCGGGCGTTCAGAATGTAAAATCTACCTATGCTGTAAATACTATTCTTCCGCTTTAACTTACTTTGATCTTTTCATTTCTTATCCGTTATCCCACAGCTGCCATCATGTAACGAACAGGCTCAATAAGACAAGTCGAGGCAGAACAACACTGAACATTGTTTATTGGTGAACTCTATTCTATAAATACAAGTTTTCTTTTCGTTCTCATAGCGTTTGTACTATTACTAATAGGAGGGCAGACATTGCATGGTATGGAGGCTTTACAATCCGCTTACTGTCACTGTCAGTCCATGTTCTGCCATCTAATTGCAAAATCTTACTAGGGAGGTTACGGAGCCTTCCTATGAGTGTCAAATTCTCCAAGCCTTTATTTCGTTGTTTTTCTAGAAAATTCATTCTGATTCTAGGTACAAGTTTCATGTTTGTTCCCGTTTTCCTTAAAACTTTCTCTTTGCTCGGATATTTTGTCCACGGTATTCTCAGCATCCTTCTGTAGAACAAAGGCTTTATTGCGTCAGGTCTTCTCTTCCTTTATTGCCATATATGGGTAGATGGATATTACTTATAATTTCAGGCGTTCTTTTCTGTGTTTCTAGTGTAATTCTCCTGTTTCTCCTACTTTACATTTTTGTAAAGCATGTTTCACTATTTCAATGCTATTTCAGGCTTCTGTATCTCATTTCAGTTGACTGTTATGAAAATTTCCTGATTGTTACATTTCTATACTGGCTTGATTCCGACGTCTCCAGTTCGAAGCTCGTATCTTAGTTTATTCCTCATGCTAATTACAATACATTCTGTCCTTTTGATTATTAGTTTTGATCCCTCGCTTTACTTTACTAAATTATTCATGATGTTTTCTTTCTTTCTATGCCATCAACTGCCGGCTATTTTATTTTATGGATTCTAGTCCTCTTAGCAGTGCCTTATTATATACTTTGAATAAAACCGGCGAGAAATTATATACTTTCAATAAAACCGGCGAGTAATTATATACTTTGAATAAAACCGGCGAGTAATTATATACTTTGGATAAAACCGGCGAGAAATTATATACTTTGAATAAAACCGGCGAGTAATTATATACTTTGAATAAAACCGGCGAGTAATTATATACTTTGGATAAAACCGGCGAGAAATTATATACTTTGAATAAAACCGGCAAGTAATTATATACTTTGAATAAAACCGTGTCATATTTGCTGATATTGTTTTGCAAATAAATATTTTCCTAGAAATTCAAGGGCAAAAATAATAAGAAACATTGTTAGATAATCATTGTTGCGTGAAAAGGAAAAGTATCAAAATATAATCAGATAAAAAGATACATGCAAATAAACGTAACGAAAATTATGATAATAATTTTGATACAGAAGGAGATTGGGCGCTTTGCTGTTTTTCGAATTCGGCAGGTTTGAATAATTTAGTTTAATGTAATGTATTTAAGTTCATGAAACGAGGTTTCAAGTGTAATATTTTCGTTTTGTAACAAGTTTCAAAGTTGTATGAAGCTGTCTCTAGCGCAGGCATGGCGTCACCGTTTCAGAAATATCTTAACTGTTTGCTGTACACAACCGAATTCCTAGATGAATGGTTTAAGTAGATTGGAGCGAGTGAAGCCTATGAATCCTGGTGAGAAACAGTTTCCTTCGAACATCGTGAACTGACGTTAAATAAGCAGCAACAAAGAAGTGTACAAGATGAAAGAAACCACACAATTTGGTGGCACTCAACAGTAGCAGCAACTGAAATGGATATGACATGTAACTCAAAGAAAAAATAACGGCAATCAAGATAGCGACATTCCATGCCACTTCAATTAAAAGGTTAGAGAGGAAACCACCATCAATAACGGGGAGAGCGATAACAGCTACTGGACTTTTTTAAAAATGTTCTCAGAGGAAGATTTTATAAATTTCAGACATTAGTAGTTCTGGCTGCTAGGTCAATGAATGCCAATTATTTTCTTATGAGGAAACATTATCATTGCCATAGAAGATAAATTATTCTTCTGCACAGATTTTAAATCAGAACATACGAATATATACACACGTGTAGATATATCTGTCTATGTAGTCAACCACACCAATATGTCAAATAATTGCGCCTCAATTTTTGACAAAAATGCTATGCAAATTCGAATTAAGAAATATCATTTTACAGCACATTGCAAGTTACTACAATTAAACAATTCCAACTTGATGAGACGAAATGGAATCGCCTAATCGTTTACAATCCGCTACTCAATTTGATTAACTCGAACTTATTAGCTTCCCTATATCTAGCACTGATATATTTGCATCATTCAAGTTTAGTAATCCTTTTATGCATCTGTGCTCTTATACATGTGCTGGAACTGCATCATGTTCATATGACTGAGCGCTTTAATTTTCTTAATTATTGAATAGGTATCTTTCATTACAAATACTCGTTTCCGGTTATACATACATATATATATATATATATATATATATATATATATATATATATATATATATATATATATATATATATATATATATGGGGGTGAGTGTGTGCGCGCGCGTGAGTGTGTGCGCGCGCATGAGTGTGTGCGCGCGCATGAGTGTGTGCGCGCGCGTGAGTGTGCCTCAATAGGTCTGTCGATCGTCAGAGTAGATTTGTTATCAACCTGTGATCGCTGTTTGTGATATATATATTTGTATACGTATATATATATATATATATATATATATATATATATATATATATATTGTATACGTATATATATATATATATATATATATATATATATATATATATATTGTATACGTATATATATATATATATATATATATATATATATATATATATATATATATATATATATATATATATATATATATATATATATTAATCATGTATTCAACACGTGAATGTTTTCAAAATATCTAAAGCCGGACGCTTCATTTTGTACATTCATATATAGAAATATTTAATGCTGATTTAGCAGAGAACAATTCTCTCTCACACATACCTTGAAGTACCTTGAAGAATTTATCAATTCGGTCTCTTCAGTTGTTTTTTCGATCATGGCGCACCACGATTTCCTGTCTGTTGTTCAACGTTTAACATTTTAACCTCCATTTTTCCCTTTATTTCTATCCATTTACTCACACATTTGTTATTTGTTAGTCGCTACCTCCCCTTACACAAACACCTGCTTTATTTAGCTTCAGCATTTCTTGTAAGGGTTAGATTTTCCTTGCTCTCTCCAACTTATTTTTCTAAATGATTACCACATGAATTTTGGATTAAAAATACAAACTTCCTTGGATAATCCTATTTTCCTGAAATCATTCTCGTTGCTAATATCTTCTGTCCATTGTATTCTCAGAATTCTTTGATAAGAAATAAAATAAATTTTCACAAAAAATAGAAGGAATTCAATTCTAGTGTTAAAATTTCTGGCAACTTTTTAAAAAATTTCTATGAAGATACATTATAATTTGATGAAGTATTCATTTAGGAAGATATTACTAAATACAAATCGATTAGTCTGTCACTGAATAATTTAAATTAGGATGCGTTTGAATATAACTCTTTTGAAACGAGTCTCATATAATTACTAATTCCTGTAAGAAATGTCGACTAGAACGTCACATCAGCCAATAACCACTAGTCGGATGTGTAATTCAGGAAATATTTGTTTACTGGTGTACCCCGTTGTCTCAAGTGTTTTAGCGATTAGCGCACCCATATGTCAAGTTTGAGAGTATGTCCGGGTCACGCCTAGTATCTTGTTTTGTAGGTTGCATAAGGTCAAGAGATCGATTAATAAATTGTCCACGTTCTGTCATTAAAGATGTTTGGAGTCAGGAAAGAAATCTTGATAATGTTCATACGAATATAATCAGTTTTTTTTCTCTCCCTCTATTTCTGTCAATTTCGTTTCGTCCTTCCAGTTTTCGGT
This sequence comes from Acanthosepion esculentum, assembly GCA_964036315.1. Lineage (NCBI taxonomy): Eukaryota > Metazoa > Mollusca > Cephalopoda > Sepiida > Sepiidae > Acanthosepion > Acanthosepion esculentum. The sequence goes on from OZ038478.1 coordinate 105,456,801, forward strand.
GTGCTCCTCTATGCGTCATAAAAGGGAATGGCTCAAGATTGACTGATTGATCGATCGATCGATCGATCCTTGTGGACAACAAAGTACACAAGAAAATATAGCTGATTTCAGTAAAGAAAAGAGCAATAAAGTCGGTGGGCATCACTGGGATTCGTATGGAAGAAGTATTTGATAAAATGTAGGGATGAACCTAAGTTTTGAAAAGTTTGCCGTATGAGAATTTGTAGAGAAATAGTCCATTAATACTTATGTCAGCGCTCTTATTAGGCAATGTTCACATGCATTGACTGTAATTACGTTGAATTTATATCTGTACTGAGTAAAATTCAGGAATTACTTTCAGGAACTAAGCGATGAAATAATATTAATTTCAGGTTTATAATATATCTACTGAAGAACGAATGAAGCGACTGAGGAGGCTAACATTAGGTAAAAACGTGGGGCAGCTAACATTGACATGGACTGATATTTTCATATGAACATGGTTTCATATAAAAATACTACTTTTTTTATACATGCATATATATATGTAATTTACTAATGAGGGTGAGTGTATATATTCGTGCATTTTGTATAATCATTTGCAATCATTCGTGACCTACCGATATTTTGCTGCGACCAGACCTTAAATGTCGTCCAGATACAAGGACTTTAAGCGGTCATTCAATCAAATTTTAGTCTTTTGGAAAGGAAAGGTATCGAAAGCCATTTTAACATCCTATGTCTACTTTCAATTTCTAGGCACGGAAACATGAAAAGAGAAAAATTAATAAACAAGTAAGTAAATAAGAAGCAAGCTTAAAGGAAAATAAATAGGAAAATGTCTGTAACATTTTTCATATCATGCAATATTTATTTAATGATGTTAATTAGAAAAGGAAGAGGTAATGGCTATATTAAAGCAAAACCAAGAAATGGATGAAAGAGAACATACGCAGGAACTATATATTTTTTTTATTAGTTATGTCGATTCAAATGAGAAAGGGAGAATATTTTTTAAAAATTATAATGAGAGCAAAAAACAGGAACTGAAGATAAGAAATGTCAAAGTAATTAAATAAGAAGGATTAACAAGAAGAAATAAAAGACAAATAAATATATACAAATATTTCCATAAAATCCAGGACATGAAAAAAAATGCAAAATTAAAGACAAACCTTGAAAAATATTGTAGCTAATATCATAGGTTAAAGATAGGAGGAATGAATTAAGCGATATGAAAACAGATACAGGATCAAGTGATATATACTGTAAGAATCAATTTTAAGAGAGAAAAACGTTGTAAGTTATTGTTAATGCTGGGTGGAAAACTTAGAATAAATAATTAAAACAAAAATATTTGATATCTAATAAAACATGAACTTCCATCATGTGATTTAAAAACAACATAAATCTATCTGACTCTCGGATTTTAAATTCGAATAAGAAATGATTTCTGAAAGTTTTGAAAAATATGCAGTGAACATTTATCATTTTCATTTTAAAAAAATAATCCCTTGGGAGAATAAATGTGAAAATATATCGCTTTTCTTAACTTATAACCTCGTTCATCATTGACAAGACAGTGTAAAGAGTGATGTAAAGAAAAGAAATCTTTATACACAGATTAGAAATAATATTACAGTGCCTAAATGTATGCTCCAATTAACTTTACCAAACCTAGCAGGGTTAAATTAAATGTTCATCTCTACAGATAAATACTTTCATAAATACAAAATAAGGTATATAAATTGTACTTAAATTTCATAATAATATGCTATATATCCTTATCGGCTATAAAACTGGTCTCTGTTCTCGTGTGTGAAGATTTTTTGACAGAACAAATTTTAACCTAAGATACATTATTCTTCGCGCTTCCTGATACAATACAAGAGTTGGCAGAGAGCTAAGGAAATTAACCAGGTATTCTTACACCAGGTTCCCTGCTTTACCTTTGCTGGAGAGATCTGCCGATTGAACTGGTTAGTGAACGTCTTTCAGAGCATGCTGATTTCCACTGGAAATATGTATGTTTACATTATCCCGCTGATATAAAACATTACCGTTCTTTATTCAGAAATATCAGCCGAACAGATAGAACAATATTTTGGATAGAAATGGTAATGTTCAAATTCATATTCATATTCAGAAACACCAAATACTCCATGAAGTACATAACTCCTTCTCCAGTTCTCTACCGTTGCAAGAGTCAGATCAGAATATAGCACTGCTGGCATATATGGGCAGAAGCTGCCCAGTTTTCACTTACCACTCTCGATAGAGTCCAAAAGCGTATCTGCTTCCTTGTTGGTGGTGGCAAATTTTCCACCTTACATCCACTTTCTCACAGAGTAGACGTTGCAAATCTCTCGCTGATCGCTATTTCCATGGAAAGTGTTCAGATGAACTACACTGCTTATTCCCATCAGTCCTAACTTTCAATGCCCACTATATTACGTACATTTTAGCGAACTACCATTCCATTCGTATTCCTTCGGTGAGATGTTCCACAACTGCCTTTTGGAAGCGACTCACACGAGGATGCTTCCCTGTTCGCTACAAACTTAACCTGTTCAATTCTAGGGTTCACCGTTATCTACCGCATAAACTGAGCCTTTTAATCTGTAAAATTCTAAGAAAAGAAAAAAATCGTAACGTATCACACAGAACATGATATACTCTGAAAGATATCACTTCTCATTTCTTCATGATGCACGCAAACCACCATCATTGCATGAATGCAGAAACTACTCTCATCTTTGAACATTATTGAGCGCCATTCGAATCCTCGGGACAGCACTGGAAACGTGCACACAGTGTTGTAACAGTGAATGTCTGGCTATTTAGAATAACGAAATCCTAGAGACTTTCGGTACCACCTGGTCATATTGAACCGGATCTATCCATATAGGAATATTCATTTCAATGCCGTTACAATATCTAAACACTAACCGTCAAATAGAGCATCGTCTTTCATCATATTAAAACATTGCCTGTTAGCTTATTTACATAAGTAAGAATGTTTGGTAAAAAATTATGAACCCGACAAAGAAGAAATTTCAATAAACATTTTGGGTCATGCGATCAGAGCCGAATCTATTTCAGCAAACTCTCCTATATAGATATACAATTACGCATGTACATTCTACAAACGTCACAAAATCATCTCCTGCAAAAGAACACTCGATCTGTCTTCCTTTTTCTAATGGTTACTCTTACATATATATATATATATATATATATATATATATATATATATATATATATATATATATACACACATATATATATATATGCATTTTGGTTTCGATGAGAAAACATCTCGACAGGTGAGGAACAAAGATGGTTATAAAGGATTCTATTTAAAGATGCTACTTATGCAACATCATTTTCCTTTATTCATTATTCAAATTTAAAAAGAAATAAGTAGAAAAACCATAAAAGAAAAAGTAATATATAAAGGTTTTCTATAAAAGGAAAAGAAAAGCATAGTATTAAGGATAAAACAAATAAAACCAAAGAGAGGAGGGTAAGAAGACAATAAAAGGAAAAAGAAGTAAAAAAGAAAAGGAAATATAAGAGTTAAGAAAAGTTAAAAGACAACACGTCATAACTCCAAATTAAAAGAAGAAAAAAAGAATAGAAAAGAAGAAAATAGAAAAAGGAATAGGAGAAAGATATACATGAATAATAAAAAAACAGGAAAAAAGGGAAAAAAAAGAAAGAAAAAGTAAGAAAGAAAGAAGGAACAAAGGAATACAATATATGTTGTTGAGGATATTTCAGCCAATGAAAAGATCGTTAATATTAAGATAAAGCAAACTATCCCGAATAATTTAAACTCAACCGAAAATGTTTGCTACATTGAAACACACTTGATATTATGCAACGATCAAAGTTTAGCGTTATTTAAAAAAGCAGACATATTATTTAATACAATTAAATTAGTATGTAAATAAAAGACCCTTTTTTTGTCAAAATTCTTAAACCATTTAATTACTTCTGTAGTACAAACCCACTGGATGTGACCAAGCTGGTTTTTAATTTGTAGATTCACCTATTTTAAGATCTTTTTGCTGATTCTACTGATTTCAGACTTAGTTGGATTAATATTCTAATAAGTAGTTTACTCAGAAAATCTGGTTTATGATATTTAAGTAGAACATAAGCTTCCTGAGTAGAAAGTTTAGCCACCCTATCCATGATTTTCAAATTATCAGTAATCTGTTTATCCGAAGAATTGATGTTCACACAATTAGAGTTGTTGATATTCACTTTCTTATAATTCTTCATTATTGTATTATTCAGCTTTTGAATTGGGTTCTTATCCTCTTCTTCTTCTTCTTCTTCTTCTTCTTCTTCTTCTTCTTCTTCTTCTTCTTCATAATAATAATACTACTACTACTTTTCATATTATGGAAACCCTTTATATATTTATTTTCCTTTTATGCTGTTTCTAATTGTTTTTTTGTAAATGTAAATGTAAATGATATTCGCATCGAAACAAAAGTGCGTCTTTGTTGTGAGTAGTTGTTTGTCCGTATGTAACATCTTTATAATAAATAACTATTGCTCTACTCTTGGTATTGAGCCCTCTTTTAAATTAATGCTATGAACGTCTGAATTGATATTTTTCCTTCTCGTTACATTTGAATATATATATATATATATATATATATATATATATATATATATATATATATATATATATATATATATATATTATAATAAAGAGAAAGAACAGTAAGATATATAATCTTGTGTTATTATTTTTTTATTTTTACAAAACAGTGCTCAATGCAAATCGACAGAGCATAAATATTATAAATTTACTTATTAAAAAATATGATTCATCGCTACACATGAATTACCATGTTTCAAAAAATTAAATTATAGAATTAAATTAAATTCCCTAGTTCTGTTTCATTTTCAAACGAACTTTGAAATAACTTATTTCGAAATTTACTGATTTTTATATGCACATACATTCAGAATATTAGCTTCTATGTATATGGGGAAAACCAATCATTTTAACAAGGGGTGGGAGAGTATTGTTTTTCACTGACAACTATTGTATCAACATATTAGTTACTTTCGAAAAAAGGTTAAGTCATGGTATGGTAAGGGGGACTTTTTGAAACGAATGATGACATCCGTTCAACGACAGAAATTTGTTTGGTACTTTTGTTTTGCCGTTAAATTTGTACTTGTATACATAAAGATGTTTTTTTCTAAAAGTGTTGTTTGTATATGAATACGTCGTATTGAACTACAATTTTAAAATATTATTCTTAATTTTAAGACTATACATCTTTTAAAACAAATTAATGTAATAGAATTCTTCCAATTATTTAAAAATTATTATTTAAATATCAAATATAAATATGTATATTTCCTTTATCAGTTTTTATTTTTTATTTGTTTATTTTTTTATTTAAAAAAAAATACTTAAGAAACGTTCTGACAATATCGGCAGAGAATAGCTATTTCATTTCTTTAATTAAGTAAATGTTTATCTTTTTACGAAACTAGTTATATATAGTTTCTCATGTATGCACAAAAGACATGGGTTATTTAATGACATACATATTCTAGCTTTTCTTATTAATTTCCATTTCACAGTACGTTTTTTATTGGCTTCTTTTAAGTGCCAGAAATATTTCGATAGGGACGTCTAATTTCGGTATTTATTTATCCTAAAAGAACTTTGATGTTGGTTAAACCGTCTTTTGAACTCATGTCTTACACATCCTATGTAGACTATTACTCAATAGATGAGATATTGCATTTGTATACGAATGATTCAGTGCAACATTTATTATTAAGAGGACAGTTATGAGGATTTCTGCAGTCACATATTTTTTATCTTCATCTCTTTTTATTATTATACTGTCTAAATTTATCTGGTCTTGGTCTAAGTGTTTATTCAAGATATTAGCATTATGCTTCTTAATAATTTTTCTAAGTTTTCAGTACAACTATAATTAAATTTACGGGATTTTTATTGAAAATTGTACTGAGTTTACTATCTTTAGGAAATTTTTTAACGATTAATGCAAGGAATTTTTGTCCTAATTTGTTCGTTACCATTTGGTTGTATGGCGGTGCATACCAAATTATTTTTAAACTACCTCTGTTTTTCTATGCTTTCAATTTTCATTTTTTATGTAAGTTAGCTTTAGGCCTTTGTAGCTACTATCTTTTAGAGCTTTATTATAGAAAATAAATTGTTCATAGAAAAACTTCTCATTTGCTGAATATGTACTTATTCTATTTTCGATAGATAAAGGTATATGCTAAATTACATATTGAGGATTGTTAGATTTGGGGTGTATATACAAAGGATTAGTATTAGGTTTTGACATAAGGTATATATACATTTTTCATTAAATCTAATGTTATATCAAGGAAGTTCACCTTTTTCAATTTAGTGCTTACAGTTATTTTTAAGTTCAGGCATTTACATTATCTATATAATATCTTTCTAAATTTATCGATTTTAAAGTTCGTAGAGTTATTTATAACTATAAGGCCATCGTCTCTGTATAATCTAATGTCAGTTATATTACTTTCATAATATGCTGTGAGATTGTATAATATAAAAAGAACTATAAGGTCAGAAGACTCAGCTAAGTCTAGTGATGCCATTGTAATGTCAAATTGGTCGTAAGAATTTGTTATCCATTGCTCAACTTTATGTAATAGTACGGATTTTTTTCGTATTTATAATAATGCTGTTTTCTTCTTCTCTTACGTCTGTGTACTTGTTAGCAAAGCCCAAAGCATTCATGAACAGTTCTTTTGATATTGATTGATAGTAATTTTCAGTATCAAACTGCATTAGTTTACAGTTTGTTTTATCTTTGATTTCAGTAAACCAGTTTGTTACTTCCTTGGTATTAATCCAAAGTTACAATCCTATGTTTTTTATTTGTTTTATTTTATTTGTTGATTAAACCTATCAAGGATTATTTTTACTTATTTTGCCTATCTCAGGTCTTGTGTTTATTATCCTTTATTTGGATTTGCTTCGAAATCTGGATTGTGGTACTTTATGGTAATATAGCACTCTTTTTCATTAAGGTTACCTAATCTACCACTAATCTTCAGTTTATCTGTGATTTGTTACTGCTAATGTAAATGTTTTCCACCATGTTGACGTAATTATTATTTGCCTTTTGATAGTTCTTATGTAAATCCTTATTTAATTAGATCTTTGTAGTCCCTTGCCGTTATTTTATAGAATTTTCCTGTATTATCAGATTTCATTAAAATTTTATCCGTTGTGTAAATGTCTTTTACTATTTTATCCAGGCAGTTTTGGAAGTAGCATTCCTTTTCCTGGAATTTTATGTTATTTATTATTTCCAATAAGTTATTTTCAAAACCAGATAAACTATGGATATATGGTGCTACTTTTTTACTCTTAAAGCCGTAAAATTCATCATATCTTTATCATATTCATACACATCATCATAACTTTATCATATGATATATATATATATATATATATATATATATATATATATATGTATATATATATATATATATATATATGTATATATATATATATATATATATATATATATATATATATATATATATATATATATATATATATATATAAAATATGATAAAGTTAATTGGTAATCCGTATGGATAATTCCAGAGGGTATATAAATCACGAGAGCTGAATGTAGTAAACAGAGCAAGTAACAATTAATTAACAAATCGGAGACTTCAGAAACACATGGTAATATTTTATATTTTGCGAGAAAGAACAATCAGATTAATAATCCACAGTCCTTTAGCATTTTTTTAAAGTGCTCGATACAAAGTAGAGCATAATATTAGAGGAATATTGCCCGTCAATTTCAAGGGAACATGTTATGGCTGCTCTAGAATTTGCCAATGTATACACTGATCTAATGATGAATGCAAAATAATTATGAACGTAAAAAATCTTTTCTCATTCATAATAATGATCAGTGGATAAAAAAATCAGGTGACCATTTAGACATTACGTTGGACTCTGCAGATTCTCCCAATTTTGTTGAATTATTTATACTATACAACCTCACTGCCCATTGTGAAATTAATATTGAAGATATTCGATTGTATAAGGATGATGGTTGTGAGGAAATCAACACACTTCAAAATTGACAAGATTAGAAAACTAATACATAGAGAATTTAATTGCCTAAATTTCAAAGTTACTATTAATACTAAACAAAAAAGGTATATTACTCGATGGAAAATTAGACTTAATAAAAAATATATATCAACCTTATAAGAAAATAAATACCAATTCTTTATATATCCACCCTAAATAAAGCCACCCCCTATATAATAAAACATAGAATAGTGGTTATAAATGCCTCGACATTAAATACAAAAATGATAATAAAAACAACCAGAGAAGAAATAAAAATAAAAAAATCATTTGCTACATACACGCATTTAACCAAATGGTTAGTAGTAAGTTAGGGCAAAATTTCTTACTTTGGTTGAAAAATATTTTCCAAGAAATATCCCTCTTAGCAAGATTTTTAATAAAAAATACCTAAATATTAGGTTATAGTTGTACTGAAAATGTAGGAAAAAAATCATAAAAGAAAACTCAATAATAAAATTTTAAAGAAATACTTAAACCAGAATAAAAAAAATAGTGGTTCAGAAATGTGAATAAATAATAGTAAAGAAAAATTTTATAACTGTACGAACCACATAAGTTGTCCATCGAATAATAAGTGTCTAACAGAATCTGTAGTTTACCAGTGTACTATTTCCGTTATTGAAAATCTAGGTATTTATTTTTTTTATATTAGTGGCGCTAAAAAGGATTTTAAATTAAGATTTTACCAGCAGCGGTGTTCCTTCGAAAACCATGAGTATCATTACAAAACATCCCCATCTAAAAATTTTGACATATAAAGATACAAATAAAACCCCCACAGTAAAATGTAAATTATTAAAAAAACGAGAACGTTTAGGTATTTAAATGACCCTTGTACTTTGTGCCTACATGAAAAGTTATATATTATTAAGTTTCTTAAATATAAAGATTTAATAAATCAACGAAAAGAAATAACTGTCTATGGTAGGCATTATATTATGTTCACTTTAAAGCAGAATTAATAAAACTTTCATAATTATATATCAATTATCTGATTACAAATAAAAACATGTGTACTTAATTCCTAAATTTTAATTTTAACAATGTCATATCTAATGTACCATTACATATAATAAATATAGAATTTCGATCTTTATAATTAAAAATATAAATAGGTAAATTATGATTTAATCGTATTTGAAGCCTCGTCAAGATAGCCCCAGTGTATTTGAAAAAATAAATGAAGAAAAAATATATAAAAATGCCAAAATTAACTCGTGGTTCGATACAAATAACTACTTGTATTTTAATGTATATTATATATGTTCCAAAAAAGGTAGAGAGGATGACACGTCTCATACAAGAAAGCTCGTATCGGCAAGCAGAAATTACATACCCACACCAAACATTTAACCTACATTTTCCACTTTTCCATCTTAGATTAGACCATTTTCCTGAGTCGTCAAAAATGACAACACCCATTTAAAATTTTGAAATCTTATTCCCCCTCCAACTTAAATTCTTAAATATAATACTACTTTGCTTAAAAAAGTAAATAACCTTTTTTCGAAGTTATTTAACATGACTTGAAAATGGAACAAAAATTGTAATTTTAACTTTAATTTTTAGATCAGAAACATAGTAATTTCTGTATCGCGATGATATATATATATATATATATATATATATATATATATATATATATATATATATATATATATATATATATATATATATATAAAAGGAAGAGGTTATAGTGTTTCCAACGAGGGAAAAGTGTGTATATTAAAAAGAAGTCAGGTATCGCCAATGTTTTTGATTGTAATGTGGATTTTAAAAAAATATTATGCCTTATTTTTCATATTATTAAAAATAAAGCATAATCTTTTAAAAAAATAATCCACATTACAACCAAACACATTTGCGATACCTCTCTTCTTTTTAATATATATATATATATATATATATATATATATATATATATATATATATATATATATATACATATATATATCTCGCTCTCTCTCTCTATATATATATATATATATCTCGCTCTCTCTCTGTATATATATATACAGAAAAAGAGCGAGAGAGCTATGGGTAAATTGTTGCTACTTTAATTTCACGCATGCGGTTTCTTTGTTTTATTTTGTTGACTGCACTATATAGTAGGGTCAGCTGTAATCCGTCTGTGAGAAAAAGAGCAACATGACGCAATTTTCGCAATGATGTACTGCTTGGCATTCCCGCTGGAAGCTCCAGTTCGAACATGTAAGTGTGCTTGGTTGTCAATCTGAGGACAGTGCAAAGGATAAACAAAATCAATGTTTGACGCTCTTGATGTCCTGAACAATATTCACAGCAATATGTTCGTGAATGTATTGAGGGAGCATAATGGCATGAATATCGCGTGTATTCATCTTTATTTCACTATCCTCTTTAAAAATGTAATCAAAAGTTCAGAGATCGGTAAAAGATACGAAAACTTACAATTACATATACATACACACAGATGAGTATGTGTGTGTGTATGTGTGTGCGTGTAGACATACAAAACGTAAGATAACGATGCAAAAATTATTTAAAAAATAATCATACTTAAGCAACGAAAAAAGTTGTCATTGATGTTTTTCTAAGCGAATAGCATCATTGTTCAGTTTGTTTATTACCATATTTGTTACTGTTAGATAAGAATTGTCATTGTAACTTCTTTCAAAAGTAGCTTTTTTCCGGTTCAATAAACATGAAATAAACACTGAAGATATGTTCTTGTAAGTTCGGTACATTCACTCAGAGAGCGGAGAAGATGAAGGGATGGTTACATTTAACATCGGATGCATTAGACAAATGTGAACAAAATTAAAGAAAATCATAAACTAAAATTCTGTAAAAGGAAACCTCATCTGGCTGAATCAGGCAGCCCAATATTAACATATTTAAGCTTTGGGTATGATAGAGAAATTGCTCTTTATAGCTGCTAAAGCCCTCAAAGGTGCAAGGCGAATACAAACTCAGAAAAAAATCCCTAATATCGATTGATGAATTTTAGAAGAATAAAAACACTATTTACAGAGATATTTTTCGCATAATCATTACATCTTACTAGAAAGAGTTGAATTTTCTAGACGCAGGAGGATACAAGGCTTGGTGAATTTGACACTTGCGGGATATATTGTAGGTAGTAGGGACAGAGGAAAGCAGCATTAACCTACCTTACTTGTGTAAATTATGGCTGAACATGGAGTAGGAGGGAGAGTAAAAACGAAAAAGAAATCAAACTTGCGAAGAGCTACAAAGGATAGAAATTTCTGTGGAGCCTTAATCGCCTAAATCCCAATAGAAATAGTATTATGACTTTTTATTGCATTGAGTTATTGTCAATGAGTTTTTTCTTTGCTTTCTTTTTTAATGCAAAGTCCGTGGAAAATCCTGATAAATAGTTTCTCTATATTAAAAAATGAGCTCTAGTATTTTTAACCGCAAATGTTCTATTATTTTCTAATTTAGACCTGATCAGAATCATTTGAATAACTACATACTGACTGAATATCTATCTCGTTTCGTATGATTAAGACTAAAATTATGTGGAGCAGAGACTTCTGATGATCAGCTTATAGCTTATGTCAAATCTACAAGATTCTTCATAGTATTTTCAGTTCATCTGCTATTTAATTCTGTCTATCTTGGTCTTAATATTGTTCTTGTAGATTGTTCTCTTACATTGTAGAAAATATCTTCTGAACAATATCATCTGAACAATGCACTTTTTTCCTTGTTTTCAATTCCATTGACTTATTTTTCAAATTGCCTTAGGCCTGTATTAAATTCTTTTGTTTGTTTGTTATTTTAAGTTTTTTTTTTATTGATTCTTTGATACTCGTTATCGGGTGTCACTATTTCGTATGCTCTACTGGAATTCTGAGTAAAAATTATTTCCTAAATAACCTGCCGTAAGTAATTATTTCTTCCATTGAATGAAGAATGTACACAGTGCTAAAAGCTGAAGAGATTTGGTCTTTCTTTTTCACATTTGATCAAGAGAGGTATTTCTCGTGTGCAAGATTTTACGCAAAATTATCGTCATTCTTATGGTTATATTTAATCCATTTGCATACTTGGTAGTTATTCTGGTGATTGACGAATAGATAGAATCCGAACCCCCCCCCATATATATATATATATATATATATATATATATATATATATATATATATGTAACATTTTCTTGGGACTTAGACACTAGAATTTTCACGGTTGAGACTATGTCAGCTTGGTTACAAATTTCAAATTCATCTAGTCCAGCGTGTTATATTTGGTACGGTGCCAAAGCTGCATTCTTAATCACATTTTATTGGCTACCGGACAATGTCCTGATACTTTTACTGTTTAGTTTTTGCATACTTCAGTCTTACGATCCACTGGCACAATCACCACCACGATCTTCGGATCCTTTTTATTTCTTGTTTATGACTGTATGCTTTTTATGATTGAAAGTTGTCAATATCGATCAAGAATAGGTGTTAATTCACCCGATGACATCTTCTATATGCCACCTCCCTTTAGAAAGTAGGAAGTTGTGTAAAGCTATGATCGCCTATTTCGTATGTATCTTTGCAGTGTTTCTTACTTTGCTGAGGTTGCCGTCCCAGTTCCCACATCCATTCACAAGAGCTCGTCAGGTAAGTAGCCTGCTGCTTTCTCCTATCACTATTGCCCTCAATATGAAAATCATGGACAGCTTTATACAAAATATAAAGGCACAAAGTGATGTAAATTGTAATTCGCACGCGTATATCGGATTACTGCTAAAAAGTAGCTTCTTTGGCAATTCCATATTTGCTGTTGTATTTAGATTATCCGTAGCCCTATTGTGCCTTGGAGCTCTCGGAAACTGTGCATAACATGCATCTGAGAACTCCAATTAGAATTATTTCTTGGTCGAAGTGCAAGATTGTATTAATCTTCCAATCGTATCATAGGTTTGCCATAAGGCCGCGTCTTGTTCTTGCAGATTTAAATTGTGCATGGGCGTCCATATTTGTTTAAATATTTTATATTCTTGCATTCAAATATGATATCGTTGCTTTCACAAAAACGGTGTTTATATTTTTGCGGGGTGGGGATTTGTAATTTTTAGTTTCAGTGTAATTTTTCATGAATCATTTAGTCTTGGTTGCAACAATTAAAGATTCCATTTCAATTCGAGGTATCCCCTGCTTAAACATCTTCATGACTGTACTTTTAAATTCTTCATTTTCTTAAATATTTTCCATTGTTGCGTTCTTGTAATAGTGACATTAATAACAGTGTTGTTTGACAGTTAACATCAGAGACATCAAGTGGAGCTTTTGTTCTTCGCCCTTAATTTATAATTATTTTAATAATATATATTATAACTTTTAATAGTATATAAATATTGTGAATATATTAATAATATATATTTAGAATAGAGTGGTCACTTTTATTCGTTCCAATTCTTACTCGGATCTATGCGTTTCTCTCAACAAGATTCTTTATTTATCTTTCAGTAGAATTTGATGAAACTTAAACAGGAAATTTATTTATTAATTCAGCTGATATGCAATAGTTTTTATGAATCTAAACAAGTTTACTTTAATGAATAGGAAAGTTTATTAGGACAATTTGATATTAATAGATCTACAGAAAGTTAATAATATCCTGTTGGGATATGAATGGAAATATTTTGAAAATTAGGTAAACAATTACTGCAAAAACCGCAAATACGAAATATATTAAACATTTTTATGATAAATGCATGCTTCTTTGTGATATTAAATGTGAAATATTAATTCCTTTATTAAATCATATATGATAAATAAGGGTTGTCATACAATTGTTGTCATGCTGGTTTCCAAATCCTGAAGATGTATGACTTGAAATAAAATCAAAGCGTTTAAATGTCGAAGGTGATAACTAAATCTCTGATGTAAAAGTTTTATATTCGAGAATTTGTAATTCAATACGCCTTGAATATTTCAGTAAATACTTAATGATGAACATATTTGCTGCTGATGGTGCTTGTTGTCCTTGGAGCTACCCATTATTTCAGATACTTTGGCTTATTTGAATGGACCCACTTTTCATCGCAAACTACATTCTCTTGGCAAGAAAATAATATATCGTGTCTGGTAAGACTTGCATGCGGTTGATGTATTGCTGTCCAGTGCTTCGCTTTGTCACTTCATGAGAGACATTATTTCTTCGTTTTTTCAATATTCCCTTGAAACTGCAAATATTTTCGCAACGAAAACTCAAATGTTAAACGTGTTTGTTCAACAAATGTAAAAGCTTACATTTTAATTTATTCTCTATGTTCTGCTCCCAGATTTTTAATTTTAATTTTTTTAATTTTTTTTTAATGACAATATGAAGTACCGGGATCGAAGTTCGTCCGCTGCTCTGTTTTTCTTCAACGCGATATGAGAGAACACAGAATAACAAAATTCAAGAAGTGTACCAGTGATATAATGGTTATTCCTGTAATGCTTTAAATTCAAACGACCGACATAATTCTTTTATTATTTTGTATTCAGTTTTTCAAAGTTTGTATTATCTTGATATATATATATATATATATATATATATATATATATATATATATATATATATATATATATATATATATATGTATATATATGTATATATATATATATATACATATATATATATATGTATGTATATATATGTATATATATATATATACATATATATATATATATATATGTATGTATATATATATATGTATGTATATATATGTATATATATATACATATATATATATATATATATATATATATATATATATAGAGAGAGAGAGAGAGAGAGAGAGAGAAAGAGAATAATAATTATCAACTCACAATATTAAATATGATACCGATCATTGGTTTTAATTTAGGTCTTTCAGTTTCCACACGTTTTAAATATAATATTGCATTAAGATTGTAAAATATGATCTGAATACATACAGAGACAAGTACGAATAGGCTGAGACAGATAGGAAAGGTCCAATACTGTCAGACAGGTATGAATAAACCGAGACAGACACAAATAGGTCGAGACAGACATACAGGCACGAATGCGCCGTGATAGATAGGAATTACACATGGCTGATACGTCGATACGCAGGCAGGAATATATAAGAATAGACAGAAATAAAAGTTAAAAGTCTATATTTCTAAGCTATTTTTTTCTTTTTCTTTCTAATGTCCAGCTTTCTTTTTCTGAACACGATAATCAACTTAAATATATCACCAGGGCAAGCTTTCCCGATAGATTATGCTCCGCCATCAATTCTAACAGGGCTTTTAGCAAGCAAAATGACTACCATTAAATATTTTTCTTTTTTTTTCTCTATGCATATTTTCTTACTCACATCCAGGTTCAATTAGATACAAGAATGTCAATAAAATTATTTCTTTATTTTTACTTATCCCTATTTTTGTTTTCGTTGTTTTCTATTTTTTCTCGTAGATATATTCTATGATTCTCGTCTGTCTTATTTTTGAGCACTGCTTTGCATTTTATTTATTTACCATATTTCGTTCGACGTATCTAGATAAATTCATTTTCGTATTATTGCTGGAAAGTGATTATGTATCATTTGTCCTTCACTTGAGAACCGAGTCCAGTGAACCAATTTGTTTTTACACTACAGTTTTGACTGGTTGACTGATAACGAACGTTTATCGTAATTTGAATTCTACGTTATAATACATTTTGTTAATTTTCTTCATTAATATTATTTACGTTTTATAAGTTGTCATTTTATTATGAGACGTTAGAATATTTGCGATAGAATTTTCATGGAAAATAAGAAGGTAATTAGAAGAATAGATTAAGAGAAATAATTAAAATGGCATGGAAGATTTCATTTAATTACCATTCCCGATTTTGATATAATAATTTTCATTATTTTCTAACTTCATTTTTATTTTCACAAACATATTTTCATCGTAATTTTTTTTTATCAGTCCATACCCATTTTTTATGTATTTTTCTAGTGTACATTTTCCATTTTAATATAATGTATTATGTCTCCTGTATCTGCCAAGCTGTAGTTTCAAATAGTACGCCATTCATATGCAAGAATATATGCAAGAACATTACTATATCAAAGATTCTGTGAGAGGGTAAAGATAAAATTCTCGCAGGGTTTCAACGACTATATATATATATATATATATATATATATATATATATATATATATATATATATATATATATATATATATATATATATAGTACGAAAATATTTGTAATGTATTTTGTGTTAATTTTTCGATGCTTCAAACATACAATATTCGAATTGTGAGTACTCGATTTTTCTAAAACATGATCTAAGAAAGTTGTTAATAATACTGAAATTATACTTCGCATTGCGTTTATTCTTTGTTTATTGTTTGTTTTTAGTTGGTTTTCATCGTAATGTAATTCTTTTTATTAAAAACATTCCAAAAATAAAATATACTTTTCTGAAACATAATTTGAGGAATATTAACTGATTTAAAGTATAAATAATCTTATTAGAAATAAATATTATTTACTTTAAGTTTAAAACATCGCAGAAATGCATTTCTAACCAGACAGTAGTTGTTTATTTGACATATTGATGTACTGAAAGCGTGATGATAGATTTGATGTTGTTCTACCGGGCTTTTATCTGTGAATCGTAACTGAAGAAAATAACATAAGCAAATTATTATATAATTTGTAAATACTTAGTAACCTTAAAAATTCATTAAAATATTCTTCCTAATCTAATGTTTTATTAAATTTTAGATATGTTAGCATTAAATTTACTATAATTATAAAACTTATTTTCTGATATCGTCGTGTTTAGGCGTCCGTATCTACAAAAACGGTGAAAAAATTCAATATTTGTTTTTAAATATTGGTGTTTGATTATTTGTACTAAGCTTTTGCAGTACATATAATTTTTACTTAATAATATCATTTAAAATGCTTAAATTAATAGAGAATTTTAAAGGACTTAAAACTTAAAATCATTCTAATTTAAAAATTTTAAAAATGAAAACAGTTCTTATAACAATTCATTATTCATCAAAAATATTGTTTTTCTTTAAAACAGGTGTCCTTAAAATATCTTATTTATAAAAGCAATTAAAACTTTTATAAATAATAATGTCATAGTTTTGTTGCTTTTTTGTATGATTCAGGGCAAATTTTCTGTAAATTGTGTTTCTGTTTGGCAACAACAAATTAATGATTTAAATTCTCCATGAATGCTTTTAACTGCTTTTATCTAAATAACAATGTGAAGTGGGTGAAATTTTAATTTCTCGGAATTTTATAAAATTATGTCAGTGTGGGTAACAGATGCCAAAAATATTACCACGTCCTAAAAATTTAATTGAAATCCGGCAGTTATTTGATTTTTGCAAGAGTTTCAGAAACAATGTATTGTTTTACTGCAAAAAGAACCTAAATTTCCTATACGAAACTTTGGCTCACGCATTGACGCAAGAAAAACAAGATTTGTAACAAATTTCGAAATTTTGAACGTGCTAAAAAGGATTAGAAATTTTATAAAATAATGAAAAATACTTTTCTCTTCTTAATAAAAACAAATATTTTGTATATAAACGTTCTTTTTATGAAGTTTGGAGCTTTTTTACATCACAGTATGCTCTTTTTCTTACATTTTTGTAGATACCTATTTTAGAGTGTGCGAATTTTTGTGTATGGGCACGTTTTAATATTTGAGTGACATTAATGTACCCGGTGTATATGCTCCTGTATGTGGGAGTTCATGTAATTAAATGAACACTAAAATTTCTTGGCATATGAGACAGAGACATTATGGTTGTGTATGTAGATACTTGGATTTTATTTTCTGGGTAACTCACTCTGGGAATAATTTTGGAAGCAATGTTACTTAATCTTTCCTTCCAACGCAAGATCCATATCTAAACCGAGACTCAACTCTTACACAGTGTACTTTCGTTTATACCCCACCCCGCATCTTTATATCTGGTATTTTTTCAACCATTATTGTTTGGTTCATTATACAAACAGTAGAAACATCATCAACCACAGAAATAATACTCAAATATCAGCACTATCTCCATTCCCATCAACGAAAACACTTACATTTCCATTCCTTCTAACATAACAAGGAAATCTTGTTATATGTATATTAGGAGCGTGAGAGCCTGAGACATGATGTATAAATTTGAAGTAAAAAAAAAATTCGACGAGGTAAAAGAGGAGTAAAAATTATTATTTGAGAAAAAGAAGCCCCCGTAGTCATCCTATTTATTTAAATCTATTCAGACTTAATTGTGTTGATTCGGTTGAACCTGAACATTACTTTGCCGTTATTCGTGTTTACCAACTCTACAGGCGTCAATATCTACTTTAGCTGGTGATGTCTCTGGAGTTCTATTTATTTTCTTTCTGTTTTCTATAGTTTGTTTGTTTAGGAAAGCGCAACTCTGGCTTGCTGAAACAAACAAGTTTGTTACGAAATGATATGAAGAGGTTAAAAGATTTTACTGTAAATAATGCTAATAATCAAACAAAGACAACACGAAACATTAAAAACAACGCAAGAAATAGTAAGCAGTATCTTAAAATGAATTAAGAAATATTTTGTTAAATATTTAAGCAGTTTGTATCGTTTATTGGTTTCAAGTTTAGTTTTATGTAACCAGAGATAACAGAGTGTTTATTAACAAGTGCATCAGACATTTTAATCACTCAAGATTACGTATGATAAAACAGTTATTTTTATTGTTGACTACGATAATCTCGCTTGAGAACAAAGGAAAAAGCGTTTAGAGATTGTGGGGAAGCAATGGGAATTCAAAGGAGTCGACCGTAGTCGTAGTCGATATCGAGTTAATGCGAACGATCATTTGCTTAGCTGCATACTATGGTGCTTCGTCAGGGCTACATACAGCTTTGAATTCAGTTTTCCTTCTGTTACACCTATTGCTACCGAAGTGTATTAGAACATTAGCGAATGTAATGAATTCGACTGAAATTCGAATTTGGCTCTGTGATTCCTCATTCCAAGCCGCAATCCATTGCTCGTGGAATCGGAGAGTTCCGGCTTGGTGATAGTAGTCATGGCTCCGGGGGGGGGGGACACATGCCTATGGTTACAGAGAACTTCAGTTGAGTTCCACCACGGAATATGTGAGCGAGCGGTGCTCTATTGAGTCCGATTTGCTATCTCTTCTTCACCGAGGCCCGTTGGTACAGTTGGTATGGTGTTTACTTGACAACCTAACTGTCAGGGTTTCAATTCTCGGTAGTGGATGCACACTGCTGATGAGTCCCAAATATAGGACGAAACGGCCGTCCAGTGCTTTCTGCATCCTGTTGAGGTCTCTTTCAGACTCAATGAATTTTATAATTATCAAAATCCTCCTTACAATTTTTTGTCATATATATATATATATATATATATATATATATATATATATATATATATATATATATATATATATATATATATATATATATATATATATATATATATATATATATATATATATATATATATATATATATATATAAAAAGGCTTTGGTAATCCGTGCGGATAATTCTAAAAAAGGATATGATCCAGAGAGCTAAATGTCAAACCAGAGCAAATATTAATTAAGAAAGAGACAACCTTAAGGTTCCATGACTATAATTTATTCCCCCAGAAAATATATTTTTCCTGGTACATCAGGTCACATCTCTAGTTACAAAAGTATTAGGTTTCTTTTATTTTTAATACCATTTTTGGGGGATAGTTTCATATATATATATATATATATATATATATATATATATATATATATATATATATATATATATATATATATATATATTAAAGAAAACAGACCATTCAAGGCTCCATTTTAATAAGTAATTTCACCAGAGACTCTTATTTTTCCCTAGATCTTCAGACATCACTTTCAAAAGGTGAAACGAAAAATGAAATTAAAATATACACTTTTGACGGGCAGTATTAAGCTTATATAAGTTGACATAGAAGGTAGCGATTGATGGTGTCAGAGACGTGGTCGAGTTTAGAGAATCCCACGAGAAAAATTATTAAATAGAATCTATTAGCACGCTGAAAGTAATTAAGTATAGGCTTTAAGCTGAAAAGATCGTCAGAATTATTGACGTAAAATATTTGTAGAAAAAACATAGGAAGCCACACGACATCTGAGAGAATGAGAGTGAAAACGAGACGACAGGTAATGATCGATTACATTACAGACTCTTTGAATAATATCAAGAATCTTGATATATATAGTAGAAATACCAGTCTCGGGTATTCAAGGAAGAGACTAATCGCAGATTTAATAAATGTACAAAAAGGGGATTCTCTTTTAATATGAACTGAACTAGACGAGTGGCCGTTAAACACAGCATTCATTTCAAGACTTGTTAGGAACGATCGGATTAAGCCAAATATTCGTCCACATACATCAATAGCATACGTTGTGGAGGAGACCAGTCTGTCAAACTCTGCCGAACGCTTTTAAGATATCTAGAGCCACAGTCTGAGCTTTGCCACTCTTATCTAAGGTTTGATACAGATTCAGAGATGGTCTTTTAACACATCGGCGGTAGACCTGGAGAAACGGAAGTCATATTGTTTATTCGTGCGAATTGGGCGTTGATTAGTACTTGTAGGATTTGCCAAGATGTAAGAGACTAATAGGGCGATAATTTGACGTCTCAGTGTGTTGCCCTGAGTTCTTAAAAATAGAACCACAGAAGACTTCAACCAACACGCTGGCAAACAAGAATTATCGAGGCATCTATTGTAAATTTTGGAGAGAACAGCAACCATTTCAGGAGTACATTTCTTTTGCACAATTTCAGGCATACCGTCGAATCCGCAATCCTTGTGAGGATCTAGTTTAGAAATCATAACAGTAATCCTGAACGGAGTTATGTGCAGTAGAGGGACTGTTCGAGAAACTGTTAGCATAGGATTTACGGTTACAAGTAGTCATTTCAACTGTAAAATGCTGAGATCTTACCAACAATTTAGTATTGTGCTTAAATTTATAAAGTGTAGGTATCCAAGAGAGAAGTTCATCAGAACAATTATCCTGAAAGAATTCATGGAAAACGTACAGGGAAACTACGTTAACGCGATGGGAAAGCGACTGAGCCTGAGATCGTAGATTAGGACCAATAACATTGCAGATCATTTGGATCTTATCATAAATCTCTAAATAAATAACATAAGCACCAAACGAGATGTGTCAGCGATATTCGAAACATGGACGAATGATAGACTTATAAATATGTAAGATTGTTACTGGCGAGAAAAATTGTCTAGGACAACACAGTGAACCAGCATTCCTAGCAATTGATTCAATACAATCTTTCAACTTCATTCCAGCGATAAATATTCGTCTGAGAAGGCTCAATGAATACCTCTCTTGGAGATTAGCATTAGCCATGCTGATGGAAAGCAAAATATGTTCTTTCAGACTAGCAAAGTGAGTAGTTTCGTTTTGGAGGCGTCAAAATTAAAAAGAAGTTCCTTGCCATATTTAACACCTAATTTTAGGTCATTTTTCAGATTGCCTGCCAATTTGACCTTATCGAACCGATCAGACTTACTATTAAGACAGGAGTAAATAGTTTATCAGCAGCATGCATAAAGAGCTGAGAACCGATGACATCATGGAGATCGTTTATGAAAATCAGGAACAATAGGATCCAAGCATAGAGCCCTGGGGGACAGCTACATCAATGCTAATATATATATAGAGAGAGAAGATATTAACCTTCCCTTCTCATGACCGATCCGATCGTGGATATATGAGCGACGATGATGCAACCAGACGCCGCCAAACCGATCTGTCTTCTGCCTCACGAAACAGAGTCAGAGTGTCCATGCTAGGTTATTCTTTTTTTCCATCCAGCTTTTGGACTGCATCCCCCTTCGATTACCCACTTCAAGGAGCGTCTTGGGTAGAGTATTGTGGCGTATGACATGTCCAAGCCACAACAGCTTTCTCCTCTTTCCTGTTGCCAAGAGAGTCTCCTGGGTGAGGGACTGTGAGTTGTGAGACTTGACCCTGTACAAAGTCATTTATCTTGTGTTCTCTCCAGGAGATCCTGAGAAAGCGTATGAAGATATCTACAATCTAAAATAATTAAACGCTCTATATCAAATCTTCCAGAAATTTGTACGCCCGTACATACACACTAAGCTTTTATATAAAGTGTCAAATTATCTGGGTTTTACTTCATATATGATTCAAGCTGCTAAATATTTTCCTAATTAATCATGGATCTCACATAAAAAAATTATTTTCTGAAACAAAAGATAAGTCGAAATAATGGCTTTCGAAATAGTAATGTTCACCCTGTACAAGACTGAAGAGCCACTCAAGATAGAGAGTTACAGTTTAAGAGGTAAGAGGCATAGTTTATGGGGATATATGGGTAAGAAACAGTTTATGGAAATATGGGAATAGGAGGCACAGTTTATGAGAATACGTGGATAGGAGGTACAATTTATGGGGATATGTGAGGAACATAACCATTAGCCCTACACATGAACACTGTGGTGATCGGTGAAGCATCGTCTTGGAAGTATGTTCACAGAGTAACTGTTCGCGTGAAGAAACTGTTCGAATGAAACTCTCATCTCACCAACGTAATACGAAGGGAATGGTCCCGATTCGTTACAACGTTCGTGGTATGGAGGGGTTTTGCCAGGAACATTAGAGCTGATGAACTAAAGAATGTAGTTCGAACACTTTCCAGGCAAATAGCTGTAGAGTAGACAGAGATTTGCCACATTTCGTGTGAGTATGGGGTCGTATGGTGGAAAATATATGACAGCATTTCTCCCTGACAGATGATTTCCCACTAGCTGTAATGATAGATTTTACGTACGAATTTCACTTCACGTCTGAGTTGAGCTTAAGTCTCAATAGCCGTTCAAGTCACGGGAGATCCATTAGTGAACATCCATTCATCATGCAAGGCGACAATTCTGATGTTTTTTCGAGGAATTGAACGTAACCAGCCATTTTATCTCTCTGAATTGTTAAAGCTATGTTAGAAGAGAGATCAGCTGCCAAGGTCTGGTCCTTTAGTGTTTTGGAAATGCACCCATTTACCGTTGTATCATCAGTATACATATTCAGAAGAATATACTCTTACTCAGACCAAGAGACAAGATAAGAGTATACACTTCTTCAGATCATTTATGTAAAGTATAAATGTTTGGCACGAGAAGCAAGCCTTGGGTTGCATCGGAATTGATTAATTGAACCTGAAAGGTCTGACCATTACATTCATGGACCTACGCATTAGGAAGGACTTTACAGGTAAGAATATTCTTCCTCGTATTCCAGAGCTGGATAGTTTGTGCAGCAACCCTCTATGCTACATCATGACAAAGGTCTTTGCAACATCTTATGCGATCGTCCTAGATATGTATTTATTGTGTAGTGCATCACTGATTGTGTTAGTAATGAGTAGATATCAGCATGGGACTGAGACTGTCGAAATCTGTAGTTTGTATCTCACATGACACTATTAAATCAACAAACCTCTTATTGATTATAACTTATAAAAACTCAGCTACTGACTCTGGGGTGACTGATATGTCTATACTGAGATGCGGGTAGGCTCTCGCCCACATTCTTAAAAAATAGAACATACGCTTGACACATTCCGCAGACTTGGAAATGATTTATCCTTCAAGCAGCCTTTAAATATTTTACTAAGTTCTTATTAATCTAAGAATTCAGGCTTAGTACTCATAAGAACAACCACAGGAATTTTAATTGGACCCGTGGCCATCTTAAGGGCAAGACTTTTGATGAGTCTACAAAATTCCTTGGCTTTTATAAAAAATAAAGTTACTGAGATTGTGCTATGTGAGACAGGGGAAGTCGGGAATTGGATGAACTTTTTCATCTATCGTGGACTTAGAGGTAAAGATTGAAGCGAAGAGGTTGACGAGGATGAGGTGACAATAAGATCTTAAGATAGTAGAGACAGAAATTGTTCCTTCATTGAGAATTTGGTTGAAGATTTTCTAAAACCCCCGAGTCTCAGGTTGTTTGTTTTCGAATACTGGACTTCTTGTGCATAGTTACATTTTGAATTTTCTAGAACGCTCTTTCCACAATTGCAGACAATGCAACTACCATACTACGAAGTTCCCTCTAACATATATTATAGTAATGGTTATGATAAGATATGGCAACATCACATTCAAAGGTGAACCATGGTTGGTTGTTCGGATTTTGTTGGAATCAAACTGCATTCCAGAAAGTATCACTTCCCATACATGGGCGGTGTTTTTTGAAGACATTATGTTTGAAGGAGGCTGAAAGAGGAGCATACGCTATGCAACATCTGAAAGTGTCTCCGGCGGCTTTCATATATCCACAATCGTTCTGTAGAATGTCATATAAGGTGATGCCTCAGGTTTGGCATCGGTTGAGATTTTTTCAGAACAAGATTTGTTGAAGATGTCAAGAAGGTATGCCTAATGTACTGTTGCATCAGTGACACAGATGAGTTCAATGATCCCTGTCGGTTCGTAAGCAACCGAGACGTCTCGACAGTATCTGCATTCTTCATCGTTTGTGTTCGGCTGGTCAAATCACTCTGTGTGATGAATGTTTGATCTCAACACAAATATGAAAGCCAGCCGATAGATGGTCAGAGAACATATTGTCACACGTATTAGCCATTCGATCGAATGTTACAGGACTATACCCCGGCTGAAGATTAAGAAATAAGTTTGGAAGCATTACTAACTTCATTTTCATATTATAATTCAAATAATGCATTCTGATGTCCTTACCTGATCACATAAACATGTGTAAATGCTTTGAGATTTCAAACACGAATAAAAAAAAAATGAAAAATTCATCGTATATTTTCTGATAACCAATGAACTTAAAAAATCTGGTTAACATTTTATAATATACAGACCAAATAAAGAATAGTTCTGCATTATTCTAATAATCTGCCTAGTCTTAAAATTGTATTTAACAGAGGGTGAATTGTAGTAGACATATCTTTAAAGAGTATTGTTGCCGATGTAGGATAATAGCCTAATCACACACAAAAACACACACGCACACAGATAAACACACGCACACTCGCACGCACGTACACACAAACAAACACACACACACACACACACACACACATATATATATATATATATATATATATATATATATATATATATATATATATATATATATATATATATATATATACATAATTTACAGATGAAATTGTAAGTAGACTTTTAAGTAAAAGGAATTTTCCACAAGTATAAAGGATTTCATTAAACCTAGAATATATAATAATCTAATTAAAGCAAAATATAATTTCTCATACAATAAAAGAAAATTTCAAAAGTGCAAATAATTATCATAACATTAATATTGACATTCATATTAATATTAATCTAACTGATATATCCAAATATATTTCAATGTTTAAATTACGAACTAATTTTAAGAAAATTAAAAAAGAAGATTACTGGAAATCATAAAATGTGAACAAAAATAAAGTATAAGCAATACGGAATCGCACAAACATAAATACAGGGATTGAATAAGACCGACGAATTATATTTTCGTCGGTTGAAATAAACTTATTCCCCACATGAGGTGATATTGAATTTTATTGTGTATTAAATTTGGCTCCGTAATAATAAATACATAGTGCTCTTTTTGTGGATCAGCTTTAATATTTTATATTACTAGGATCCACTTGGATTATATACCAACGGATTTGTTACCTTTCTCTCTCTCTCTCTCTCTCTCTCTCTCTCTCTCTCTCTCTCACACTCACACACACACACACACACACACATATATATATATATATATATATATATATATAACTCCAGAGAGGAAACATATATAATAATAATGCTTTTCTTTTTCTAGAGCCGTGGAAACAACCAACTTGCTAAATATCAAGAACCATTTACCGAGAAAACATTATGCCAATAGCATAACTATTTCCATGCATTTCTGGGAATGAAATGGTAAATCAGGAAATCTCTGGAGATATATGGGGAAATTTTAATGAAAGCAAATGCATGCAAGACGGTTTCTAATGCGGAATTATGCCTGAAAGAAAATTTATGCATTTTAGAATCCTCCCATAAGGACAGAATATTGAATAAATTTCGGAATTGCACTCCAAGTATAGGCACATTGCTGCTATTGTACATACACTCTGCTTAAATATTCGAGAATCTTTGTATGTATATCAATAAAACCAAATCTGTGGCATATCACTTGACTGTATATCGCCCAGTGTGATATTGGTATTTGTAAATATTTTTCGTAATTTTTTTAACTGATTTAGTGGCTATTTAATATCAAGAGCTAATTTGTAAATCAACGTTACGCGATCATTTGTGTTATTTTAAATAATATTGTAACATTATTATTTATTGCTAATTCTCTGACTGAAACATCGAAATGGATATATTCTCTATTAATTTTTCGACGGCTGTCAAAGTTAAATTTCTAATTCCGACACGAACTCAGACTGTACACTAGGCTTGAATAAGACTGACGTAGTTTTCGTCGGTTGAAATTGATCTATCCCGCCCCATATGAGGTCATTTTTGATTTTGTAGTGTAATACTATTTATATGCTCTGTTATAATAAGTACATTGAGCACTTTTGTGGATCATTTTTAATATTTTATATTACTAGGATCCATTTGGATTATATATGTGAGTTTGTGACTCTGTGTTTCACGCCCTTTGCGATCGTCAGACAAACTGATTAATATTGAAGTTTTGAATCTATTTATGATTGTGTATTTTTAGTTGTTTGGCGGTAGCGGGAGGAAAAAATCTCCTATGTATCCTACTCGGGATGACGCTCATATGCAAGCAGACATACACACATGCACATGTACGTATTGCAGTTCATACAAAACATATACATATATAAACAGTGTGGTACTGGGTGTAGTTTTGTATACATGTGGCGTTGAGTGTATACATACGCAACTGGCCGCTGATTTTCCTGTTCTAATTATGTAGCGAATTTTGTCCACAATTGGTGGGCTGGCAGATTGGTGTCAACTTATAGACCGTTTGTTTATTTTGTTCACAGAATGATACTTTCTCATGCATACACATACATACATGCGTGCGAGTACACATATTTACTATAGGTCTGGGTTTTGCATACTTAAAATGGATTCTACATGAGATTATGATAGGTATTTTTGTTAATATTTTTAATGTTGATTATTTGTTTGTTTTGGATGATAGCACTTATGTAAATACTAGAAATTCTAATTTCTAATACTTATTGGTATTTATGCGGAAAATTGACACTAATTTTTGACAGAGGAGGGGCGTATAATTGTAGACTAATGCGGCGATGGTAATTATGCTGGCGAGGAAATAGTGAGAATGAAATAATAATTGTAATGTTGAGAGTACTGAAAATGTAACTGTGGCAATGGTAGAATTGGGGATAAATAGTAAGCATGATATAATAATTGCAATAATAAGTAACTGGATAGTAAGACTGAAATAATAAGAATAATATTTGTGGCAACGACGGTGGCAAGCTATGAATAGAGTGATGGCAGTGAGGGGAGTTGGTTGGCATTGGTGTGCTAATAATGGTGAGGGTAGAGGATAATGGTAATAACAGTGGTAGCAGCAAATAATTATGGTTAAAATAATAGTAGTGGGGATATTAATGGTAGTGGTATGATAATAATAATGATTATGATGGTGGTATGAATAAATAAAAAAGCAGGATTTATAGAAAATCCATTAACGTGATCAATCTGAGGAATTAGGGTTGAAATTCGATCGTAAGGAAATAATTTTTAATCATCATGAAATCTTAAATCTGTCTGTTTTGTAATAATATTTAATATATATATATATATATATATATATATATATATATATATATATATATATATATATATATATATATTACAAGGAATCAATCATACAAAAAGTAGATTTGTAAAGTTAATGATATAAAATGGCGAAATCCTTAAGCAAACAAAATTTTGCATTAACCTACTCGATGAATGTTATGGTCTTTGTTTTTTAATAACTACAAGCTGTATAAGGTCTATTTTAATCTGCCAGTACTTTCAACTGTACATTCAGTCATCCTCAGGCATGGAAATTATTTTGTTTTTAGTAAAATCCAGGTAGCATCAGAGACGAAAAAATTAAATGCGAGTCGAAATATGTTTCTTTTGAAATGTGTTATTGTTAATGGATACAAACTTTTGGAGCATGCAGTTGCAACGCTAAGGTTGAATTTTTTTGAAAATATAAGAGAATGCGTTTTTTTACTAATATGATAATTTGAGAATTTTTTTGTTGTAGGAGTTTATCACTCAATGTAGCATGAAGTAAACTGTTCAATAAATAGAGTAATGTCTCAGTTGTTATCCCAAAAAATTGCAACTCGGATCAGTTCATTAAATCAAATATGTGGTACAGTTCAATATATATATATATATATATATATATATATATATATATATATATATATATATATATAATGTATTTAGCGTTTCCTATTTTATGCGAGATTTGTCAAAATTGGATATACAGCAGTTGTTTGTTCACTCTCTCTCTCTGTCACACACATACACACACGCACACACACATACAAACACAAAAAACGAACGATGGTAAATGAAGATATAGTTTATTTCTCATCATAATCTATTGTATTAATGAATTTAAGTACATGCTAAATTTTAAGCAACAGAGAACAATGAAACTCTACAGTGTTTTTCAATTGTGTGCCGTCTTTTTAAAAACTCCGAGCATTTCGAACCGATGCACTGAGATCGCTTGTTCTTATGCCAGTATCTATGCAACGGGATACCTTTTAACAGTTAATTATTCCTTGTTGATTTTTTTTTGCCTTGTTTGTCTCTTTCATGGTATCTGTATTTATCGTTTGCGCATCTCTCCCAATGTGTTTTACTCGTGGAAATCCTGCTGCTTGTGGGTACTGATTATTTTTCCTATGCTTAGAATGTTTATAATATTTACCAACTGTTTAGATCGATGCACAAAACATGAATAAATTCCCATTCATAGCTTTTGTAGATCTAAACACTGTGGATTCAAAAATGTTGATGTCGGCACTATTCATGTCTCGGATCGCTTTTAATTGTGTAGTGAACAATCACCCGCTATATCTAAAACAAATTTTAAACAATACAAGTTTTATTTATACACATCATATGTCACATTATTAAACATTTAATTCGCATATTAATATAAAGGAAACCCCATCTTTATGAATAAGATTTACGATTAGATTCCATACAAAAATATAAAAACAGTGGATAATAATCTGAAATAATTGCTAATTACTTCCAGGAAAGCAGAAATCAAATTCGATTCGCATTATTTTTCTTGCATGCTTGCTTAAGTCTTAAAGGGAAATATATCTAAGATGACAACTGGTCTCTGGAGAAACCAGCCATTTGATGTCAGCTATTCTGCACTGTATTTTATTTAGGTTCGCATATCCCGACATTTTCGTGAATTTATGAGATTAACCCACAACTTCCCAACGTGGGCGCTAGCGCCGCCTTGTGGGCTCAGTTATATTGAAATTTGGACACTGGCAGTTTTAATTGCATTTATGGGGGAGTGCACAAACCCAAGTGGGCGGTGGGTATTTATTCATTTTTTATTTTTCAAATTTAAAAAAAAAATTATTTAATATTGCCTATAAAATGAAATTTCTGAAAGGTATCTAAAGCTTTGGGAAGCTATTGAACTTTCCTTCATTGCTTCTCCAACTTCCTATATAACTGAACGTGAATTAAACGCATTTACACGGCTTCTTACTAAACTAAGAAACCGCCTGCAAATTACAAAACTAGGCGATCTACGATTATATCTAAGCAGCATGGAACTTAGATTAAAGCTTTATCCAGTAAACCCAAGGTCAACCATCGCAATGAAACATTATGATAGGCTATTTTTTTAGCATTTTACTCATTTGCATTTATAATAGAAAAGAAAGCAATATTCAAATTATTTTTACACTAATGCCTATGAAAGATATATGCAGTATAATAGTAGAAGTTTAATTTGATAGGGGGTGGCGTTGACAAAAAAAAAAATGTGCCTAAAGTGTGCGCTGGTTAGATACACTAAACCGAACTTTGGGACTCCTAACTCGACAACATTTTAGCCTATGGAAATTATCGATAAATAAAATGCGAATATATAAATACGTACTAAAATCGGCAAAATAAACAGAGAGACGGAGTGGGGGGGGTAATCCTGATGGTAAATTACGCCGAATGTGTGCTAAATGTACATAGATAAAAATAGTGTGTATCCGTGTGTGCTTTTGCAAGGATGTGTGTATATATACTATGCATAATTGGTTATGGACAATGCTGAATAAAATGTATTTAGTTGTGCCAAGAAAATCTGAAGTAATGGGGAGAAGTACTGAGAACGTTGACCACGGTTGTTAGTAAGATAGACAACCCAAAATGTGAACCACATAATGGGACATTAAAATCAATCCTGTAGATAACTATCTAATTTAAGACAATGTAGTAACAGACGACAGCAAATGTTATACAAAATCGGAAGGCACAGTGCAAGAGCGAGTGACGCATTCCAGAAAGTAAATTAAGTCTGACGAGATGGAGGAATTTCACTATAAGCAAAAAAGAGTACTGAACTGGTACGTAATAATACCGAGTCTGCTGAGAATACAATGAACTGACCACGTGAACAACGACGAAATTTTAGATAAAGAATGGAAACAAAAGGGACATTTATACGTAGCATCAGAGAGACACAGTTGAAAATTCTAAGACACATATTGAAAAAAGAGGGCTTGGAAAGTTTGACACTCATAAGACACACTGAATGCAAGTTGAGCAGAGCATAACCTACCTAACTAATTTTTTTAAATGGTTAGTTGAACAAAGATGTGATGCCAAATTTTTCTAAGGATTAAAAAAGATAGGAAGTTGTGGAGAGCCATGATCTTCCACATCCCAAACGGAAACAGCACATAGATGATGAATATTCTCCTACAAGGCAGTGAATACAGAATAATCAACTCACGGATAAAGAATTGAATTAAAGCTATAGATTTGAGGGTTCTCCTGACGATTCTTAAGAACATCTTGCCATAGATGGAGTATTAGAGCCAAAAAAAACGTTTTTTAAAAAATAGACACTACAAGAAAATATATACTTGAAATCCGAGAGACAGTTGCATATATAGGGAACGCATAATGAAGGCCAGCTTGAGAAGTTAACACTCACATGTCATGACATACAATTTAGTGAATATGGAGGAAACAGTGAGTAATCTTTTTAACAAGTCTGTGAAAGAATGACATAACTATGTTGAAGCGTCAAAGGTTATGTAGAGGAACAAAAGAGAGGTGTAGCGGACATGATCACCAACGTTTAAATGCCACAGAAGAGGAGAAGTAACAGAAAATTATGCTAGATAAATGTTTTAAGATATACAAAATGAGAAGCAGAAATGAGTTATAATGCATAAAGCGGCGAAAAGGACGTCAGAAGTTTAATTCAGAAAAAAATTAATAAAATAAATTATGAATAACATATCCGAAAAGAAAATTAAAAGAAGTATTTTTCATAAAAACAGGACTGGAAAATTGTTCTGTTAATGAGATAGATAGAAATACTGGTAAAATATCACAGAGATAGAAATAAAAAAGCGACCTATTGATATGGCCACTAATAAATAAGCAAACCAAAATACAGTTTCATAAATATATAGAAAGTGAGAGAGAGAGGGGGAGTTTGAAAGATAGGGAAAATATAGATATCTTAGAAGAATATGAAACTGATAACAGGGGGAGAGTGAGAAAGGATAGGTTTTTGAGTAGATCAAAGGTTAAGAAAAGACGAAGAGGGAAAAACCTATTAATCCGAAGCGAGGCGTAGCTAATCGTCGTTGTTTTGATGATAGCACAATCAGATTGCTTTGATTTGCCCTTTCGACTCGGACCGACGCCATTTATCTTTGATCATTTTCGCGCTGATTTTCGTCGCTTTGATTACCGCCATTTCTAACTGATTAGTAAATATTTACAACCGCCCATTTCAAAGATTATCACATGTCGTCGATAATAGATAAGAAACGGCAAAAAGTGATCGATACATTATTCATTGATCTTAAACGGCCGTTGGCTTTTTGACACGTCTCAAACCAACGATGCCTGCAGCCCCTCCGTAATTTCCTAATCATCTTCACAGCATTAATCTTGTCCGTGATACAAATCTAGTTTGCCGTTTAGTTCCTTCGAAATTTACCATCATGCCATGTATTATTATTACTATTATTCACAAGAGAAACTTATTAAAATTGTTATTCGTCAAGCAACAAATGTAATAATATTTATCAGAATACTAGCAGTAGATGATGTGGTGTTTGGTAAAATAGTCCTGGGGAAATTAAGTTTATTCAAAATGGCATAATCGAACCAAGCTAATTGCGCCAAATATTGGAATATCCAGAAGAGATGTATATTCCTATCAGTGTTGACATAATTTATTGCTGATCCACGAACATGTTGACATTCACATGGTTCTATTTTAAATCATATGATACAAACGTAATGATTATGGCACGTGTCGACTCTGTTTCGGAGTTCTTTGAAAAAGAATGAAATTTCGAGAATTGTATAAACCCTTCTGGGCACCATAATTTCTACTATTATATATTTTTGAAAAAAAAGCAATAATAACGAAGAAGATCAAATCTTACCTACACGATAATATCTACGAAATTATCAATCGTATAAGTGAATGTATATGTAACGTCACAATTGTCGGCACGGTAAGTGGAATCAACATGATATGTTCAAATTATGAAAGTCAATTTGGTTTATATTTCACATTATACCCTTGGAAAATATATAAATTAATTTTCCCTCAGCTATGGGTTAATATGACAGACTGTGTTCGCTTAACTTTTCTGGCAGTAGGTTTCAGAAAAGGAAAATTCCGAATTCAAAATCAACTTGAAGACGAATGAACTATCAGCTTAATTACCCTAGATACGTCCACTGCTGCTAGGGCTGGAGTATATCGATGACCTCTTCAATGTGAATGGCTTACGGAACTCTTGGTCATTTTCGTGTTAAATTCATTGTGCGTATCTAGATATAAACTTTTATACTGATACTTAATTCAGAACTCGGGTACACACACAAAATAGAGACCATACTCATTAAAAATTGAAGGTATTTGACAAAATTTTAAAATTAAAACGAATTACTTTTTGCAAATCAGCTTACCATATCTGCTTAATGGTTCCTCGCATATGCGTTGCTTGTTCTGACAAAACTATATGATGAGACGGTATTATATTCGAAAAACTGAAAATTAAGCAGTACTGAGCCAAAGAACCAAGAGAAAAAAACATGGCGTATGATACCTATAGTACACATTATAATCATATCACGTACATTGTAACGAATCACAGTCATTCCCTTCGGCTTCCATTAGTGAGAGTTCCACGCGAGCAGCTTCTCCCCACGAACCGCTTCTTTTTGGAACTAAATGCCAAGATGATGCTTCCCTGATCACTATGATCTTAACTTATTCAAGTCTAGAGTAAATCCTTACCTTCCTCACATATCCACATAAACGGTGCCACTAACATTTTAACAATCTACCTCGAGTGGATCTTGGTCCTTGTACAGTGTGAACATTATTAGAAAGAAAATTAATATCATCTTCATCTAATCAAAACAATTGCGTATTTTGGTATTTCGAACAAATTTTAAATATTCAGAAAACGGCTTCTTTAATTCGGTATGAATTCTAAAGACATGGCTGTAGTTTTAATATATCGTTATCTAATTTAATGTGAAACTTCTCCCTATTGCTGTAAAGTCCATATGATAATATACACTGGTGTGGGTAGACGAGTTAATTTTCGTCTCTTTCGTGGACAGTATGCGCAATGCTGAACAAAGATTTTTGCATCATTTTATCCTTAATTGGGAAGATTCGATAAAGTAGTATTTATTTGTCGAAAATAATCCCAATAATTTGAGGCTTTGACTCAAAAATTACGAAAATGTAATACACTTTCTGTTATCTTTCTACTAATTTCTGAGACGTTATTAAACTATTTTTGTTCAAGCTAAGCATGGACTCACCGAATATACTCGTGTTCAAGCCTATCAGAATGTACGCTGAACCACCTATTTTATGTTTGAGAAATGTGTAAATATTCTAACCATTGCATATACCGAGACATCTAATCTACATATGTACATATACCACGGTTTTACACTAGTGTAGAATATTATTATGAAGTTTTCATAATTTGACCTTCAGTTGCTTTTAAATCTTATTTTAGTGTATTGACAGAGGATGCAAAACGTGACATAGATAGGCGGACATGCGTTTGACTAGCGAAAGGGGATTCCAAAAGCTAAGCAAAGTACTAAGATACAGGTAGAATTTCTTTACAAGTGATGTGTTGCTGTGTGACATCTATCCTCTTATATGGCTGAGAATTATATTGTAAAATTTAACTAGTAGCATTTATAACATACTTCTAAGATAACGGAGCAGCAATATCCAAATGAGGAGTTGCCGCAAGTTTGTCAGTATTGATTAAAGACAGGATTTTATGTATGGATTTATTATCTTAGCCTTATCCGTGTTTCGATATGGCCACACGACACGCAGTTTTAATATCAGGTATTTTCTTTTATCAAGATGGACTGATTTCAAGGGGTGAAATCTACATGTACTCGATGAAGCTGGGGCCCCAGTGGACCACCGTCGCAATATTCTCCGGCCTTGAGCTCAACTTAGTTGCCAGGGACTTTTTGAGACCCAGACAGTGCGAGTTTGTCGCCAGCCATCTCCAATTAAGTAAAACTTTGTAACATCATATATTGCATATATTAAGTATTTTATAAGCTCGCATACGAAGATTAAAGTTAGTTTTTAATATTTTCTTCATGACAGCACCGATTTTTCATATATTTCGGCAGAGATCAGAAAAGGGATTTTCTGCATTTCCTTGATTAAATTCATGGCGAAAATTTTCATCATGGACCACTACCTTTTCCTGTCACTTGTAGGTCTTGATTAGTTTTTTCTTATTGTTATTCCTCCCAGATCCTGTTCTGCCATCCACTTGCTCAATCCCGCTAATTATGTCACGCGTCAGGCTTCTTCAGCTTCCGTAGTTTCACTCTTAGTTTACATATAACAGGTCGATAATCGATTCCGTCGTCGAGACATGGATAGGTTTTGCAGTGAACAACTGCATTTCTGAATCTTTTTTGATAGTTATTAGTCAATTTGGTTTTTAGTTTCCCCTACTAGACTTCTCTGTATTCATAATCGTCTTGGAGCCAGGTGTTGGCTATTACCTGGTCATTGGCCGTACAACATTGGACCCATTTTCGTTGCGGGTTGCCAGGTTGAATTTGACAGCTATCTCCCATATCTTCTCCCTGGCTTCTTTGGATTCAACTCTCCCATGATATTTATAACTTCTTGTGATTTGCACTGAGACTTGACGTTGTCTAGCATAAAGTACATATATTCGATTGGTGCATATAATAGCTATGTTGAAGGGTTTTCCTTTCTATTTAACACAGAATTGTTTCAGACAATTGACAGTATCTTAGGACTCATCTCTTGATGTCTTGGTCTAGTATCAGTCAAGTTCTTTTTTCATTTTTTCTCCACTTGCATATGTAATGCTCTGGTTTTCATTGACAAAATCTCCGTAGTGTGACCATAGATTTTCACATAGCACTAAAATATTGACATTTAACCAACTCATATCCCGTTTTACATTTTCCAATTGTCCACAGTTGTTTAACATTCCCAGGTTCCATGTGTGTTATAGTTTGTTGGTTGCAAACAGGCGCTAGATGACGGTCAGGTGATACCTGCCGGTCATATCACTCCTTTCCGGGTGAGGGATATGTTCCGAAGAACTTCATCCCGTATTCGCCGTTTATGCTAGCAGTCACTGGAAGACAGTCAAGTAACACCTGTTGCACATGTCGGACCTTAATTCTGATAGACTTACCCTCCGGACTTCACGCCGTTAGGTTTCATAATTCGTTTGTTAATTGCCATGATATATCTTGGGATTAATAGTGGAGTGGTTTCCTTTTGCCTTTGAGTCCCGAGTCAATTGACGGCGTTTCATTGTTAACAGTAGTTTTCGATTAAGTTTGTTCTTTTTTTGTTCATCATTTTTCATTCATCAACATCTCAGTTGTTTCATGATACTCTTGTACTTTTACTGAGGTCTTCATTACATATTGAAAGTTAAATGTTAATCTGCATATCTGGTTTTCTATGTTCTATATATTTTTTGTTTGTTTTCATAGAATATTTGATAAAAGATGGCCTCGATATTTATAAATATATAAAAATATAAATGTATGAAATGCAAAAATTGTGGCACAATGTCTAAAAGGGAGAATAGGTTGAAGATAGTCGACACTGCCTCATACCTAGTTAATCAGATTCACGACCCATTCATTTATTACAGTTTACACATTCACCACAACAAGTAATCCGTCATCATTTAATATATACCAAAAATACATATACCAAAATACCGCACACACAGGGAAATCAAAAAACAACCTAAGGTATAAAAATTTCTTTGCGTATAAATTAACAAAATAAACCAAAGTTAACTGATGTGAGTCGGTCACGGCCACCCCTCAAAAATAAGAGCGGCCGCTGTATTTTGTCTTTAGACATAATCAAGAATCTCTCTTGATAAGAGAGAGGAAGGATAAAATAAAAACGGCCATGTTGACAAAACTGACCCATTCGAGATCTAAAAGTGTTCAGAAACAAACTGGTGAGGTTGAGAATCTCGACTTAGATCATAACCAAAGAGGGAGCCAGGCCAGCAACGACACTTACATTAACTAGGTACACAAGAAAATTCTATCCTAAACAGTGGGGGGCTTCACAGGAAAACCGCGCGTTGTGATTTAGAGAGATCTAACATTACGCTAAAATCTGTCGATACAAGAATCGGTTTAGATCCTGACGAGAATAACATTCACATCCGCGTCGTCCAAATCACCATTCTAGATGGGACTAGCAGCAACTAAATCACCATCCGTTTCATAACAGAATATAGAGTCGAGACACTGTCACACACGTATGCGAGATCAATGAGTACGAGCTTTTCGAAAGTGATACGAGCCGTCGACTCCCCGAAATAGTCCAAGAAGGGGCTCACTCGAGCACGACGGTAAACGTCATGCGAAGCAGTTTGCTCTAAACCAAGGTCAGACCGATGACAGTCTGGCAAACCCTCCCTGAAGTCCACATCATTGAGAGGCACCCTATTCTGAAACAATTG
The DNA here is from genome assembly GCA_964036315.1 of Acanthosepion esculentum. Lineage (NCBI taxonomy): Eukaryota > Metazoa > Mollusca > Cephalopoda > Sepiida > Sepiidae > Acanthosepion > Acanthosepion esculentum. Next base: position 105,494,318 of record OZ038478.1, read on the forward strand.
TCTGGTGAGAGAAAACTCAGGGTTACTGACATAATCCGCTGCTGGCACCCAAGACCAAAAAGAGCACAACTCGTCCGCCGACAGGCCGAGCACTTCGCAGAGTGGATCCTTCGCGACAATCTCCACTAATTCCCGATAAAAATCTCTTATAGCCCGAGAAAGGTCACTGTACCTAGGAATGACTCTCAAGGCCAATCAACACTCGAGGAGGAAACTCGATTTCTCCCGGGTCTTACAAATTCACTCATCCATCGAGACAAGAAGAATGATGGTAAGGTGAGCGAAGGCGGCCTTCACATTCCCCTTCAAAATATAGTCGATATAGGAAAGCCAACATCAAGGCGTGCCAATGACAAGCAAAGTGTATTATTACCAGCACCCACACCGACGAACACGGACGTTTGGCCCAGACAACGCTGTCGTCACGATATCTGCGTGATCGTTTTTTAAGCTCCTTACAGAGAGGACGTACAGTCAACCGGAAAAGAATGAGAGGAATGTTGCACACGCCTCAGCCCTACCCTTCACGAACAACCTCCTTTGGCGCCCAGTCTCGACCGCAGGGCCGAATTTCGTATCTACTTCTGACCAATTTTTCTCCAGCTGGAGTCCGAGCCCGAACCACACTCCGAGGATGCGGACGGACACTTCCGTCCATCTAAAGAGATCCGAAAAATCAACGCCCTTCCAGGCACCTAACTACAAGCCGGTTAATTGTGGCCCCTGTGACCTCTTCCAGGTGCCTTCAGTTACCTTAATATCGCTGGAGGACGACACGAAAGTAGATACGTCATCGGCTTACGCGGAAACCCTGGATCAAGAACCACCGTGGACAACGATTCTACGTAGAGTCGGAATGCAGGCAAGGTCCCTCATCCGGCGAAGGACAGTCTCCAATGTAGGGGCGGAATTGGGAAATCCTGACGAACCGACCTAAAGAGCGCAAAAACGCGAAAGAGCTCTTCCGTTCACCTGTAACACAGCACTCGGAGAGCGATACAGAAGACTAAATCCACCAGCAGAAACCTTGACGATCAGAGAATTGGCAAGCCTACAGGAATTGATGGTTTTCCCCATGAATTGTACTTGAGGCTATCGCATATCATTGTTCCGATTTTGACACTCGAGTTCAACAAATGGTTTCCGACAGTGGTTCACCTCAATCGAATCTCCAGGGGTATGTTCATGCTGTTGAAAAAGGACAAGGGTGTTGAACGGGATTCAGATGATTACAGGCCCACAACTCTGCTAAACACAGAGTTAAAGATTTTGGCCAAGATCCTCACGGAGCGTTTGCAGTCAGTTCCCGAGATGCAGAAAGGACCCGAGCAGACGTGCTGTGAAGGGCCAATCAATTCAGATCAACCTGCATCTGATCCGCACGATCATAAAGAGTGTAAAATACGACGAACAACCCATACTGATCGATTTGGATCAGTTCAAGGAATATGATAGCGTTGACCATGGCTACCTGGCTTCTGTCCTGCAGGCCGCCGGATTCGAACCAGACTTCTGCCGGTGAATTAGCCTCTAGCATCGCTTCGCCAGTGCTGTAGTACGAGGCAATGGAAAAAGGTCGCGTACTTTGATGCTGTCTCGGTCGATTTGTCAGTGTTGTTCACTGTCTCCTCTCCTTTGGGTCTTCTTCGCCAGCTGAGGGACAGGGAGTGCATTCCGGTCCTACGTGGAATCGCTGTCTCTGAGTGGCTCGAGTCAGGTTTTCCGCGTTCGCCGGTGACGTACCTACATTCGTGTCATACCGCAGCGACATTGAAGTGGTCCTGAAGGCGCTTGATCGGCAGGAAAATGTCACAGGGGACAAGATTAACAGCGACAAGTCTTCCGGCTTACAATTAGGTGCCTAGGGTCGATCTCCCGGGGCCCTTTGGTTGAACCGATGGTCTTATCCATATTACCGGAGTGTGGTTTAATAACTCGACCTCCAGCTAGAGAAACATTGGCCAGAAGTACAGACAAAGGTTTTCCCGGCGGTCGAGACTGGGCGCCTAAGGGGCTTTTCCGTGAAGAGTAAGTCTGAGGCGTGTGGCACTTACGCTTTCCAAATATCCCTTTTCTGTACGTCTTTGTAACAATCGCAAGAAGGCAATCCAGCGCTTTCTCTCTTTCCTCTTATGGAGGGGACGCAAGTATCACGTCGACAGAGATGCCTGTGCCCAGTGTCCATGTCATAGGTGGAGCGGGGCTAGGAATGTCGCATTTGACGAGTTACACGCCTCGAGTCTGGCTTTCATTGAAACACGCCTTGAGTATGGTTCCGCATTGACAGGGGACTCCATTTTGGCGGGGAGTGTGAGGGCGGCCTTCCCTTACCTTACTCTCCCACCTCCTGTCTCACGAGTTGAGCGCCTTCGGAGGCCCCCGGATCAATCGAGTTTAATCTTAGGCGTTCATTTACTTTTGTGCAGCACTGTACATTTATAAATTGGCTAAGTTTGTAATAAGACATGGGAAGAATACATCCACCCAACTCAGTCTGGAAAACTCCTAATCTAGAAAACAGTTATTAAAATTTTGAATTTTTAAAACTTATTAAATATCAGATAATTGTAAGATTTTATTGAAATTTTCGGAAATTATTAGGCAATAAATAGAATCATTTTAATTTTAATTTTGTAGAAATATTTTTAGGACTGACATTGAAGGAACACACACACACACACACACACACACACACACACACACACACACACACATATATATATATATATATAGGTCATCCCATAAGTTCTGTCCGAATTTTAACTTTTTGTTAAAATGAACGAAATTTAAAAAGTATTTTATAATGTCTAATGGAGCTGAACATTATTTTTATGTTTAGATGCATTTGAACTGATCAAATTTTATTTCAGAGAACAATAAAATTAAATTTTGTTTGATTAAATCCCTGCTAGCATGGAAGTACCCAAGAATTATTTGAGGCACATAATGCTTTATGAGTTCAAGAAAGGAAACTCAGAAGCCGAAGCGGCTAGAAACATTCATTCAGTTTCTTGAGAGGAATGTGTGAATGAAAGAACTTGCAGAAGATGGTTTGCAAAATTCAGAGGTGGAGATTTCACCCTTGAAGATGAAGATCGAACCGGACGTCCAGTTGAGTTTGATGAAAAACTTCTTGATGCAGCCCTTGAAGAAAATTCTGCTTTATCAGTTGAGGAATTGACAGTGGTTCTCAGTTCAAACCATACAACTGTTCATCGTCATCTTCAACAACTTGGAAAAGTTCCTAAACTTGGAAATTGGGTGCCTCATGAATTGTCTGAAAACAACCTCAAATCCCGAGTTGACATCTGCTCTTCTCTCCATTCTCGCCAACTTGTTTCAGCTTTTTTGGATAGACTTGTGACTGGTAACGAAAAATGGATCTTTTATCGAAATGTTAAACGTCGTAGACAGTGGCTTGGTAAAGGGGAAGGACCCCAGCCACAGCCGAGAAGGGAACTTCATGGGAAAAAGGTTCTTCTTTCAATCTGGTGGGATTGCCAACGAATAATCCACTTTGAATTCTTACCACCTAATGCAACAATTAATGCTCAAATATACTGTCAGCAATTAGAGCATTTGAACCAAGCTTTGAGGAAAAAAGACCTGCTTTAGTGAATCGAAAACGGGTGATGTTTCATCAGGACAATGCGCGACCACACACAGCAAGAATCACGCCACAAAAGATCGAAGAACTTGGTTGGGAGAAAATTCCTCATCCACCTTATTCTCCCGACTTTGCTCCTTCAGACTACCATTTGTTTCGTAGCTTACAGAATCATTTGGAAGAAACAGGAAGAGGTTAAAACTTACATTTGTGAGTTCTTCGAATCAAAGGCAAAATAATTTTACAGTAATGGAATTAGTAAGCTCGTTAATAGATGGAAGGAAGTCATAGATAATCAGGGAAAATACATTGTTGATTGAATCTGTAATTAAATGTAACATTTGATCACTTTTCTTTATTCAAAATTCGGACAGAACTTATGGGATGACCTGATATATATATGAGTACACGCAAATATACAAAAATGATATAAAATTGAAATGGATGTAGTGTCGACTAATATCAGTAGCAGTCCGTAAACATAGCAGCCATAAACAAAATATTTATCAGCATCAGCTCTGGAATACAAAAAACAACTGAACTCTAAATAACTCGTTCGAACAGTGTGACATGAATTTTCCACACTGAAGCTAAAAGTGTTATAAATGCTTCACATTAAATCACACCAACACTCGAATATGTCCATGAACATTTCGTCATTATTTCTAAGAAAAGAAACTCTTGTTTTCTTTTGGTTAATTTTGTTTAATAAATG
>OZ038478.1:105503639-105551139 GCA_964036315.1 Acanthosepion esculentum
ATGTATGAAGAAGATATCATTGATAGATATAGCATAGAATATGCATTCGTTAACGTCTCCTCAAAATTTTCCATGAAGATTGTGGCATATGATGGAGATCCAACGGTGCATATCCTTTACTTGTAGGTAGTGTTTTCCATTAAAATCGAAAGTATTCAATGTAAGAATATGTTCCATAAGTTTTATGATTACTTCTGACGGAGACTTGTTTTGTTCTTTTAGTAAGTGCTTCTTTTCTTTCTTCGTTGTGTTTGATTTGAATAAAGAGATCTGACGTTCATGGTTATTAGAGTTGCATTTCCTGGCACTGTTTGTATATGATTAATTCTGTCTTGTAGGTATGCTGTATCTCTGATGTAGTGTTCTACGCATTTGAATATTTTAGTCGTGTGGCATTTAAATGATGAAATGACTAGCCTTCCCGGGTTGTTATTTTTTGTGCCTTTTGGGAAGGAGATGGAAATGGGCAGGCGTGATGTTTGTGGGTGTATGTGTTGTGCATGTTTCCTTGTCAATAGGTTTATTTTGAAACATCATGTTTAGCGGGCTTCTTAATTTTTTTGTTGGTATTCATGAAGTGTGTCTGTGGGTAGGATTTAATAGGTGTCTTTTTCGTCTAGCTCGTTGTTGGCTTCTTTAAGGTAACCTTAGATTCCCCAGATCATTGTGGCACCACATTTGTCAGCCCGTGTAATGATTAAGTCATCTCTCTGTGTCAGCATGTCTAGAGCCACCCGTTCTCCTTCAGTGATATTGTTATGTAACAGTTTACGTATTGTTTCTTTTATGACATTTTTACTGCCATTTAAATGTCTGTATATTGATGTCCGTGTTTTGTAGGGTGAATGTAGAGTACTTCTCTTTCAATGTTTCGAGTATGGAAGGTGTGTGGTTATTATCTCCGTAGTGGGCTTTTAGCCATATTCATCTAAAGAAGGATTTCAGGTCATTTGCCAAGGTGTCCTTATCAAACATTGTATACTAGGGCAAAAGCTTAGTCATTTATTTAGTAATTTGAATGTGTCGAGCGAGAATTTACTGCTACGTAGATTTATAACACGCCCATATGTGTCATGTTCGTATTTGCAAGCATAACAAAGGTCTTCCGTAAAAGCTTGAAAACTTGCATCATGTCTTCTATACCCGCTTCCAAATGTCTTGGTTGAGGGCTTATTCCGTTTTTTGTAAAGGTTGAGTGTGACTACTGTTGATTGTCTACCATGGACTAATCTGTGTTGTCTGAGATGTTTGGTGGGGATATATGTTCTGTTTGGGTGCTGTTGTGTTTTGTTCTGTGTCTTTTAGTGTGGCATCGTAAGGATGTCCGCGTAAGTTCGTGTTTTGTTTTATGTATGTGTTCGTTTTCGCGTTCTGGCAATCGTTGATGGTGGTCATGTCATTGTTGTTTGTTGTGGTGCTGGTGGTTGTATGTTGGTGTTTGTGTACGGTTTGTTTTGTGCTTGCGTTTGTTATGCTGTGGTCGGTGTGGCTAGGGTGTGTTGTTATTTTCTTTTGAGGTAGGGTCGTTTATTATTTTTCTGGGTTGGGTTTGATTTCTGTTTGGTTTTCTGCCTGGAGGAAATATTCCATTTCAATTTTCTTTGTTTTTCATTTGTTGTTTTTCGTAGTTTCCTCACTATTTAGTCTGTGTGAGTTTTTATAACATTCTTTATGCTACCATATTCCTCAGTATCAGTTTGTTTTTTTAATTTGTTTATCAAGCAGCTTGATTTCTCGTGTTGTTGCCGTTATGATTTCCTGGCAGAACTCTATGGCATCGTGCATGACCTCCCTGGAGAAGTCTTGTATTTTTCGGTAACCTGATGCTAGAAACGCGTCATTATGGTTGCTTATCGTTTCCGAGTCAGTCCTAAAATTAGTCGGCATTAGTTGATCCTTCAGCCAAGTCCTTATATATTCCTGGTGTGATTCATACCTGGCTAATTTGTTAGTTCTTCTATTCAAATGGATAGCCAATAATTCGTTGTTTACCGGTTCTGTTGGTGTTGTGTCTCCGACCTTTGATTCACACCCGTGTCTATTATCCATAATTATGTCTTGAACAAAAAAAATGTTAAAATTTAAAATTTCAAACACACTAGGTTGTATATTAATATATTTTTTGTTATATTATTTAAATTAGTTTCCACGACTAGTTTCGGCCAGAATGGTCATCATCAGGAGAATAATCCCTGATTGTTAGTAGCACTGAACTACAGAAGTGGATGGCTGTCTAAAGTAAGGTCGTAAACAACTCTCTATGCAACCGCAAATATAAATATATATATATATATATATATGTATATATATATATATATATATATATATATATATATATATATATATATATATATATATATGTATATATATATATATATATATATGTATTATAAATTAACTGATTTAAAATATGTTTTTCGCTACACAGTAATAACCAGGTTTCAAAAATGGAAGCTAAAAGCTTCGAATTTAATTTTGTTATTAAATTAAAGACATTAGTTCCATTTCCATTTCCAATTTTAAAGGCACGGCAAAGATTCATAATTGAGTGTTTCCAAGGATACAGAGAAATCCACTCATCTTGACAAGGAGTGGTAGCGAGTTCAATTTCAATTTTCGTTGTATCAGTTAATACCTACATTCGAAAGCGGGGTTATGTTTAGGGATGGGTAGGGATGTATTTTTCAACAAATTCTGACATCCGTTAAATGCATGTCGTCTGGGTTTTTATAAACGGCAAATTCGTACGGCATTTTTTCTATTTGTAGACTTAAATATTTTGTGGGGCTGTTTAGGCTAGAATATGTTTAATTTAACTACTATTCTAAAAATTTTAATATTTAATATACTATATTTCTTTTTAAAACCAAGTAAATGTATTAGAATTACTTACAGTATGTAAAATTAATTTTTCATATCGAGTATAAGTATGTATATTACCAGGTTACAAATTTTTTATTTTTATTTTTTTTAGGTAAAATTTATGACAATGACTGCAAAGATAGCTGTATTATTTCACTGATTCAAAAACTTTTATTTCTTATAAACTTAGTAATATATATTTTTCTCATGTATGTACAAAGGACATGGGTCATTTAATGTCCTACATATTCTAACTTATCATATTAATTTCATTTAACTTTAGGTGTTTTATTGGATTCTTTTAAGAGTTTGATGTACTTTAAGAGAGGTGTTAAGCTTAGAATACGTTTTATTTAACTACAATTTTAAAAGATGTTTAGGTTAAAATCTGTTTTATTTAACTACAATTTTAAAACCAATTTAAAAATATTTTTACTTTTAAATTTAATCGACTATATTTTTTTATAAAACAAGTAAATGTAATAGAATTATAAAAAATCTTACTGTTTTTTTTTATTTATATATATATATATATATATATATATATATATATATATATATATATAGATAGATAGATAGATAGATAGATAGATAGATAGATAGATAGATAGATATATAAACAATTGTATTACCTCTTGCCACATCGCTTTTTTTTTCGCATAACAAGGGCAATTACTTTCTCAGGGATTACCTCCCTTTAAATCGATTTTCGAAAAACTCATGTATATTTGTATGTTTCTTTATTGTGTTCATCAACACCATTACAAAAAGAAACACAACCACAAACAATAAATAATAATCCATTTATATACCTAAATATGCCATGTTAATATTTTTTTTCGTTCATTTAAGTAAATCATTCTACTGATATAAATAAGTATACAGATATTGTACCAGATTTACTCCCCTTGATTGTAGAGTTTTCTCCCTTAAACACATTTTTACTCACACTTAGGAATATATAAGCATAAGGGTGGGCACCTCGGGGTGGTTTAATGGTTAGCGAACTTGTCACGTTAGAAAAAGTAGTGAGTTCAATCCCGCTGGGTGACCCCATACTTTCCGCTCTGTGCCACATCTAAGCTACGCTTGCAAAATCACTATAAGCATAAAGGTAAATCTCTGAGTCATGGCAATTTCCATATGGTACCTTTATTTAGATATAGTTTTATTCCCACTTTTTTCCTTTTACATTATTATTATTATTTTGCTACGTTTTTATTTCAATTTATTTTCCCCCACCCATCATTTTCTGACAATGATTTTCCAAAAGAATTCCTTATCCCTATTTTTTGTTCTATTTCTACCGTCTTTTTCTCTTTTATTTTTTTTAATTTTTATTGGCATTTTACACCCTGAACCTATCTCGATACACAACACATCTGTTTTTGCATATTTTTCCCTTTTTCACATTATGTTTGGTATTTTGTTATTTTTTATTGAAATTTATTTTTTACGCACCCCCCCCCAGTTTACTGACAATTATTTTCGTAAAGAGTTCTTTATCCACCCGACAAATTTTTAGCTATTTTTTCCTCTCTGCTTTACATTTTTTTTGTCTTTTTCTCTTTCATTTTGTTTTTATTGTCAATTTCGCTCGCTGTGTTCCCACAGACCTGGCGCAACACATCCCTAAACACTAACACCGTTCCCACCCCTAGTCCTACAACCCTTTTCTTCTACATTCAACATCTCACACCTCTTCCACCCACAACCAGTCAAAATTTATAAATATAAATTTATTTTCAGAAAAAGTTTCGTGCAACGATAAATCAAATAGGAAACGGATTTATTCTAGCAATTCCACCTCAAGCCGGTCTCTACCCAACCTCAAAAAACAATGTCTCCACCGTCACTCTGTTCCTCGAATCCGCTGATGAAGAACACAGGCAGGTTCGAAAATTCCGAATTTGGAATCTAAATCTCCGTGCTTCATTTTTGTCACGTGATTAATATCACTAACTGTTTCTCGTGCTTCTTACATCGGTACCCTTTCGTTTGACATTGTTTTATTGACCAAAAACTACTTTATAAACTATATGAAGTACACGTGGAATCATATATATATATATATATATATATATATATATATATATATATATATATATATATATAATATGAGGCAGATGAAAAATTAACATTTTGACTAAATTAAATTGACTACATTAGTGCATATTTTAATTGGCAGCTTTTTATATCGGTAACCTGAAACATTTCCTGGAATATTATTTTAGGTGAAAATTGGAAAGTTGCAAGACAGTGTAATGGTAAGCGAGATAATTCAAAGCTATTTATTAGAATAATTAGCATTTCAAAATTAGTTATTAAACACAATACACATTTTTTCCTTAACCCTCTTACATATGAATCCGAAACGAAATAAAATAATGTGATTACGTATATATTCAGATTTCCTGCAGGTAATGTATTGCCCATTTAATATTTGTGCTGTTACATGTTTTTGCTAATCTTAAATCTTAGCTGGTAATAACGTTGACAATAAAGTAATCCTACTGTCGTGCGTTCAATTCTTAGAGGCGTTCAACTATATATGAACAGGTAGCAGATCAGACAAAACTGGATAAATATCTAGTGGGGTTCCTGAGTTAATATACATCAAAATATTCCAAAATGACAGAGGCTGTCTTTCAGCATATGGCGAAAATTCAGACTTATAAAATACGGATGTATATGTATTCCTGCGATTCCGTCTAATGGTATCCTTGTAAAAATCCTTTCATCTAATGGTATACCTGGAAACAATCATTTTCACAAAAATACCATTGCTTTTTTTTAATTATATATTTCGTTGGAAAGAAAGAAAAGTGTACTGAAACTGTTACGTAATATCAGCCATCTAGATGGCAGTGAATGATTACTGATACAAAAGAAGCGTAAAGCGACAGAAACGTGGTTCTACAGAAGAATGCTGAGAATACCATGAACCGAACATGTGAGCAACGACGTTGTTTCAGAGAAAATGGAAAGAACAAGAATAGTTTTACTTAACATCAGCAAGAAACAATTGAAATTTCTATGGAACATAACGCAGAAAGAGAACTTTGAAAATTTGATACTCTCAGGACAGATTGAAGGCACAGAGGAAAACAACGGATAACCAACCTTGAGAGGTTCTGTAAATCGATGGCGGGACAGTGTTTAAGAGAGAAAACAAAAAGACAAAAATTAATAGCTACAAAGGATGGGAAATTATGAAGGGCCATGATCGCTAGATGTCCTGAATGTATTAATTCGGTAATTATTAATGTTTAACAGAAAAGCATCAGAAAAAATTTGATGATGAAAACTTTTTTCTGAAATCGTCAATGTTTTATATTCCAGAAGAATCTCGCGACTCAAAAGACTCTGTTCTTTCTTGCACATTTGATCGTTTCAAAATTTTGACAAGATATTTTATAGCCGTTCTGGCATTTCATCTGATCCACTGCATCATTTTCATCTTCTTAAAAGTTTCTCAAAATTTGTTTAATTTTTTTTTATTTTCCTTCTATGTCTTTTGGTATCTGCCCTGTCCAATATATTTATTGAATCTCTCTAGAGAAAGAAGTATTTCATTTATATTACTTTGAAGCCAGGTTTTGTCATTTACATTTTCTTCCTTTCGTTCATACTTATATTTCTTTCTCCAAACGACAGTAAAAAATCAACGAAACACTCATCTATTTAACTGAGAACTATATCCAAATTTAAATATCATAGTTTCTTTTAGTGAAATATTTATCCTCTAAGCATAATTTCATAATTATTTTTCTACTGATGATAATGACTAGATGGAAATATTTCCTACATATATCAGTGCAATTGTAAATATATATGTAAATGCTTATCATACATGAATAATAATTACTATTTATTTATTTATAACTTCTCTTTACACTTATTTTGAACCGTGTTGTACCTGTTATTATAGTAATGTTTCCTCGAAATTAAAGATGTGCGCATTTAAGTTCGGGATTTAATCGTGCGTAGATTACAGGTTGGATGCTGAAAATAAAAAAAAAAACAAATATGTATAAAATGAAACAAATCTATTTATCAATGTTTCCCCAGATTACAGTAATATTTCTTTTAAAGAATTGGAAAAATTTAGCCGGGGATTTAGTATGAGAGAAGTGGTAATGTTAGCGAAAAATTTATGCTCACATCTTGCTTGCTAATATCTTGTTCGAATGGTGGAAACTAAAATGAAGCTATGATTATCGATTCGTTTTTATGCTACTAGAATTTGTTACTTAATATCAACTTAATTTGTAGAGCAATACTTTGAGGTATAAGCGTAATATATCCGAGCTCTGTTATCAAGCAACCTATTTAACATTATATAAGACCTTAAGATAAGCGAATCTGCAATATCTCCTAAGCCATATATGCGTAGTTGTAGTTTTTTGGCAGACTAACGTTTTCGGTAACGAAAGAAATTCTTGATACTTGCTTCTCTTTCACTATTTCCCTGGCAACTGTACTGACGGCCTACATTTATACATTTCTTTATTCCTTGAAAATTTACGATAAAAATAACAAACACGAGTGCATAGTTTATTTGGAAGAATAATTTTATATTTATAACATTCTAAATAATGCGAACCAACTAATACAATATTTATCATTTGCCAAATTATAAAGAAATTAATATGAAAACAATTTGATTATTTATAATTTCATTAAAAGAATATTAAGTTATAAAATATGCCAACCAACTATTAAGAAATCTTTATTATTTATCATTTTATAAAATTCGAGTCGATTACCAATTCGATGTTTTGCCAAACATTTCGAAGACAACTATTCGTTATAAATTTTGTAGGTTTTATAAATTTTTGAATAATTTTATTCTTTTTCAAATGTATTTGTTTATAAAATGATAATTAATAAAATTTTATAAAATGGAAAATAATAAATATAGCATTGTACATTGTTCACATATTTTTATAACCTTTTAAAACATTGCAAAATGAGTTTGAGTAGCTTAAAATACTAGCGGTGTCAACTGAAATACCTTCCGTTTGACATACTGTTTTTTCCTGGAAAGAAGGCTAAACATTACTTAATGTATATTAAATAACAGATACAAAGATCACAAAACGGAAGAATCAGAAAAAAGCCAGAATGGAATAATCCTATATAATACTCCTCAGGTATTCAGAGCCCCAAACTCTAATAAAATCTTCGCTGAATTAGAAAAGTTTGCGAAGTCTGTTCATTTATAATTATTCAGTGTTTCCGTGCTTCGCCCGATATTTCACATATTTCTACACTTGAAAATAAACAGTTTCAGCAATGTTCTTTCTTTAAAACCGTCGTTTTAATATATATTTATTATAATTGCTTTCTACCCGATTTCGGGCATGACCACTTTCTTGAATGTAATAAAGTACCTGTAACAGATTATAGTGATAGACATTGGTACCTCATGGATACCACTCCGTGAACATCAATTACTATAATCCAGTGATGAGACTGTTCAAAATGGCTGATGATAACATCAGACGCAGGTCTTTAATTCAGTGTTGACCTTAGACTAGTTGCCAACCAAGGCTGTAGAACTCAGTCTGCCCTCCGGTTTAACCAACAGCTGGATGTGCGCATACGCGCGAAACGGAGAGTGACATAGAGAGATTTTTATTAGTGTCCCTATTTGATCGTCTTTTCTCATAGAATTTGTTTACGAAAACAAATATAAAAGTTAAATAACAGAAAAGAGGAAAGGATTGTTTTCCCTTTTTACGAAAGACGATTGAAAAACAAAATGAGATCGAAATGATTTTCCCCATTTTCTGACATTTTAACTGTCTTTCATGTAAGCAATTTATCTACTTGAATGATACAAAATCAAAACTATCGATAATCGGACTATCTTCTAGCTTGTCTGCAAGTCTCTTTATTCTAAAGCATAAAGTAATCTTATTGTTTAGACAAACAATTCTGTGAAGGCTCCAGCCAATTTCAGATGGATTTGAAATTCCAGTGTTTCGAGTATTTTCCATGTGCCAAATCTTACCTCACGGAAACAAAAATGTTGTAAATAGCTATTTGATCTATCGAGTTAACATTTTAATTGCAGAGAAAATATTTTCCCAAGATTCACAAGCCGCAGTCTTCTCCTGTCAAATAACAGAATAGCGTCGATAAATACTGGGTTGAAATAAACTATCAGTAACTACTCCCGAGAAGGTGAATAATTTTCCAAATCTGGAAAGTTGATTAAGAAAGCAGAAATAGGGAACAAAAAAAAATTATTAGGTTTAATATGGAAATTGAAGACACAACGAATCCCAAGAACCATTCGACATCACGCCAGTTTTGTGTCGAATTGCATATAAGCAGATAACTTTGAAAGCTCGAATGCTTGCACAGTGAATTCCCACATGGAATGTCTTTGGAATTCATGCCAGCTGCCATCAGATTTCCTGATTTTGAAGAAATTTGAACACAAATCATTTGGCGAGGCAGTGTGTCACTATAGATATTTATGCAAGAACGGTTATTTTTTGTTGTACCAAGGTGTATATAAATCAAATGAAGATTAACACTATGAATCTTTGCTTTTATTTTTTCGTTGTGGGGATATTTATTCATTAATATATCACTATTGATGTGATTACTACGACATTCGACCTTCCACTGCGCTGAGATCAAGAACCCAACGTGGGCAGAATTGGTGTGGATCAAAGCGGCCAGCTTGGAACAACTAGCTTGGAACAACTTCAGCATTGAGAAGCGCAGTGTTAGCAGTGTGGTTGTCCTAAGACCCTGACGACGTGACCACCACACATGGCTACATCACTCGGTGTAGGGGGCGCCCAATGGTTACATATATATATATATATATAAATATATATATGTGTGTGTGTGTGTGTGTGTGTGTGTGTGCGCGCGCGTGCGCGCGTGTGAGAGAGAGTGAGATAAAAGTTGTAAAATTTAATAACAAGTATGCCAAATATATTTCATGAAAATTAAAATCAACAAACTATACGAGAATACGATCAAGCGCGTGAAACGCAAATTGGTATTTGCAAACGATAAAACTAACAGCACATTAAACAAAGGTTTATGAATGCCAAAATTACTCAAATGTTGGACAAGTTATACTTAAATAAACACCGGAGCAAAAATAGTGTCAGAAATATAGAAATTTCAGCAAAATATTCTTACCAATGATTTTTGTCGTCTAAATTACGCAAAAAAGTAAATAACACTGACATCTTTTTTGACAGAGATATTTACCAAAATTACACAAAATACCTTGAAATGCTAAAGGTAAATTCATTCAATAAAATCGCCGTGGTCTTTACCCACAGTCTCCAGACGACTTCAGAATCTCCTGCATCTCTTCTGAACAGACTGCTTGTTTAAGTAGCTGAATACTGCCAAAATATTTACCTTAAGTTCCTCTTTGGAATTTTGTTGGCTTCTCGCTCAACTGTGCCCCACACATAATAATTAATGGTGTTGCTGTCTGAAGAGTTAGGTGGTTAGATGTAAGGGGTGATTTGGTCTCAGAAATTGTCTGGCAGCTATGGCTGGGTTCTCCTTCTGGTGTGACATGGTACAAAGTCCTGTTGCCAGATATAGGTTCTTCCAGCAGCCACTCTCTTGACCCAGAGCAGCGGAAACTCCTCAAGATAGTTGTTGTAAGCCTCCTTGTTGAGGAAGATGAATGGAGGTATAACTGTGGGAAGATGAATAGATGCATAACGTCACTAGTGATTCCTCTATTCTCTTCACTATCCTCAAATTGATACCTAAAATATCTTAAATGTTTGTATTGGAACTTCCAGTTCAAATGCCAAGGAATCAGCATGGCGTTTCCAAATTTTCTGGTGGAGTGAATTGCTCCATGGTGCTCTTTTTGTTACAGACGGTGCCCAACTGACCCTGCTAGAATGGTGCAGTCGACAAAATCAAAAACAAACAATTCGCATGCACGATATTAAAAATAACAAATACACCCCTCGTCAATATCTTAAGACCAGATACAAAAGGGTTAAAAAACATAAAATACTGTTACTTTAATCAAAATATATTTGCGAAACATTTACATTTAATTAAAAAATGTAGTTTATCAACAAACAAGTGAACATTTTAAACTTTTAATTGATTAATTCAAACAAACATTGAAAACAAATTTTTTTAGTTGGTTACAAAACTTTTAGAACTACTCAGTGTGCTTATAGTTTCAGGCGTGTAGACATCTAGATAGGTCATTTCCAGTATTAAATATATATAAATATGACTACTATAGTGATATTTCCAAAAATAGTGATAGGTAAATAGAAATAATACAATACAGAAATGATTCTCATGTATACGCGCATGTATATATATATATATATATATATATATATATATATATATATATATATATATATATATATATATATATATATATATATTTGTGTGCGTGTGTGGAGAGAGAAAAAAGAGACAACGATACATATATATATATATATATATATATATATATATATATATATATATATATATATATATATATATATATATTAAAGATATTTTTAAAGGTACAAAATTTTATCTAAGATTGCCTTGGGTTGGAACCAAATGTGAAAGTATGGTTAGACAAATTTCATCAAAGGTTCGTCGCTGTTTTTCTCTGCCGAGGTCCGGATTGTTTTTCAAACCCGGCCCATGATTCGTCCAGTGTGTAAAGACGTCCTCCTTCCTCATCAAATTAAGTCTATAATTTACAAATATGGTTGTAGTTGCGGGGCTAACTACATAGGAATGACGACACAACGCTTGGACATGAGAATTAAATAGCACGTTCCTACCAAAATCAGGAACCACACTTTGCCGCTGAATGGACTCGTCCCAAACACCTACGGGTCCGCCATATGTGAGCACTTATTAAAGAGCAGATTTTGTGCAGCTAATTTTAGTGTTGACCGGTTCACCGTGTTGTCCCGGTCACACTCGTTATTTCCCTTAAGTTGCTGGAGGCAATTTACATCGGGACCCGCAAGCCTTCCTTGAGTAAACAACGTGAGTGTTTGTTGGGGCTCGCTGTCATTTGCCTCTAGCTCCTTTTGCTCATATATATATATATTTTTTTTATTTTTTTTATCCCCCCTCCACAATTCCTTTTATTGTACATTTTCTGTATTTTAAATTTAAATCTCCCGTTGTAAGCATGATAAGCGGGAGTGAAACCGGTTGCTTCGCGCGTTTTAATGTCTAGTAATATTAAGCTTAATACTTTTATTGCTATGATATATATATATATACATATATATATATGTATCTCTATCTATAAAAGGCAGGATGTGTGTGTGTGTGTGTGTGTGTGTGTGTGTGTGTGTGTGTGTGCGTAACGAATGCACGGCCGCAATTTTCGATGATTTGCACCAAAATTCACATGCCCATGCTCCAAGTTAGTTGAAAGGAAAAGACCGACCTTAAATTTCCTAACTCCCATCCATAGTGGAAATAATCGATTTTTTTATGCCTCTACGGCAGTTTTCATTTAGTTTGCGGCCATTTTCTACTGGCCAGAGTGAGAGCCTATAGCTGGATGCCACGAATAGGCAGGAAGATTATATTGGCCAGCGTGAGGGCCAACAGCTGACTGACACGAATGTTAACTAGCATGCTTGCATGCAAAAAAAAATCGATAGCTGCATTCTCCACAATTGGGAAAAATTTAAATCTGCATGACACTTTACTCCAATTGGCTCATTCGCTTACTTAAACTCAACGTTGATTCTGATTCCGCAGAACTGGGTTTGTTGTGAAAAATATTTGTTGTTAACAATCTTTTTTTCATTCGATTTTTCCAGTTACGAGTCCTTTTTAAAGATGATCGTTTTGTGTTCATTTTGTTTAGTTCTTTTTTCGTTACAGATTTAATGTTTAGTATAGAGTTTAGAAGAATTCGCAGTGTGAGATAGGCAAGAAGTAAGGCATATAGCAACATCAGCACGGCAAAGGGCACTCCTTTAAAGGCAAGAAAGGGCAAAAATATTTTGAGTCAAGTGATAGCGATTGTTGCATGAGTCGTACGATTTTTGAATCAAGCACGGGCAACGCCGGGCCATGCTGCTAGTATACATATAAATATACATACATATGTATACATTGTTGAGGGGTCCTCCCCTTTTTTCACAAATGGAATCACCCAAGGTATACGTATACTACTGCTAGTGAAAACCCGAGGATCGAACAGGAGCTAACGAGCGAAGGAATGAGAGCGTACGAATGTAGCGGGAAAGCGTCACTGTGAGCGAGCACGTAGACTCAGTAAGAAGTCATACAGCGATACGTCGATACCAAAGACTATCTGTATATTTTTCTACTAACCCAATTCCTGGAACTACTAACCTGTATTACCAGTTTGTATTATTACGTTAATACATTTATTTTCCTATATTCATTCTTGGCGTTTGTTATTATTGGTACCGGATTTCATCCCGTATTCCACAACACACACACACACACACACACACACACACACACACATATATATATATATATATATATATATATATATATATATATATATATATATATATATATAAAGATATGTATGTATATAACAGAGAATTGATTAAATTCGATAAATATTCAATATATTTTCTGTATATACGTTATTTCTTTATGGAACACTTATTAGACCAAATGTTCTGTTCTTTAATTAAACAGTATTAATTACATCCACCGGCATGAATCTTCGAAAGATTTCGTAGTAAATATGTGTTTTTCGGCAGAAATCGAACATGTATCCTATACACCATAACCTGGCGTGTTACGACCGTTCAGTGACAGGGAACTTCCGATTAAGCAAAACTCAATTTACTGCTTTTGAACACACCTTCGCTGAAACTTTCTCTCTATCGTCTGTGCTCTGAATTCGTAATCTGGAGTAAAGAATAACAATTGTCGGATTTAATACATTTACTACGATATGTTGCTATAGTTTTATGTACGTACCTTGAGTTATAGGAATGTTTTGTTTTCCAAACACTGTCAGAAAATTGTGGCAGTGTTCATAGTTAATTTTATTGACTGTTGATTTTTACTCTTTTATTTGTCAATTAATATTTCTCTAAAACGTGAATGAGGCCAGGAATGTTCTTTTCAATCTTGTGCGATATAACTTGAATCTGACATGTGTAAAGTAATCCTTCTTGATAAAGTTGTCGTAGTGAAACCAACATTTGTTTTTGTCAGAGATACAATGTCGCAAAAGAAATTTAAATCGATATACAATGTTGGTCTTTTGCAAAACATTAGCGGAGTTATTGCAGTGGGAGATATATTAGCACTTGTGTTATTTTGAGATTTTTTCGTCTTGTTTGTAGTTAGAGTTTATTTGATTGTGGTATATTAGATTGATATATTTGGGCTATTTGAAGAAGTATAATGTTCTTTTAGGTTTATGTTAATATTTCAAATAGCTTGTCTAATTTTCTCATCCACAATGTAATTAGGAAAGTCATTATCAATGAGAGTTTGTTCATTTTTTTAATTCCGTGTTTAATCTTTTTGCAGAAGAGTTAAATTTTGCACGGTTTATTAAATTTTATACAATTGTTGTTTTGTAATAGGATATTCACTTTTATATTAGAGAGTACACGTGTTTATGCTAGTTACTTTTTTGGGGAGATAGTAAATTTATTATTATTTGTGCCTATCAATATATCAAAAAAGGAATTATGTTGTTATCGTTATGTTCATATGCGTACTTGATGATGGAGATTTTTTGGACGTTATTTTTTGTAGCTCATCTATTTCGTCTAGGTTTTAATTAAAATGAGAATATAGTCTACATATATGAATTAGATGGAGGTATTTTAGTGATCTTAAATATCTTATTTTCAAGTTTAATCATGTAAAAGTTACTAAATGTTGGTCCGAGAACTGAATTCATGGAAACGCCATCACGACGTATGTATTATATTATTTTGATTGTCATCGAAGGGAACCTCAATAGTACAAAGGAAGAGTAGTTTCCGCAATATGTTTAATTTGTAATGGAGGGAGAGATGGATTGTTGTAGATATTCTTTGTAATTATATCAATCGATTCTCTCACTGGTACATTGGTAAATAAACTTTCAACATCAATTGAGGCTATGGTTTAATTGTTAGGTTTTTATGTTCTTAAGATAGGATTAGTTCGTGTGATGATTCAATGCTGTATTTATTAGGTATGTATGATGCAATGAGTTGATTAATGACTTTGGTTAATTGATAGCCCGAAGTAGGGATTTGGGGTATGATAGGATGGAGAGAAATGTTAGGTTTATATATTTTTATAATTCCCTACATGTGTCCTGGTTTTTAGTCATTTGAGGGAGTTTTAAATTGTCTTGTTCTGCTTTGTTAGGTTTGTCAGTTTGTTGATGTTCAATTTCATTTGTTAAATAGGACTTTTGTTGATATTTAAAAAAATTGTGTTGTTGTTAATTATATGTTATAATTTTGATTTGTAATCAGATTTATTTAATACAAAATATTGGTTTTATCTGTTTTTGTAAATTATATGAGTATGGTTACGTAGCTACTTGGCATCAATTTTTAATTGTGTTTTTAGGAAATTAGAAGAGCTTTTTTTTTCTTTTATCATATCGGTCTGTATTAATTTAGCTTTGTGCAGGTCAATAATATCTTGTTTTGTTTTTATTAGAATTATTAGCAATGTCTGCGAGTCTATATAGGATTTCTTTAATCTGTTCCGAAGAGGTTGCCAGGTTTAATCTGTTGTGGATCTCCTGCGCTCTTTTGCTCAGAATTTTTTAAAGTTGGCATTTACTATTTTAGTCTGCCTCTTCAGATTAAGTTTGCAAATTGTTGGTATTATGGTGAGCTGCTGGATCATGTAGTGTAAAATATGTATATATAAGCAACATATCTTCATTCAAGTATGTTCGGTTGAATAATCTCGAAATATGTCTATTTATTTTACTATAATTCTTTCAAATTCGCAGATCAATTACTTAGTGCTGTTACAAAACTGAGTAAGTAAGACTCATATATATATTTCAAACATGCATATACATATATGTGTGTGTATGTGTGTTTATGCGTGTCTGTGTGTGCGTATATATTTTAGAGAACTATTTCTGCTCTGACTTTCACAGTTTGACACTTGAGGTCAGATACAGAAGAAAACAAAAGAATTCGATTTTGATTGGTTGAACTAGCATGGGAATGGTAAATAGAGGAAAGCTTTTCGGGAAAATGGTTTTTACACGTCGAATAATGGAGACGTGTTCACTGACTGGAAACTGTTCCCCAGTGGAGGGGGAGAGCAAAACCACTGGCTAGTTATAAATGTACACGTCCTCCACTGTCTATTTATAAATGTACACGTCGACGTGTTTAATAACATCTTTTAAGTTGAACTCGTTGCTGATGTATTTTTAACTCCTTATAAAAAAACAACTAACGAACACCGGCTGAGAGAAAACGGAGAGAGAAGATTGTATTAATTGGCACAGTGAACAAGAGAACCGCAGAAGGTGGGGGCTATGCAAAATATGGGTGTCTATGTATATGCGTGTGTGCATATATATATATATATATATATATATATATATATATATATATATATATATATAGCATAATGAGAAGCCACGTATACTTTCTTGATAGGTATATAATATGGAGAAAACAACTGAAAAGTTGCAAATTAAAAAAAAATCGAATGTTTTTTTGTGAAAGTATTTATTTGTATTTTTATATATATATATTTTTTTGATATTTCAGATCTGTATTGAATAACTCTATTCAAACAAACAAAATTCTGAATACAGTTATTTCTGATGAAAGATCGGGGCAGATCTGAAATATCAAATATATATATATATATATAAAAATATAAATAAATACTTTCACAAAAAAAACATTCAATTTTTTTTAATTTGCAACTTTTCAGTTGTTTTCTCCATATTATATATATATATATATATATATATATATATATATATATATATATATATATATATATGTGTGTGTGTGTGTGTGTGTGTGCATTTGGATATTCTCCAAATACTGCTCATTAACCATGATACTCAGTAGTCTTATTAGTTATCGTGGTCCAGAGGCATCAACGTGTCCCCAGAGCAGAATACTTCCACCACCGTGCTTAATTGTAGAATGGATATTTTTATGGTTTGTGAACTTCAGTCCCTTTCCTCCATATATACCGGGAGTTCATGTGACTAAATAATTCTAGTTTTGTTTCATCTAACTATATAACAGATGTCTAATATTTACTCACATGTTCTAGAGGATTCTAGCATAAGCTAATCTGTATATTTATGTGTTTAGCCTTAAGCAAGGGAGTTATCCTTGGGCGGCAGGATCGTAGTCCTGTACGATGAAAGCATCTAGTGTCTGTCTTCGTCGATATATTCAATTCTGATGATTTTAATTATTGACAATGTCTTCTGCCCTTAGATGAACATTCTTCGAGACATATCTAACAATTTTACTTTCCATTATATCAGTAATTGACTGTTTTCTTCCAGACATTAATTTATTCTCAAAACAATAAATCACGTTATTACTTAATTCTATGAATGGTCGATCTAGGAATATTTAAAAGCTTAGAAAGCGTCTTATATCCATCACTTTGTTTGTTTGATTGTTTGTTTGGGACTTTATGGCATATCAATGGGTTATTTAATGCCAGATCCAGTATGCACTAGATATATAAAAAATGTATAGATGGCAACATCATTGTTTCAAAAACGTATCGTTGGCAATATCATTGTTTCAAAAAAGGTAGCTGGCAACATCATTGTTTCAAAAACGTATAGCTGGGAACATCATTGTTTCAAAAACGTATAGTTGGCAACATCATCGTTTCAAAAACGTATAGTTGGCAACATCATCGTTTCAAAAACGTATAGCTGGCAACATCATTGTTTCAAAAACGTATAGCTGTCAACATCATTGTTTCAAAAATGTATCCCTGGCAACATCATTGTTTCAAAAATGTATCCCTGGCAATATCATTGTTTCAAAAACGTATAGCTGGCAATATCATTGTTTCAAAAACGTATACTTGGCAACATCATTGTTTCAAAAACGAATATTTGGCAACATCATTGTTTCAAAAATGTATAGCTGGCAACATCATTGTTTCAAAAACGAATAGTTGGCAACATCATTGTTTCAAAAACGTATCCCTGGCAACATAATTGTTCCAAAAACGTATAGCTGGCAACATCATTGTTTCAAAAACGTATCCCTGGCAACATAATTGTTTCAAAAACTTATCCCTGGCAACATCATTGTTTCAAATACGTATCCCTGGAATTCATTGTTTCAAAAACGTATAGCGGGCAACATCATTGTTTCAAAAACGTATCTCTGGCAACATCATTGTTTCAAAGACGTATAGTTGGCAAAATCATTGTTTCAAAAAAGTAAATCTAGCAATATCATTGTTTCAAAAACGTATAGCTGGCAACATCATTTTTTCAAAAACGTATAGCTGTCAACATCATTGTTTCAAAAACGTATAGCTGGTAACATCATTATTTCAAAAACGTATCCCAGGCGACATCATTGTTTCAAAAACGTATAGTTGGCAACATCATTGTTTCAAAAAATTATAGCTGGCAACATCATTGTTTCAAAAACGTATAGCTGGCAGCATCATTGTTTCAAAAACGTATCCCTGGCAACATCATTTTCTCAAAAACGTATCCCTGGCAAAATCATTCTTTCAAAAACGTAAAGCTGGCAACATAATTGTTTCAAAAACGTATAGCTGGCAACATCATTGTTTAAAAAACGTATCTCTGGCAACATCATTGTTTCAAAAACGTATAGTTGGCAACATCATTGTTTCAAAAACGTATCTCTGGCAACATCATTGTTTCAAAAACGTATCCCTGGCAACATCATTGTTTCAAAAACGCATAGTTGGCAACATCATTGTTTCAAAAAATTATAGCTGGCAACATTATTGTTTCAAAAACGTATACCTGGCAAGATCATTGCTTCAAAAACGTATCCCTGGCAACATCATTGTTTCAAAAACGTATCCCTGGCAACATCATTGTTTCAAATACGTATAGTAGGCAACATCATTGTTTCAAAAACGTATCCCTGGCAACATCATTGTTTCAAATACGTATAGTTGGCAACATCATTGTTTCAAATACGTATCCCTGGCAACATCATTGTTTCGAAAACGTATAGTTGTCAACATCATTGTTTCAAAAACGTATAGCTGGCAACATCATTGTTTCAAAAACGTATCCCTGGCAACATCATTGTTTCAAATACGTATCCCTGGCAACATCATTGTTTCAAAAACGTATCCCTGGCAACATCATTGTTTCAAAAACGTATCCCTGTACAATCAGTGTTTCAAAAACCTATAGCTGGCAACATCATTGTTTCAAAAACGTATTCCTGGCAACATCATTGTTTCAAAAACGTATCCCTGGCAACATCATTGTTTCAAAAAGTATAGTTGGCAACATCATTGTTTCAAAAACGTATAGCTGGCAACATCATTCTTTCAAAAACCTATCCCTGGCAACATCATTGTTTAAATACGTATAGTTGGCAACATCATTGTTTCAAAAACGTATACCTGGCAACATCATTGTTTAAATACGTATAGTTGGCAACATCATTGTTTCAAAAACGTATCCCTGGCAACATCATAGTTTCAAAAACGTATAGCTGGCAACATCATTGTTTCAAATACGTATCCCTGGCAACATCAGTGTTTCAAATACGTATCCCTGGCAACATCAGTGTTTCAAAAACCTATAGCTGGCAACATCATTGTTTCAAAAACTTATAGTTGGCAACATCATTGTTTCAAAAACGTATCCCTGGCAACATCATTGTTTCAAAAACGTATAGCTGGAAACATCATTGTTTCAAATAAATAATTTTTTTCTACTGATTGACCCCAATCCAGCGCTTTCCATCACATTTTAGGGGTAAGGTGTTAGTATATTTAGTGTAGGATTTGGGTGGGAACGTTAATTGTAAGTTGTAGTTTTTTTGGGATGGGTTAGATGTGATGTGGCATGACATGACCAGCCGATTGAGCGGATCAACGGCCTTTTGGCTGGACGTAGTTTATCGTCATACCCAGGACTCGGATGAAGTTAACATGACACCCAGGACGGTCACTTTGTTTGTATGAATTAACTCCCTTTATTTTGAGCTTCTTGTAAAGTTCATCCGTCTTCGCTATGGTTGCAAAATGAATGAATCCTGGCAGTACGTGCCATTCACATATCGTCTTCTTCCTTACAATTTAGAATGTTATGCAATCAGGGCAATACTTTTTCATTTTCAAATTGTGTTAGCATTAAATTGCAAATTGTGTTAGTATTACAATTGTCATAAAACAATATTATTTAAGTATTTCCGTAAGGTAGAGATGGGGGGTGAATAATTTGGTCTATTTCTAGAAAGAATATAACTATGAATATAATAGATCGAAACTTCACAAACTTTTTCACAAATTATCCAAAACTAAATGCGTAATCATCTATTTATGGTACTTGCAAATATCGTCAGTACTTGCAAATATTCACATTTCCTTAGATAGTATGCAATTATTCATTGCGGACTAATACTTTTGCCACAATTATATATATATATATATATATATATACATATATATATATATATATATATATATATATTGTCATCCACAGACAGACTGTTTCGCTGTATCACAGCTCATCAATGTGGCTAGACGTCCAGTTGCCTCTGGCTAGAATCGAAAACCGGCTGAATTCGCGTCAGTCGGAAATTTTACCCTGAAACCGTTGGCGCACGGCAGAGAAGAAGGTGAATTTAAGCGTATTTATTTTTAGATAAACACACAGTGACTGAGAGAACTCGATTCGATTTACCGAAGAGTGTTGCATTATTAGCCGTAATAGTCACTGTTTACAAACCCACAAATCCTCCCCATATGTGTGTGTGTGTGTGTGTGTGTGTGTGTGAGTGTGTGCGTGTGTGTGTGTAATCCAAAACTACCTTATTCAGAAAATAGCTATTTCGATCCATACATTTTTATGTGAATCTTATCAATTCCGAGATGTTAGGAAATGTGACAAGAGCTTAAAATTTAAACATTTAAAGAGTAAAAGAAAACGAGGAAGATTGAAAGGAAGAAAGAAAAAGAAAAAAGAAACAGAAAAAAGAAAAAAAAGAAACAGAGAATAAATGTTTAGACATGAGTTTACATAGATTTCGAATATTATAGTGAGAATCTAGACATTAAAAGAATAAAGGAAGAGGAAGAGACATTAAATGAATAAAGGAAGAGAAGGAGAAAAATATAAAAATGAAAACCATATATAAAGAGATAGAGATAGATAGACATATAGAGAGATAGACATATATTCTTCTTCTTCTTCTTCTTCTTCTTCTTCTTCTTCTTCTTCTTCTTATTATTATTATTATTATTATTATTATTATTATTATTATTACCTATACTTTATCTCTGGCGGCGTGAAAAAAATAGATAATTTAATTTCTAAATAAATTTTTTTTAGGCAGACTAATATTTGGGAAATAGAATGTCAATAAAAATACAAGTCTAAAAGCATTAGTACTGCTTAGAAATAATCGACCAGAACCGCAATGTCTAGCCAAAAGAAGAAAAAAACACATTTGTCATTACTTAATACACTAAGTAGAGCAAAATTATCCTGATGGTCCGGTAGGTGAAACGTGGGTAAATAGGTTCTGGCTATTTATGTCATATATATATATATATATATATATATATATATATATATATATATATATATGTAGTGATTTTCCAAGCGTAGCTTAGATGTTGCACAAGACATAGATGTATAAAGATATAGATATATATATACATAGAAATATAGCGATAGAGATTATGTCAATTCACGAAATGATGAGATATACTGATATGATGAGATAGATAGATAGATAGATAGATAACAATACAATTATGCCATATATACTCGTAGTCAAGTATATGTAAACGTACTTTCTAATATGCCGTTATATATGATGTTATCTGCTTTAAATTGGGACGACTGAATAGGTATCATGTCCCCACCTCTCTCAAATATGTCCAAAATGTTCACGCATTTGATCATTTTATGGGCTATTTTATAGTCGGACAGAAAACTTATATGAGCACTTACATGTAGCGAGGTTATAAGTCCCATGTGAATTTGCATATATCCATGTCTATATTTAAACCTATAAATAGTTATACGTGTCTGAGGGAATAGTTGTAAATCCACGCACGCTTCTTTGTGCTCCTCACTATTCTATTTTCCTTCATTTTCTCGCCATTTTCTTCTCTATTTTCTTTACTTTTTCACCTTTTTATTGCTTATATTGCTTTTTGAATGTTCGTCTCACCCAAATCTTCTCAGTCATCCTACCATTCAACCGGTATGTCATGCAAATTGACAAGTGTGACCTCATCTCAACAAAGCGTAAATTTGACAGTATTCATGAATCTGAATACATGTATTTTCATAGATCTTCCGTTTGATGTTATTTACGATGCCGAAATAGGTTCTAGCATAGGTCCATATTTATGGGACTTTCAGTGAAGTTCGAGATTAAGACACGTAGTGATAATTGTCAAGTAGTCATGTTCCCTAATCGTTATTCTGCGCAGGAGTGCCCACATTTCTAAGTTTAATTATGTATATATACAAATATTTAAGAAAAAGTGTACTATATCCTATGTAGCCTCCTATATGACAGTTGATCTTAGGCTTGACCAACAAAAATATAGCAGAAGGATGCTGAGAAAACCATGGCGATAACATATGACCATTGAGAATCTTTTAAGGAAAAGCGAACGAAATTATACTTCCAACCAGAAAAATACTATCGAAGTTCTTGAGACACCTATCGAGGAATGAGTGTTTGGAGAATTATAAATTATAATAGATGGAAAGAGGTGCAGTGTGAAATAGCGCATAGCCTATTTAAAATGTGGATTTTAATGAATGTAGGAGCAGGGACTGTCAGGAATGCTAGCGATTGGTATTGCATTTAGATTTTTGAAGATTAAAGTTGAATGGAAAGCATGTTGCTGGAAGAGAGATCAACAGACGTGAAGTACGAGAAAAGAAACTGTTAGCATAAAACTTACTGTTACATCTAGCCAACTCAACTGTAAATTAATGAAACCTCGCCGCTAGTCTAGTACTGCGCATAAATTCATAAATTCTTATCCGAAAACTCTCATGAAAGTATTTAGAGAAAATACACAGGGAGGCAACTTTACGACGGTGGGCAAATGACTGAAGCCGAGACACCAAATAAGGACCAATAACAGTACTGATTCTTTCTATTTTTAGCAGGGATTCTAAGCATAGTCGAATGGTAGATTTATAGATATGCAAGATAAATTCAGGAGAGAAATATTGTCTAGCAGGACATTTTGAAACAACTTTCTTAGCAGCAGAACTAGCAATGGATTCAATATAGAACCTTCCCCTACATGTCAGATGAGAACGTTAGCCCGAGAAGGCCCAAGGAGTCATTCTCCTGGGGGTTAGCATCAGATATGCTGATGGAAGGACGAAAGTGGTTTCTCAGATTATTAATAGAGATCAGTTTAGTTTTGGAGGCGTTAGAATTAACGAGCCATATTTTGCCCCACTTAACCGAAACTCGTTTTGGAGATCAGCCGCAAATTTCACCTTATCGAACTGATCAGACTTAATAATATGAAACAATAAGCAATAATGGCCAAGTAGAATAGTTTGCTGTTTATTACCCAGTGATGCCCTGACATGTATTCCTTTTGTATGTCATTATTTTTTACCAAATGTACCAATTCCATATACGAAAATGATTACCGGAAAATACAGAGTCAATTTCATATCATGGTAGTATTTCCTGCTAAAACGATAGTACACACATTTTTAAAAATGGTTTGCGCACTTACTATGATATATGCAGCTACACTATAAGTTGTAAATAGGATAGCAGCTCTCATAAAAACTAACAAGATTTTACAAATGTTGGATATACTTTTACCAGTAGAAAGCAACGAAGTATATATAAAAGATAATCGAAACATTTAATTTCCTCTGAATTGAGGTCAAACTTTAGACAAAGAACAGCCAGGAACATTCCATGAGATGATAAAGTCTATATACATGAGCTTGAAAAAACGCATGTGCTTTGCGTTATTCCATACTATTATATTCTGCATTGTTAGAAATAAAAATAAACCATTCATTCAAATAATTTAAATTATTTTGTAATTTTCGTCACATCTGTGATGGGTTTATTGACTGCTACATAAAAACCAAGGTGGTCGTCTTCGAGTTGTGATATCCCTAGATATTTTGGCAGTGGAATGGGAATAATAAACTCCATAGATTAAATGAAATGTTCAGTTCGAAATTCCGTGTAGGTTTCCCGGAGCGTTGTTATAAAACCAATATGAATAAAATAGTCTTTTTGTAAATATTATTAATAATGATAACACCTCACTCAGAAAATAAAACTATAATTTCCATATTTGAAGACATACCTGAGTGCATGATTATTTTACGATATTTTCCGTCTTCAGAAGAGTATTTCGATATCATCCTACATAACGTTCGACAAACGTTTATTCCAGAATGTGTGCCTTATAATCTTAGTCATAATTATACATACATGCATACATTTATGGTCATTCATATTCGTAGACATATATTCATGTGTGGAAAAACATATATTCACACACATACAAAACTTACTAATATATTTATATGTATTCATATCTATATTAGTCATTTTCAAATTCTATTAAGTCAATAGCTTTACTTTTACACATTTATTAATACAATGCAACTTCGTTTATCGAGCTCATCCGTTGTCTTACGATTCGATTATCGTGCACTTTTTTCCGGGGAAATGTTATCTCAAATATTGTATATCTCCTCGTTTATCGAGTAGTGAAATCCGTATGTTACGAACTTGTATATTGTTGCCGCGTGACTCTTTCCAAGCCAAGCTTCCGCAAAAAAGCATCACGTGTGTGCTTGACTCAGCCTGCCTGTTGTTTCTTGCTAAGTGAGCATCTACTTATTTATTTGTCGTCTCTCTTCAGGACGTAGACGATCATGGCTTTCCACAACTTCCTGTCACTTGTAGCTCTAATTAAACGTTCTCTTTCTGTTATTCCTCCCAAGCCATGTTCCAACATCGATTTACTCAAGCTTATTAAATATGCTATATGTTTTTTGCCTCTGATCCTCTTGCCGTCTATCTGTCCCGTGAATAGCAGATTTTCCAAATAACCCTTCCTCCTCATTATATGACCTAGAAACCTCAACTATCGTTAAGTATAGTCTCTTTTTTGTTGCGATTTTCTCAAAGACTTTGCCGCTACTCACATGTTTGGTCCACGGCATCCTCAACATTCTTCTGGAGAACGACATTGCTTCAAGTCTCGTCTTCATCTTTGATGAGATCGTCCAACACTCACTGCTATACAGGAGGACATATGTCACGTTTTCCTTTGTTCTAGCAACATTTTTCAATTTCTTTGTACTCTGCTTAGCTTTTGGGATGCTTTCTTGGCTATCCTAATACATCTTTAGTTCTCAGTGTCACTCTTTCAGTCCTCTGTTAAAACACCTCCCAGATATTTAAATTTCAGCACTTGTTTGATTTTGGTACCTCCGATTTGCAATTCGAACTTTGGCTCATCCTTTTGTTAACAACGATGTATTCTGTCTTGCATTTAATGTTTAATCCTTTCTTCTCGTTTTCCTTCACTATCTTCTGTAGGAGTGTGTGTATTTTTCTTACTGTGTCTGCTATGAACACTGTGTCATCTGCATTCCTTATGTTGTTAAGTCTGTGGCCACCAAAAGTGAATCCTGGTAAGACTTCTAGTTCTCTCAGAATCGCCTCTTCGTATAGGTTGAATAAGTGAGTATCTACACTAGCATTAGTAAGAAAAAAATCTTTTTAAAAAGCGTTTATCTTTTCTCTGTTAAATAAGCCATCATGACTGTCAAGTTTCAAGTATGTCACTGGTGAAGTAATTTCGTTTAGATGTGCGTGAGCATGGTGTCGATGAGTTGGTGGAGAATCTAAACGAAGAGCTGGAACGGTCCAGAACCTTCAGCTGGAAAAGCAGCAAGCAGCACCTGAGGAAATAGCTTCAGAAAGGAAAGAGAAAAAAGAGAGGAAATGTGTCTTCTTTAGCGATTAAGAACATTTGTTCAAAATTGAATGAGCTGCAAAGTTATGTTGAAAAATATCGCCCTTAAAAAGCTGTTGTCAGCCGTTTTGCAAACATTTTTAATGACAATTGTTTATCACATTTAAAAAGAATTAAGTGGATAGAAAAACAAACATCTTTTAAGTTTTCTTAAGAGAGTAGTCCAGTTAGTCTCAAATGCGTTCTTGTGGCACAAAGGGAAACATACTTCCTAGAATTCTTTTTTTGTAACTTATATTTATTTCATTTTGATTTGTGCACTTAAAACTATAGTTATCCTGTATAAAATTAATATTTTGTTCATATTTTTAAATCTTTCGAATGGATTAATTGTATTTATATTATTTCTTATGGGAATATTAACTCGATCTTAGTCCACTTGTTTTCGGCTGACATTTTGGGGCGGATTATGACCAATAACCGATGTTAGACTCTTAATACGAAACGAAAGAAATAGTTTAACTTTTATGTAGTTTTTCTTGTATTCATACATATTATTGGATGGTTCGTCTAAAGCTACAGAAATTCTTCATAGTTTTATAGTCAGTTCTAGAGTTTTCGACCATACTGCTGTTTCATATAGTGAAAGATAACTGATGTGTTATTCGTCATCTGTTGAGATAATGAATTTAAATTTATATTGATGTTTTTGGCATAGAGTATTATGTATTAAATTTTTGCACACGAAAATTTAATCGTGAAATTATAGTTTAACGTGTCATTCTTAAGTCAATATATTTTACAAAAACGGCTGTACAACGTATGATTCAGTATACAATCTCATCTTCTGGAAAATAATCCCCGTATATTTTCTTCTTCAGAGTGACTATAGAATTTCTCATTTCCTTACTTATATAAAAAGCTCGTTATTAAATTTTTAAAAGATCTTTTTTAATATGTATAAAGAATAACATTTTGTTTATCCATTAACAGTTTCACACTTAACATTTCAAAATTGGTAACAATTTTATTTGCGTTTCCGAGATTTGTTCTTTTCACGTATTTTTTGTTTTTAGGGAATGTATACTGCTGACAGTATGATTTAAATTCCACTTCTTTTTGTTTTTTCGCCTGCATAAATTCTATAATCTCCATACTTATATTGCAATAACGCATTTTATTTCTTTAACATTTCATTTGAAATCGTACAATTTATACAACTGCCGATGTATTTACTAATCAATTTCGTATATTTTTGCTATATCTGAGAGAGTGAACGTACATTTTCTTATTTGTATTACCATTAAAAACAAATACTAACAAGAAAAGCAAAATGGTTCATTTAGTATAATAGAATAAAGTAAAATCAAAATTGAATAGAGTCGAATATATTGATGGAAATTGCTGTTTAAATGTCTACATATATGACGCAGATTAAGTATAACTACAAATCAACTTAAATACAAACGGTATTTCTTATACTGAGTTTGTGTTTTGAGTTCGCCTATCAAAAGAGAAGACATTTCTGATTATGCTAAATTCATCAGCTATACTTGAACATATTCACCAAATATTTTTATGTTTCTTTTCTAAACTGTCTATGTGACAATCTGTACAGCTGGCTAAATAACCTAAACATTTACTGTATGCGCCAAATAGGTATCACTTTCACGGACAGCTTCTTAATCAGTGATTTGCTTTTTACAGTTTATTTCTAGTAGTTAGTAGTTAGGATTAAACTTACGACAGTAGCAATCATTACTAGTTTACCTTGCAGAACACAAATGTTTATATGTGAGGTGGGGGATATTAGCGCGCAGAGATGCGTGTGAGTATTTTTTCTCCGATTTGCATTTTTTTAGTATATAAATGTTAATATAAACTTAGGTAGCGTTTCTGTAATTTAGGCTGAGGTATTATTGTACGGATGAAAACTCTCTCTGTCTCTCTCTCTCTCTCTCTCTCTCTCTATATATATATATATATATATATATATATATATATATATATATATCGGCAGTTTATTTTGCACACAGTCTTTGAATGTATCCATATTTAACTACCCTTGTCACACATATATATATATATATATATATATATATATATATATATAAATATATATATATATATATATATAAATATATATATACTTATACATACATATATATATATATATATGGTGGGAGTGATTTTGTGTGAGTGAGTGTGCGTCTCTCTCTCTCTCTCTCTCTCTCTGTGTGTGT
Organism: Acanthosepion esculentum; assembly: GCA_964036315.1. Lineage (NCBI taxonomy): Eukaryota > Metazoa > Mollusca > Cephalopoda > Sepiida > Sepiidae > Acanthosepion > Acanthosepion esculentum. Next base: position 105,531,893 of record OZ038478.1, read on the forward strand.
GTGTGTGTGTGTGTGTGTGTGTGTGTGTGTGTGTGTGAGCCTATATGTAAATCACATGATCATATAAGCATATCGATTCAACACACGCGCACAAAGATACACATCCAAGGAATTCATTGTATTTATGTTAACCGGTCCCATATATTAATGCATGCGTTTTCCAGCGACAAATCATTTCTGATCCAGCCGCTCCGGGTAGACTTCACACATTTCATTTCTCAAATCACATGACCAATCAATTCAGCATTTGACAACGGCTATTGGATGAAGTGTCTTTCGCACTGCAGTAAGATTAATCAAGGTTTCTTTAGTTTCTGAGATCCTCGTTTTTCTGATGCAGATTCAACTGACCAGCTATTTTATTTCAAGCGAAGTCTGCCTATCATACAGACATTACACGGGTGACTTAACATTCTCCTCAACTTTTATAAATATTGGATTTTCAGGGAGAGCTAATAATGTAAGTACACGAAGGACGGGAGACAAAAACAGACGTCTCACCATCTTCCAAAGCAGGAAGTTCATTTAATTGGAATTTGTACCATTTTTTTTTTGTAGTTTTATGTTTGTCTCTGGTGATATTTATGCAAAAGACGACCCCATCCATAAAATATAAGAGTTAGCTCGTTAGATGTCAATATTAAGTGCTAATATTGAGAATATATATTAAGTATTAATGGATTAAGTGCATAAAAGAAAAAGTGTCTGTTATGTTGTAATATCTTTAAACATGTGTTATTAATATATTCATACGTGGTATATGATGTTTTATGATTCAAGTGACAGCAAGGCATTCGTCCATTCGATTCTTCAAATGAGAACATCAATAATATTGTTTGAAGTCTAAATCAAGCACGGAATTACATTTCTTTAAATTCATATCCATTATTATTGAATATAGTTTACATATCATTTAAAACAATTGTTTACTAAATTATTTTGTTAGCCCAGATATATTTCACTGATAGTTTCTAACCCATGCGTATTGAATAATGAATATAGTAATATACATCAGAAATATGTTTAGTACATTACAAGTCTACAAATTCCTAAGGATATCTACTTAGATATAGTATTGTCCGGAGAACGACCAGTATTGTTAATTGTCAGTTAACAATAAATGTAAAATGATCGTCCATTTCCTTAAATTGTTAAATCAGGTCTTTAATAATTATATCCTTTACTATGGGTTATGTGAACAGAAATATATCATTCGTCACATGTCATCTTTAGAGTTATATAATTATTTTTATTTAAGGGATTTTGCATGTATGTCTTATTATTTTACAGATTTTCTTCAGTATTTCCATATATATATATATTAATTGTTGGTTATTGGATTTCACTCCGTATATACCAATCCTTAACTTGGGTATATATATATATATATATATATATATATATATATATATATATATATATATATATATATAAAAATATATATAAAATATTTATATTAATTTATTTGTGCATGTTCATAGATTCGGGATTTGCCAAAGGTTAAAAACTTTGTACGGATTTTTTAGAGTCAGACTATGAATTTCCCATGACAGAAATAGATTTTAGTAATCTCATTATTTTTGTATGCATTTCATCCTTTGATTTTCTGTACGGTTTTAACATTTAAGCACAATATGTATGATATTTATGTAGCATAAGCACAGGCACACACAAGCACTACTGAGATAATTTTATGTTTCACATTAACACCATTCATAACAGTTAACAGGTAAACGCAAGGAATTCACATGATTTGAAAGCTAACATGTTCTTTTAGAAATGTTGTGAGGGAATCAGACTATACTGATGGATTAGCGCCGTCAGAAAAAGAATTTTATTTTACAATAACATATTCAACAATAGCGGCTGAAAAATTCTTACTTTAAAATCGTATCGTTATACAAATGAGAATATAAATAATTTCAGAGCAGCTTGTATTATGTATTCATATATTTAAAGAATATAATAAAAATTAGTTAAAATTCAATTTCTGTAACAACACACTTAAATTAAAACGAAATCGTTCAGATGCTTAGAATGAATTTTTTTCGATAATTTTGATTTTGTGAAATAAAATTCTTTATCGGTGAAACAAAAGTAACATCTTTAGAAATTGTCATATCTATCTATCTATCTATCTATCTATCTATCTATCTCTTTATATATATATATATATATATATATATATATATATATATATATATATATATATATATATATATATAAGTATTGTTTGTCATTATCTGAATACTTCTGAAGCTTCAAGTATCTTGAAGTCACATTGTTTAATATTATGCTTTTTGATTACACTATACAAATTCCGCATATTGAAAATGAAATTTACTCTTTTCCACTTTGATAGATAAAATATTTTTCTAGTAGCTTTGTTAAGTATCCTTCAGTTTTATCATGTCTTCGAGGACATAATTTCAACAAATAAGTTATGTATTTCGCTTCGCTGTTTTGAATTAAGTGTAAGACTGTCTCTCATACACGGATTAATTGGCTTTCACTGAGAAAGAGATTTGTGAAAGTACGAATTATGCCGTTGCCCACACACAAACACGCGTAAATTTTTATTCAATTTCAAACATAAATTTGAATATAGTTGTTACATTCTACTGAACATTATTTTTTTTTTAATTCAGTTTTCCAATCACGTCACAAAGAATGGTTATTTAATGGGTTTAATACATCTCAGTATTTTACATGGTCTGATTTTCATATAGCCTCTCTTTCTTTCTCTCTCTCTCTCTCACACACACACACACACACGCACACATACACATATTATATAAATAATAATACAGCCATACAAAAATATTTATCTATTTTTTATTCTTGTAGATCTATTTCTGTAGACACATCCTCTCGAACTTATACTTCATTTCTTTAGAGAGATGCCAAAGAATTCTATATCCATTTATTTGAAATTACTTCACAGCATATTCTGTTGATTAAAATTCCATATCCAAAAGAATATTGTGTAAAAATAAAAAAAAATTATAAAAGAAATATAAATTATTTTGAAATAGTACATTTCATCTCATCCAAAGTTTTACAATCGTCAAAAATTTTAACTTAGAATGTTTCCATTGGATTTTCTGATTCTGAAAAGTTTCATGAAACTTTGTGCACATTCTTCCGTCTACACGTACTTTTCACTATTCATTTGGCCTCCATTTTTTCATTATTGTTATTATTATTATTATTAAAAATAGAACTTACATTGCTATAGAGACACAATATTTACAATGAGTGATGGACTGGCCAGGGTGTCAGCTTGCTACTGGCAATTGGACTACCTATATAAAAAATACAATAAAGAAACAGACTCAGACTTGTTTTAGCAATAAAAAAAATTTAAAAAAATTCATAACGTTATAGCACACTACAAGTTACTAAAGTCCAATGTGAGAGGATATTTTCAAATTCAAAGATTATAAAAACAACGCTAATTCGCTGTCTGAGGTGAATTCGGAATCATGAATGTCGCTATCCATTGAAAAGGAATTGTTACATGAAATGAATGCAAAAGCAATTATTGGTGATCACAAACGATCTCTGTTAATATAGTGGACTGCATGTATTGATTTATTGTGCTTTTGTACTATCTGTTAATGTGTAAAGTGTGCAGTAAACTCTTTAAAATACCAACCAATTACTTCAAAGTAAAAGAATAAAAAAATAAATTATAACATTGCATTTACATTTGATATCTACTGCCACCAATATGTAACAAATATGTACATTGCAATTACTAAACAATACACATTTTCCACAAACAAACATTGATTTTAGCCTTTTCTTCCATATGTATTTGTTTTAAATTTTAATTATTATTTATGAAAATTAAATGATAGCATTTTAGTTGTGGATGGCAACCGATAATTTTAGACCTTGTCCACCACGCTTTACTATGATAACATTGACGCAAATATCTATCACACTTTTAAAACGGATTCATTTACATTAGTTTTTGCAGATTTTTTTTGCAGTATCAGTAAAATGTTTTAGCAGCTAGCCTTTTTACAGAATTATTTTCTTCAACTCAACATCAGTACATTATTATTTATAACCAATTTCTACAGCACTTTAAAATCGGTTGCTTGAAATAGTTTCCGTTCAAAATTCATTAGACACCGAGAAAAACAGTAATTCATATATAATGCGACCATCTCTATATTCTATTAATACTTTAAAACTTCACAACATTGATTTCATGAGATTTTCAAAAATATTGGATTTTTGTCACACACAATGTGGCAATATTCATTCTTTCGGAACTTATGCTGGATGATATACCTGTTATTATTTTTCGTTTTACTATATCAATTCAATTAGATTTAAATTAGTCAATATGCTAGAGAAAGAAATAAACTTTATGATTCTATCGTTGAAATTAAAAACACCATTGTAATTGAAGTTCTTTAATTCAGAGAACAGGATATTTTCGCCACCATATTTAAATGTTGAAACCAAAGCCTTTTCACTTTACGCCTCCCCATGATGAAGCTAAACGCTTTGAATGCCATAAAATCTAAACGTGTTGGTATTTGTTTTATCTTATTGCTGGAACTTGTGGAAAACTAAAAATGCTCTCTTGATTTTTTGGAGAGCACGTGTAATATTATTATAGGGCAGATGCTTACGTCCAGCGTAATGACGTCTCGAACTAAAGTTTTCCACTGCCATGAAATGCAAAGATTATATTGAATCAATTGCTATGTCCGCCACTAGGAAAGTTGATTACCTATGTCGTACGAGACTATATCGTACATATTTGTAAGCTACCCTTGCTTTGAACATTTCTGGTACATAAGGTCTTGTATATTTAGAAATTCTTGAGAAAATGGAAAAAGGAATCTGCAGTATCATTCGTCCTGATTTGTCATTCCCGCTTCAATCACTTCCCACCACCGAAATGTAGTTTCCCTCTGCTTTTTCTATAAATACTTTCATGGTAATTGTTCTGATTAACTTTTCTCTATGGTTTGACGAAGTCAGCAAAGACATCAGTTGTTATGACATGGTGACAGGAGCCAACATCAACCGCGATAAGTCTGTTGGCTTGCGGTTGTGTGCTTGGAAGGGAGTTTCTCTTCCCGGATCTTTCCACTGGACGGATGGGCCGGTCAAGATTCTCGCCGTCTGGTTCGGTATTGATCTCCGATTGGAAATGAATTGGTCGGAGGTGCAAGAGAAGGCCGAGATCGCAATTAATTTGTGGTCTCGGAGGAATCTTTCCTTAAAGGGAAGGGGGGAAGTATGTGTTTCACACATCTACCCGATTCTCCTTTACCGACTCTCGGTGCTTCCACTTCCGTATGACACTTTGCTGGCGTTCGTTATGCTCTTGTTCTCTTTCTTGTGGAGAGACAAGGCCGCCAGAGTCACTCGGGAGATCTGTTGCCTTCATCCTTCTGAAGGCAGCCTGGGCATTCCAAGCATTGAGATTCGTCAATATATGCTTCGCATCGGCTTTCTTGATCGAATGTGTCGCGAACCGGATGGGGAGGGCGCCTTCTGGAAGGAAGACGCCCGTAAGAACTTCCCATCTCTGAGAAGTGAGCACTCGTGTGAGGAGGAGGCCCACCGTTTACTCCGAGCCGAATGCTCCTTCTATCGCGAATTACGTGCTTCGGATGGCCTCTCCAACGTCCAAGCGTTGTCTCGTAGGGCATTATATCAAGTGTTAGTCAGGGGGTCCGTTCATGATGAGCTGATTGACGAGCAGGAGGCTCGCTCAATATGACCCAGGGGGCCCGGGTTGAAATGTCTAAATAACGATGAGGCATCACTCACCTGGCTGGTGATTCGTGGGGCCTTCTGGGTCGCCAAAAGACTTTGTTCAGCTTGGAGAAATCTCCAAACTGCCGACGCTGTGGTGGGGAGGTCGAGACCCTGGGTCACACCTTCTTTCAGTGCAGCCTGGTAGTGCCGTTGTGCAAGTTTGTTGAAGTCCGCATGGTCCGCAAGCTGCAAGGAAAGTTCTTTGTCCTTGAACCTCTTCCATTTGTAGCAATGTGGCACCGCCGCTGACGAAGGCTGAACGATATGTGTTCCACTGCTTGCTAGGGGTTATGAGAGTCGTGATTTGGACGACACGTAAGAAGGGATTCTATGGAGGCGAGAAGTTCACCTCTTCACAACTGATATTGTACTTTAAGCATCTGCTTAAAGTCAAGATTAGGACGGAAAGGCGGTGACTCACTTCATCAGAATTCAGCAAAAGGTGGGTGCATCTTGCGCGCTTGTGACGTGTGAAAGGGGCTGACCTTGTGTGGCACTTTGATGCCGGTTAGGCATCAGGATATTGCTCTTCCTGTGTTGAACTAGTGCAACCCATCGCGAAACTAGGCTAGGTTAGGTTTACTTTTGATGATTTCGTTTCCTTTTTCAGTTAACTTAGCTAGGGTATGTATGCTCATTGGCCCCTTTTATTTCCGTCCGTATTTTTCTTTAATTTTAATTCCCCATTCCCCCCCCCTCGTTAGGTGGTTAGTGATGTCAGTTCGCAGGTAGGATGCGGGGCGCCTTTCGTTTCGCGTGATTGTTTTCGTATTTGTTATTGTATTTGAATGAGTGCGTGTCAGTGTGTGTGCTTGGGATGAATGAATGTTTTATACTATTATAGTCCTGCATTGATTTCGGCCAGTGAACTGATATTTCTGCCACATTTAGTGATTGTGGTGGGTTTTATTACTAATATTATTTTTCTTTAGTTTCTTGTAAATAGTTTTGTATTCATATTGTAAATAGTCATTGGGGTTAGTTTTTAGAATTGTTATTTTATTCCCCTCCCCCACAGACACTGAATTGTAAACATGGGGACTAGTTAGTATTTTCATAGAGACAGTGAGGTATTATGGTGGTTGTAGTAAGAAAGGTACGTATGAATGTGTTGTTTTGGTGTAAGGAATATTTTTCGTACGATTAGGTCAGTGTTTGTGGCTAGCTAAGTTATAGTTAAGACAGAAGAAGACCGTCCTTTCCTCAATCCCCCCTTCGGCCTTGTGCCACTTTTCTGTAATTTAAACGGAATAAATATCACTTTTCTATATGGTTCCCTGGACTTCATGAATGTAAGCGCGCAGTACGAGATTGACGGTAAGTTTTCAGCATTTTAAATTTGAAATGTCTAGATTTAACCGTACGTTCTCTGCTAACAGTTTCTTCTATCGCATTTCTCGCTTGTGGAACTCTCTTCCGAGTTCTTGCTTCCCTTCAACTTTGATCTTCAAAAATTTAAATGCAATTTTAACAGTTATCTTTTGTCTTCCTAATTCTTTTCTTTTATGGTTCTCTCTCCTTAATAGTATGTTCTTCTTCATAGTCTCTTACACTCAGTAATCCGTTGAGTATTATTTGTGGGACTGGAATGATTTAAAAAAAAGGTGGTCGTGAATTCAATTATAAATATAGAACAATATAGTAAAAGGTTTGGTTCAATTAACAAACAGAGAAGAACTGTTTCACTGATGCAATGCGAATGGCCAAGTAACCACACTTGGTTTAAAGAACATTCAATATGCCTGTGAACGTAGAAAAGCTTTGCAGGTAACATTAAAACATCAGTCAAACTACTTATTCAGCAACAGGAGATTTAGAAATCTAATTTTGCGTTCTAGATTGTAGCCAAATGCTGACAGCATGATTTATTACCAAGCCATATGCAATTTTGGGTAGATCTATAAAACATTTAACAGAAATGATAACGACGCATATTTAAATATTTTTTGATTTATTCAAACTAATGTTCTTATTTTCCTCGTTTATAGACGGAACACTTTGTCTAAAGTTGTTCGTATCATCTATTGTAAAGAAAGAGGAAATTAGAAAGAGACCAAAAAGTCAAAAAAAGGAAAAGTTATCAAAAGGGCATATTTTATTAAAACAAGAAAACATACTCACAGTGTATACGATAGTAGCTGTGCCAGGAGCGAAAACAAAAAGTATTTTTGGTTCAAATATTTTTGTCTTAACTAATCTTCGTTAAATATCAAAACTGTCATTGAAGCACTGAACTCTATTAATCCAAAGTCCACAGTAAATCAATTTGTAAATGTATATACATGGGTTCATCGCTAAATTTTCGTCATTTTATTCTTTATTTTGCTCATGCGCGTTGTTTATTTTTGTTGTGTCGACTGCACAGTATAGTAGGAATAGTTGGGATCCGTCTGCGAGAAAAAGATTACAATGACACAATTCACTTCGCCAGAAATTTGGAAACGGCATGCTGAACTTTTTGGTATTCTCGACGTAAGCTCCAATAGGAACATTTCAGAGTGTTTAGGTGTCCATCTGAGGTTAGTTCAGATGATTCGGAAAGAGTTGGGTGATATATATCTATATATATAGATTGATTACTAGTGATTGCGACATTATACTTCCCTTTATATGCCCACAGAGCCTCATACGTATCACGGAGGCCTAGATCAAGTGCGTTGAGAAAGTAGTGCTGCTCTCGGTCAAGAAGGTGGCTGCTAGAAAACCCTATGTCTGGCAACAGGATACTGTGTCATGCCACAGAAGAACACAGTCATGGCTGTCCAACAATTTCTGCGTCTACATGTGGACACCTAACACTCTTGACTGCAACACTCTTGACTCTTATCTATTGGGCGCAGTTGAGCGGGAGACCAAAAACTCCTTGTAACACCAAAAATGAATGCAAGGGTTATGGCAACATTCACCCAATTAAACAAAGAGACCGTCCAGAATAGCTGCAGGAGATTCAGAAGTCATCTGGATTTCGCGTTTGAAGCCAATGACGATTTTAATGAATAAATTTACTCTTTACTATTTCAAGATATATTTGTGTAATTTTCGTTTATATGTCTGTTAAAATGCGGTGTCAGTGTTATTTTCATTTTTGCGTAATTTAGACAATTTATCCACCACACACTGCATTTTGTCGCAGTAAAAAAATGAATGTCAGACACCGAATCAAATTAGACAAAAATAAGGAAAGCACAACTGACAAGAGAAATGAAGCCATTTCTTGAAAAGAAAGATAAATAAGATATGACAAATGAAATTCCCGTGCGAATGAAAGACGGACGCAAGTAACTTCAGCATATATGTGATTAAAGAAAGAAAACAAAAAGCAGTCAGGAGACGAATAGCTTAATGGGAATTGCGCAGAGAAAGAATAAGTGTAGAAGATTGACACAAATGGTAAAATAAATATCAGGACTGAAAGCATGCTATTCAGTATGGTGTATAAACTAGAAATAATTATGTAGAAAGAAAAGGTATTAAAGGGAAGGAGGATCATTTCATACACACACACACACACACACACACACACACATATATATATATATATATATATATATATATATATATATATATATATATATATATATATATATATATAATCTCTTGAAAACATAATAACAATTTCTGCAATATATAAAAATAAAGAAAGAAAATGAATCCATGTTTTCCTATGGCCGTTTTTAACTGGCGTCTTTTTCACTCTCATTTAATTAAGTGTAATATATAATTTTGCAAGAAATAAGAAATAAGTTGGCGGATTTTCCTGTTTTTATCTGAAATCAAGAAAATAGGAATTTAAACAAAATTGTTGACATATGACAAAAGAGAAGGCATCAGTTTAAACTGAATACGACCTATCTTAGGCAAGCTCAGCTTTGAAGAAAAAAGGAACAAAGCAGCAGAATCATCTATGATTCTAATAGAGGCGCTCACTGGCGTAGATTTTGGTATTGAACATATGTGGGAAAAGACAGATCTAACCATTAACTATAAGAGATTTCATAGCTTGAAAAAAAGACAACCTAAGTTGCGAGCCAGGTACCCGGGATGTCAAAAACAATAAATTAGAAATTTATTTAACACTGTACGTGTCAAATAATAGAAAGTGTATCACAAACATATAATGGCGGATAAGAATAGAGAAAATGTCTTTCATACTATAAGCAGAATATTAAGAGATAGATAAATTTCCGTAGCAGTAAGTAAAACCCTGCTGAAATTTTATATACCTATTTAGCAACGAATGAAAGAAGAGATGAGGTTCTTTTGATGAATTCTTAGAATACAGTAGACTGGTAATAAGGAAGTTTTTAATAAAAATAACAAAAACACTGAAACCAATAATCAAAGAGAGTTGAAACGTCTGAGACACATTATAAAATAAAAAATTTAGAGAATGTAATACACCGAATCGACTATATATATCTTTCTTGCATTCAAATGGATGTAAACTTCATTAGCTATTATACTAGATGAGACATCCTAAAGTAAATAGATGACTGAAATTCTAAGGAATACAGTAAAATTAGACCTGGAATTGTAGTAAAATCAGTATTGGTGAAACAAATAAAACAAGAGATAGAATTTAAAATATATGAATATTATTAGAGCGTGCTGCAAATATGGAAAAACTCCAGTTGATGGACTAGAAAGTAGTTTTATTTACACCATTTACATTCTGACTGTTGTCCTAATGAAGATGACAATGATACAAGCATAGAGAGCGTAAGTTATGATAATTCTTCATTCTAGAAATTCAGACAGAAAATAGAATGATATTTTCGAATATGACAAGACGAATTTGTTGATTATAGTAAAACTTTTTTCTACGCGAAATAATAAAATAATCCATAACTTATCTTGGGAACAAACGGTTTGCACGCGGATAGATTTTGAAGTGAATGATTAGAAAAACAAGGGAAGAGGAGCATGAAAAGGATATATTTTATCACGGTATTCATTTGCATTGTACACAGATACTCTTCTAAGAGGGATAGAAGACATACCAATATTTATTATCGGTAGATGTAACCGTAACAACATGAGATACAATGACGATTGTTGATTCAGCAGGAATATTGAAAGAAAAAAATGTATTGGATAAAGTAATCTATACAGATAAATAAGGACTAATCGTCAATTTTTAGGAGACAAAATGCTTGATTAGAAGCAAGCGATATGTATATGGACGGAGATATAATTCTTTGGAGTATAGTAACAGTCAACAGTAAGTATCAGATATGAGTACATTAATAATGACACATTCTCTTTCAGGAGCGAACTTATATTTTATGTCTCGACAAATGTCATTCGGGAGTATGTAAACTCATCATCTATATGACAAAATATACTGGCCAATTCTTCGTAGATGAAGAAAAGGCTGCGTTTGCACAATTGTTCTCCAACAAATGCTGGGAATATCATATATATATTGAGAGAAAGTTATAGGTGGGCAAGTTTTAAGAAAATTGGCACTATAAAGAAACTCCTCAAAGAGAGACAGATGAAACTTAGGTGACAGAGAATGGAAATCTTCCAGGGATTTTAAAAATCAATTAATAATGAATAACAAAAACATGACAAGTTTAAATAAATGGATTTTGTAGAGTAGCATTAAGAAAAAAAATCATACACGGACAAGAATTATTTGAAGCAGCCCAAATCAGGAAACAACATAGCATAGCGAGGCTTAAAAATGGTTATGTACCATATAAGACGGTCTCTTTCTCGAAATGTTTCATTGTGGTGACAGAAACATTATAGTATATTCATAATTTCCAATATATGCTGATGTTGTATCTGTTATTAATAGTGAAATAATTACTATGCTTTAAAAGCCTGTCTTGAAACGGTCTCGTTCAGGAAATGTTTCATTGTGGTGGTAGAAACATTCACGGTTCACACTTCACTGATATAATTAGATAATTTCTCAAATAACCTTTCCAGGTTTCCTCAACTAATATCCTATTAGAATAGACCATATTGGTATTTTGCATGACCATTCTGGTTTCTTCTGTACACCTCTGTTATTAAAGAATTTAGAATTTTAGATTGCTAGCAAATATTAATTTAATTTCTTCTGTGATTTTAAAAATTAAATTACTATCAAACATTAAAATATTTTTTACCTAAATTGCTAAAGTTATCTCGCCTACTGTCGCTTAGCAAAAGTTAATGACATCTTCTTTCTCTCTACTTCTCCCTCCCTTCTTTGTTTCTCTCTTCTCCCCCTTCCCTCTCAATATATCACTTCCGTTAAGTTAACGGATTAAATAGGTCAATATCTGCCCCCCTACCCTAATACTAAGTATGATAGATAGAAATATTAAAGTAAACCCTCTCTAAATTCGATCATGTCTCTCACATTACACCTCATTACCCCCTCTGTTAAATTAAATAAACTTCATACTACCCGTCAAAAGTGTATAGGTTCATTTCAATTTTCATTTATCATTTTTCGTTTCACCGTTTGGAAGTAGAGTCTGATGAGCCAGTGTCCTTTAATAAAGGGCTTGCAAAATAAATTATTACATGGAGCCTTAAAGTGGTCTGTTTTTCCTTTAATATATATATATATATATATATATATATATATATATATATATATATATATATACTTTTCCGAATTAGTTATTTTATACAAACGGTAAATTTACCAAAGTTCATATATAGTTCAGTGTATGTTATAATGTTTCATTCGTTTTCAAGGATTGCGATTTGTCTACGCTTATGTAAGTAAACTAGCTTTCTCACGTTTGCTTGAACTTTACAGTCAATTAAAAATCAGAATTTTTTAAATACTAAAATAAATTGGATTGACAGACCTCATCAATATTATTTACGCAATCATGTTTGAAAGAATCATTGCTGCCGATAGACAAGTGGTAAATATATACATATATATATGTATGTGTGTATGTGTGTGTGTGTGCGCGCGCGTAAGCCTAAAAAACAAATAAACAGGAGTATTGTAGGAAATAAATAAGGATTAGCAAAATTCAATGAAAAACTAACTTCTACGTGGCTGAATCTGAAAGACCACGTTAAAAATATTTTTCTCCCACCTATATATATATATATATATATATATATATATATATATATATATGTATATATATATGTATAAATATATATATATATATATATATATATATGTATATATATATATATATATATATATATATATATATATATATGTATATATATGGGAGGGAGAAAATATTTTTAACTTGGTCTTTCTACACACACACACATACACACGCATATATATATATATATATATATATATATGGGGGGGTGCGGGGATGTTTGTGTGTGTACATAAATATATATATATATATATATATATATATATATATATATATATATATATATATAGAGAGAGAGAGAGAGAGAGAGAGAGAAAGAGAGAGGAGGCATAAGTGCGCGTGTGTTTGTGTAATTTGCCATCTGCGCTCCTACCAGGAGCATCATGATCGAAATAGACTCAATAAAATTCACAATAAATTCTTGTTTTGCTACGTGAAATCAGAAAATATAAACAAAAGAAAAAAAAACCTCAACAATAACAAATAAGATATACCCACCCTACTACTTCATTAACTGTCAACCATTAGTTCTGCGTAAATAAGCATGACCGTAAATATCGTTCAACATTAACCCGAATCAAAGAAACTGAAGTGTGTTTTTATTCTTCCAGCTTTCCCTAATCTCCTAGTTATTGACATACAAATGCATCTGAGTCTCTGTGTGTGTACATGTATGTGTGGGTTAGACCTTGCTAGTTCCAGGTGAAATAGGGAAAAGGCCTGGGCGTAGATTAATATTTCAACTTTCTTAACAGAATTACTACTCTCCCAAACAAATGTACAGAACAGTATCAAGAAATCAAAAGGAAATGGTTGAATCTGTCAACACAGCAGCAAAAACAATATCTCCACACGTGACAGTAAGTAATTGACGTAATTTCAGTTAACAGTATTAAAATAGCGTTCTCTAAATTCATTCTGTTGCTAAGGACATTTTGTTTTGCTATTATTAGTTTAATAAATTCATTTCGTTTCGCCTTGAAAATGTCTACATCGGACGAAACTGGTCGGAAAATATTAGGATTTTCTTATTGTCTTTTACATTTATAAATATTGTCTTTTTCTACAGGTTAACTCTGAGAAAAGTTTCATATATATATATATATATATATATATATATATATATATATATATATATATATACATATATATATATATATATATATATATATATATATATCTGCTCAATTAAATAAACATTTCTGCTAAGTCTTAATTGTTCAGCATAAATGTGTTTCAGGGGAGAAAGAGAAATATAAACAATTTATATTGCAGTGTTTGTTTCTTGTTTTATGTATTCATGAACATACAAAATCGCACATAGTTTTTTTCCTTTTATTTTGAAAGTTTTATAATCTTGTTTTTTCTATGTCTTATTAAATAAATTCAACAATATGCACAGGTTCACAATTTGGCCGTTTTAATCGAATTTCAGTAACAATAGTTTGTAATGACAAATACATCATGTATAATATATTACAAAATTCTATCAAAAATTTATTGATGTTGGCTTGTGCATATATTCAACAATTACACCAATTACTGTGTGTTATATATCTGAGAATCTTTCCCCAATTTTAAATCTTAAGAATTTTCAGAATTTAGGTTAAACTCATTCTTCAAAAATTGGTCGATATTTAATATGGTATATAAAATTTACAGAGTGAGCACTTATTTTGACGTCCAGCAATAAATAGTAATATGAATATAGGAATTAAGTCTGTAAGGTAAGTGGCCTTTTACGCCTTAAACGATCATCAGAACAGCTGATCGATTAATGTGAGATACTGTAAATCTAGAATTGGAATCAAAGCCCGGAATCCACCATAAAAATGAAGGATATGGAATTATTAAATACTAAACACTTCAAATACCTCGACGTTATAAGAAGTTTAGTATAGGATTAAAGGAAATCTAACACAGAATAGTCTGCCTCACATGTAATTTCACCCAACGCCTCAAAACTGGTCATGTTCGTAAATAGGCTTATCAGATCCAGGTATTCATATGGGTGCCATGCACGCCGTTAAACACGTCCAGAATTGTCTAAGCTGTCAGCTGTAATACGACAGCTTTCTAAGATCAATGGGTAAAATGCCTTTGAATTTACGAAACCTGTGTTTTTCAAAAATCCTCCTCCTTTGAACATTGTTTGGTGATACAGGAACTGTACCAGATAACAGAAACTATATCACTTGAGGGATACGAAAAGGAGCAAAAACTAAAATGTATATTGAAGTGAAAATAATTACTATCAAGATGTAAATATTCCACACCACATCAAAGAAAATGTTAGGCAGGAAACCGCCATCAATAGAGAAAAAGCGACAAAAACTCTAGGACTTGAGAAACCCATTTTCCTGAAGAATTGTTTCAAGAGAAAGATTTTATGAATTTCAACCGAAAGAAGTACTGGCTGTTCATAAATGATGACAAATGTTTCCTTGTAGGGAAACGGATAATACTACCATCACAAATTACTGTTAATTGCTATATCGATATTTACTTCTATAACACTATCCTATTATTGATAGTACTTCAATAAAAACCAACAAATTTTAAACATATCGGTACGTGCGTTCGCGAGTAATGTGTTGAAATTGGAAATCTGCTTTTCGATCTCCAGTTCCGCGCCATTATCCATTAAAACATTCGCCCATCCAAGCTTACAGCAGCTGTCATTCTCAAGCTGTCACTCATCTAGGTACCGACCAGGTAAGACATGTCGATAGTATTTGATATTAGATAAACTTGTTTAAATTGAATTTTAAACAGTTTATAAAACAGTTTCTTAAATTTATAATCTAAGAGTTTAATAACAAAAGTTGTCTTCCTTTGACTATATGTTTGTGTGTGTCAAAGAGTGCATAAAAAGTAACTTACAAGAATTCTGGAAGGTAGTCCGCACTTCAATCGAGAATTAAAGTTGATGAACAATGAATTCCGGTGTAAGAATGTTCTTCAGATTCAGTTAAAAATCAATACTTTCAGTAAGTAATAAATGATTCCATTACACTTGACGTACTTTTACTACAAGAGTTTTTGGATGACCATTTTTTAAATTTTTTATGTTTATACATTCTTTTTATAGATACAAATATTTAAGGAAATGCTATATTTATAATAAACAATATTAATAACATTTACCGGCCTGAATGTCCGAGAAATTTTCATAGAAAATATTCGTCCCACGACAGGAATCGAACCTGTATCCTATACGGAACCGTCATATAGCCTGACGTGCCTTAACCGATTGAGCCACAGAGGATCGTTCGATTATGTTTTTTTCTTTATTTTTAAAAATGTGTTATTGATAACGGATGCAAACTTTTAGAGCGTGCAGTCGCAACGCTAAGGTTGATATTTTTTTTAATTTAAGAGAGTGCGTTTTTTACAAATATGACAATTTTAGAATTTTTTACGTTATCAATAACACATTTAAAAAACAAACATATTTCGATTCGTATTATATTTTTTCGTCTCGGATGCTACCTGAATTTTACCAAAAACAAAATAATTTCCATGCTTGAAGATTACTGAATGTACAGTCGAAAGTACTTGCGTATTAAAGAAAGACCTTATACAGCTTATATATATATATATATATATATATATATATATATATATATATATATATATATATATATATAATACCTGTGTGTATGTGTGTTAAATTGTTAAAGTTGCCTTTCCATTGCGAAAATAAACACATATACTTGAGTTTTATCGTAACACTTGTACATATGGAAAAATGATGTCAACTGTTGTATCCAAAAGTCTCGAATCGTCCTCACTGTGTCACAAAATGCCTACTAATTTGAAGGATATTATACTTATATTAAAAATATTAATAGTATGTAACATTTCGAAATCTGAAAGAAATTCCCTTCATGTAATGCGTAAATAATTGGATAAAAATCCTTAGGATTGAGGTGATTCTTTGTCCATTGTCGGTCAGCAGATGCCATTGGCTTGATACTTCTAGTATTACAAATAATAAATTAATGCGAAATAAGAATGTACTGGTTAGAGAGACATTAAATGTTACAAAAGATTTGGGTGGACTGTAAAAATTAGTTGTTTTCCAGAATTTTAGTATACTGTTGTAATCACAGTGTGATTGTAAACCTAACTTATCGGAAGCAAATACATGAAAACCCATTGACGTATATTCAAACTCAACTTTAATATAGATATGGAAAAATTACGAACGCAGAATTGATGTAGTATTTTGAATCACAGTGAAAGCACAAGCAATTATACTTAAATTTTGCGATAGCGACTTAAATTTATTCATATTATAATATTAACATTGTTAAGAAATTAAAAAAAAAAACGAAAGTAAGAATTTTTTGCGATTTTGAATCAACCGACAGCAAATAAAATGGTGAATAGGTGTTTAAATATAACAAAGTTGATATTTTTATTTTCATGCTACTTACTCCTTAATATTTTCTTAGTGCTAAATTTTTGACACATTCTTGTTTGTAGTTGTTTGTTAAGATGAAAAAATGTGATTTCTTCGTTTGTATATGTGAGAAAGAAGCGGCAAGGGAGCAAGCAAGGAGGAAAGTATAGGTGTCACGTAGCTTGGTGAAGGATACGTGTGAATGAGTAAAGGAATATTTTTTTCGCCGAGCCGTCATGAAACTTTACACAAACACCCTTTATAGAAATCATAAAGAATGTTTTTTTTTTATTGTTGGTGGAAAAACAACCTGTTGTTTTAAAAAATATTAAATATTTATTTTCAAAACTTTAATTTATTAACCTGAAGACTGCTCGATCCTCCGATTCAGAAACCATTTGTTTTTGTTATTTCGTGTTTGACTGACTTGGTTTTTATTTCCGTCCTCGCTTCAAAAGTTTCCCATTAATCGTCAGCGCAATCCACTAATAACTATTAACTTGATTTTGTTTTTAAATACAAACACTATTTTCTATTTTCTTAAATATAAAAATAAATTTGAAAAATTGCCTAAGTGTTGAAATCACCCAGTAAGTACGAAATATATTTCCAATAGAATATAAAAACAAACACAATGTACTGATATACTAGAATGTGTGCAAAGCATCTTGGTTTGAAAATGCACACATATGGTAAGAACACAAATTAAATTTGTCATAGAATGAATGAATGTTATATACTTTTGAAATTTGAGAGTCCAATCTATACAAACCAGTATGTCAGCGTCAGCTGTAAACAAATAAACTTTGCCAAACATTGAATGCGATATTTCCATGGGTTCGAGTGTGAAACAGAAGAACAATTGTCAAAGAAATCTTATTCAGGAACTTTAAAAATTGTGAACCGTTAAAATAATATGGACACCTTAAAATACATGTATATAGATTATAAATGATGGAAAATATAATATTATTAATAATAGAAGAATTATGGCGTATTGAGTGGGAATGTTGTAAATGAAAGCCCAGTAAACCACAGATTTTAATATTTTGAAAAGTTAATGTGTAGAAAGTATTGAAGGAAAAAATGAAAGTCATTCGAAGAAATAAGTCTGACCAGAACAGTGCTATTGACGTCGTCAAGGAGAAAGTGTTACTCGAGAGGTTTGAGGATACTCTCACTTACTCTCCCAGCGATAGCATCTAGATATGAACTAAGAAAGTAAAAATAGCTGAAATGAAAGAGAAGGATGTCTCTTGAGGATCGTCGAATGGGAGTGAAACTGAAGTGAACGAAAAGAAATGATTAATTATTGGTGTTAAATACGAAGTAATATATGAATAATCAAGTTGATTAGCATCATATGATTATGTTATTCACATAAAAGGCAACAAGCTCAAGAAAAATCAATATACAAGAACGTGACGTGTCAGTGGCTAAAGAATTTTTTCAAGCGCACTATTCCTTGTGGATTCAGTGGGGGTAAAATCCTTGATTTTAAATAGTAATTTAAGGAGCACACAGTAAAATCATTTGAACTATTGACGCAAGACAATCTTATCATTCACATCTGAACCAATTTTCTAGTTTCAGATATTAAACCTACTTAGTTTGTTGGTTTGTTTGGATTTTTATACTTTCATAATGTTTCGACCCCAGTCTGGATTTTAACTATTTGCCTATAGCTAGGGTCCTAATAAGTTCTACCACCCCTGGTCATGGTGGACCTAGGAACAACAGCAATTAAGAGGTGGTTCCATACTCCTCAAATGCCTCCTATTCCAAATCTAAATTTTAATTTTTGATGTTTAACAAATTACATACGTCATAAGTTACATATAACATTAAATAAGAACAGGATATTGTAGCTGCTGAGTGATGCGAGCATATTTGGGAAAATACAAAACTGATCAGCAATGATCAGATAAATGAACATTTGCAAGATCAAGAAAAATGAATCTGGC
>OZ038478.1:105556139-105896139 GCA_964036315.1 Acanthosepion esculentum
AATAGACTGCACTTACATTCATGAAACCTCATTCAGTACAGCTTAAATAAAATCAGTGTCTACAAACCTGATTACTTTCAATTAAACATCTTCCATAAGCAAAAATAACGTTTTTTTTCAAATTCATAGAATCTTATATATATATATATATATATATATATATATATATATATATATATATATATATATATATCTTTCGTGATCCTCGCTACTACTGGAATTAGTAAACAATCATAATTTTCATTAGCCATATTCAAAGTACAAAATGTAAAAGAATATAAGCGTTTGGCAAAAAGAATGCGGAATAATTTCCTTCGATAGGTTTTATGTTTCAGATTCCTTGTGTTGGGCATATTGCGTAAAAATAACGCACGTTCTTACAGACCAGAGGAAATTTATATTTTTCTTCCTTTTGTTACTATTGTCAATTTTCGTGCAAACGGTCATAAATTAATCTACAAAAACTTAACGAAACCTTCCTTGCCAGTTAATATGAAGGAAAAAAGTATTCTCTCCCACTCACGTGTGTGTATGTGTGCATGCATATGAAAAGATGGCGCCAAGCAAACGGCACATAAGAAGGTAATAATTTATCTCGCCTACCCGGTTTTCTGCCCGACTTTTGTTTATTGCACGTTTATTCTTTCCTGTTTTATTTTGTTCAGGGCTCGCTCACCTGATGAATTCCCAAGAAAACACTTCAGTTTGGCTATTCATAAATCTTTAATGTTCTGCTTTTTTGCATCACAAAATTAGAGACTATGAGGGTGTATAGCCTCAGACGTACTCACGTGTGAGATAGGAAGAAAAGTTCAAGGTAAAAAGAGAGCGTTGAGTGTAGCCTTTGTTGTCGCTTCTTTATACTCATTTTTCTCCTTTGTTATAATTCGTTTTTGTGTTTTTTTTTCGCTTGTTTTTCTCAGATATTGGTCATTTACCTTGAAGCAGTTGTTTGCTTGTTTTTATTTTGTCTCTTCTGAATTTCCTTTTCTGCGTTCATTTTAAGGTTTCTTCATCTGTTTTGTTTAATCGTTTTCATTAGCAGTAGAAAATATCCCGCTTTTTCCTCTTCTCGTTTTTATCTTGTTTTTCCAACTTCTTTCTCTTCATCCTTTCATTTTCTGCTTCTTCAAATTGATTATTTATACACATTTTCTTTTTATTTTAATTCTACGCTGTTTCCTTCTTGCCATTTAAGTACTTTCGTTTCCTTTTCTATAAGTTTGTGACTTTCGGCCTTCATTCCTCGAACTAAACGAAAATATTATCAGCTTAAATATAATTAATAAATTTAGTAGGCGTGCTGATAGTTTAATTGGCATGACAAATTTATCGGTGAGTGTAGTTCGTATTCCAGTCTAGACTGATGCATTTGCATTTGCAATAATACCATTGAATCTCTCTTACTCGTAACACAGCTATGACTAGTCAAAGAGAAGAAAAACTTAATTACAGATTTGGTTTCAAAAGAACGTATGAAAATTCACAGAAAATCAATAAAGGAATGTTTAGATAGTTAAAGTCTCATACTTCTTGAAGGGTGAAGGTTTTTTGGTTTAAAAGGTTTTCCTCCTTTCATTATTCCGATTTAATCTGTCAATATGAATAAACCTTACTTTCTTATGATCCATGAAGACATTTCCGACGTCCGCTGTTTTTTTTATTATTCCTGTTTTCTTTTAATGTGTAGGTCTTTGATTTTCCCACTCTCTCATTTATTTTTCGTTCCCATTCCATTCGTGAGTGAACTTCTTAGTTCTGTCTATAGGCAGAATATCGTAGCCGCTCATATTATTTTGAGTGGTGGACGGGTCCTACGAATATATTATATTTCAATGCTAAAAACTAAGCAATATGCACGAAAATGAATATAAAACCCTGTTTTGGATGTAGAAAATGATATCTTGTGAAAGACTGTCCTTGGGAAAAAGCAGAATGCTATAACTGTGGTAAAAAATCGGCATATCAAGTCACACTGCAGAACTAAAACAAGAAATCATTTTCGCAGGAAGAAATATACAATATTGCGACAGAAAAATATGCACACGAAGCAAAGGAAAATTTGTTACGTTACAAATCAATAATGTGCGATTAAAAAATAGATACTGGTAGCGAAATTTCAATAGTAAATTGAACGACATGGAAAGAAATTGGAAAAACTTTACTAAAAAGGACTTATAAATTCGCAACTTCTGGTTAAAGATTATTTTGGGAGAATAATCATGTGATATTTATTTTCGGAATAAGCAGGTAAAAACAAAAGCTTATTTTCTAAGAACTGCGTCGAATCCATTCAGTTCGGACTGGATGGAACTATTCGAACTGTAGGATTTGCTGATAAACACTTATTGTAAAAATATAAGTGGACAAGTTACGGAAAGACAGAACGAAAATCTTAAGAAAGAATTAAAAATATATTTTCCTGGTGTTCCGTCTAATGAACTGGGTCGGTGTTCAAAATCCAAGGCGAATTTTCAAATAAAAAAAAGTTTCATCGCCAGTATTTCAATCGAAACTGAGCGTACCATTCGCAGCATTAGAATAAGTAAATGAAGAGCTGGACAGACTAGAGAGAATTGGTGTATTGCAGTCAAAAATCATTTAAAATGCGCTGAAGTAGCGATGTACGTAAAGAAAAAATATGACAAAATTTGTGATCAGATATCTTGACTGGATTAAACAGTTGTCGGGAAACACACAATTATCCATTGCCAAGTCCAGAAGAAAGTTTTCGAACTTGAACGGGGGAAAATATTTTCAAATCTGGATATCTCTGAAACATATTTACTAATTCATATAAAAAATGAATGTTCTGAATTAACAACCCTAAATACGCACAAAGTTTTATATAAGTTTAATAGACTTCCTTTTGGTATAAAGGTGGCATTAGATATTTTTCAACAGGACATGCTGGCGGATTGTGATTTCGCAGTGGCGTATCTGGACGATAATTTGATCAAGAATATGCCCAATGAAGAACATGTTGCGCATGTCAGATCAGTTATGCAAAAAGTAAGTGTATACAAATTCAGAGATGTCAAAAAAGTTTGATGCGATAAAAAAACTTACGTCCTATTTATCGCTAGCCTACTTTGATCCAATATAACACAGCACGTCCAGCTGGATCGGTGGTCCTTCCCACGTTGTTCAGTACTGCCGCCATCTTTGTTGTTGACTTTCAAATTCATCGATTTAAAATCTATTTTTGCATTTAGGATATGCAGATTCATAGAAATTTCATTTGCCCAACAGTTTATCAGAAGAAAACAATCATATATCTTTCCTTGCTTCATATTTCAATTCATGTTTTCATCTTAAAGTTTTTAACATTTTTATCACTTCTAATTCTTTAGTTCCTATACGGCGATTTCACATGAACCCTTTTAATCTTAAATTCATACGATCAGCGTCATAATAGTGTCACACCAAAAGCAAAAATTGTAGTTGAGTTAGATTCTGGTGATTACGGTGTTGGAGCGCTGATTTTCACAAATACCATAATGGTAAAATGAAAGCTTTCGATCATGCTTCACTCTCACTTCTACCGATAGAGATTAATTACAGCCAGATGAAGAAATAGCTCTAGCAATCATATTCGCTATGAAAAATTCTATAAATTTATTCATGGAAGAAATTTTCCGTTGCAAACAGACCTTGTATCGTTATTAAGGATAAATGGTTAAAAGAAACGTATGCCTATCCAAACAGCTAACTGATTATAGAGCTGGGGTTCTATCCTATTAAATTATAATTTTACGATGGAGTACCAACCGTCTAAAAGATGGGACATGCGGATGGAATATCTAAAATGGTGAAACATTGAAGGACAGGGACATAGTATCGCTACAAACCAAGTTGGAAATTAAAAACATTCTGGGCAAGTAATAAGGGAATTAAACTTTACACTGGATGAAATTGAACAAAAAGGCAGAAAGGACGTTTTTATTGATAAAATAAGGAAGCAATTAAAAGAAACTAAAAAAGAACAGACTCACGAATTGAACGCGTACTCAGTATTCAATTCTGTTTTATTGTACCAACAAAGAATTGTAATAACAAGTATACATACATATATTAAAGAATTCTCATTCCGGACATCCTGGCATTTCATGAATGAAATCTCTCATGAAATGTTTTGTATACTGGACCGGAATGGACCAAGATATCGAAAAACAGTAAAAACATGTAGAGCTTGTGATCTAGAAGCAAAACTACCTATCAGAAATATAGATCCTTGGCCAAAGAGAGACGCTCCGCGGTCAAGAGGGCATATAGCTTTTCAGGTCCTAGGGGTGGAGTATATTATCTAGCGTTAGTGAATAGTTTTACGAATTGGCCGGAAATTTAAAAGTGCAAAAATCCTACATCCCATTTCTTGCATGATATATGGCATAAGAGATACCATATTATCTGACGATTAACTGGAAAAGAATTTCAAGACATTTGCAAGTTATTCCCTCTAGAACATATTACGATTCCACTGTATCACCCAAGGTCTAACGGACAAGTGGAACGGTTTGTGCAAACATTAAAAAAAGCGTTGAAGACAGCAAGTCTAGACAAATTAAATGAGGAGGCACTTCAAAATTTTTCAGTGTGTACAGTTAACATCCAACGACAAGATACTATCAGAGTCATGTCGACGGCGGAATTACCTTTTGCCAGAAGGGTAAATTTAATGTTCGACAATTTATTGCGAAGTCGAAAATCACGAATGTTTAATAAAATAAAAGTGACACAATATTTTCAAGGTTTGCGATTAAGTATTCTTTACAGATTACAAGGATATGATTGAAACATGGGACGACAGCATAATAGCAGCTAGAATAGGAATTTTTTTAAAAAGCGATTCACCACAAGCAAGGCAGGAATGCCACTAACACGGAAGGAGTTACAGAGGATTGAGAACAAGAATAAAGAGGCATGTTTGAGGAAACGATACAGAGAAGGACGGGGAACAAGCTCAGGGTGTCAGATGTCGATTGACATTACACTTGAATATTTGAAGATTATAGTCATCGGGGGAGCAAGTAAGGGGAATCAAACTCTACTTTCCGGAAATGCGAGAGAAGTTGTTTGAGTAGAAGTAACTGTTACATTTAACCGTTTTGACAGTGAAAGTGTGGGACCGTGATGCCAACCTGGTAGCTCGCTTAAATTCATGCAGTCGGGGAACCAGCGAAAGTAGCTCGTCGGAACAGTTGCCGTGAAAATAGTTTTAGAAGAGACAGAGGGAAGCCACAGCACGTTTGTGGGAAAGCGATTGTAGACTAGATGCCAGGTCAGGGCCTATCATCTTACATATTCGTCTTTGGATTTTGTCGAGGATTTCGAGACGTACAGTGGGATCACCAGACCATATATAACAGCAATATTCAATGCAAAGACGGATGGTTGATTTATAGATTTGAAGGAGCGACTCAAACGAGAAAAAACTTTCTGGTACTACAGAGATAACCAAATTTATTTGCTGTAGATGAAGCTAGTGATTCAATGTATATATTACATTTCATGTCAGTGGACAGCGTGAGACAAAACAGGCGTAACGAGGCGGTCTCGACGTGTTGGGAATTAGCCATTCTGATGGGATGCAGGGAGGGTTCTCTCTGTTGGGGGTAAAGGAGAACAGTTTTGTTTTTGAGGCATTAAAGTTTACAAGCCATTTCCTGTCCCAGTCAACCTCAGATTGAAGGTACTTTTTGAGGTCAGCAGCCAGGTTAGTTTTGTCAAGGATACCACATTTACTATTGAGGCAGGAGCATATAATAATGTCTTCAATGTAACTGCCTACTTGGGAACTGATGGCACTGGGAAGGACATTGGTTAAGGTCAGGAATAGTACAGGTCACAAGATAGAGCCTTGGGGAATACCAGCGTTTCTGATAAAGGAGCCGGAGAAAAACCCGTTTAGGACGAACTTCCTTTCACGTTTTGACAGGAGTGATTGTTTAATAATAAATAATAATCGACCTGTAATACCGTATACCCGAAGCTTACGAAGAAGGCCAGCATGCCAAACCCTATCGAATGATATAGAGAGGCATAGAGACACGGATCGAGCTTCTCAATTATTGTTAAGTGTTTGGTATACAAATTAAGTTATGGCCGTGAGCACGTCAGCAGTAGATCGGGCAAAGCGGAAATCATATTGCTTGTCGGAGAACAGATTATGTGAAGTAAGTTGCTTCACCACTTCAGCGTTGATTACAGCTTCGAATACTTTTACTAAGAGTGGTAGGAGACTGATAGGACGGTAGTTAGACGGGTCAGAATAGTCACCAGTTCTCAAAGACAAGCACAAGAGATGAGGACTACTAACAGACAGGAATGCAAGTATCGTAGTGGCAGGAGTTGTAAAGTTTAGAGAGGACAGGAGCACCTTTCTTCAGGACAGTGGCCGGTATCCCGTCACCACCACTAGCCTTACGGGCGTCTAATTTAGAGTTGATGTCCAATACCATGGGTTTGGGTTATGTGCATCTCACTCAGTAGAGCCTTAGTAATTAGTGGAAAGTCAGGTGCTGGTACACCAGATGAATCTAGCGAGCAAAGCATTCAGCCGTATCAGCTGTGGACGTCACGATCTTAAATTTGTTGAATAAAGGGGGTATTGAGGATTTGCTGTTTTTTATCCCGCTTTTGCAGAGCCGCCAATAATCTTTTGAACCAAACTTGCTAAACGCAATACGTTGTTTCATTCTTTCGGCAAAGAGTAACTTTGCTTCTTTTAGGACATGCTTCACTCGTTACTGGCAGTGACAAAGAGACGCCTGTTGCAAAAAGACATGTTTGTACGGTACAGACGGAAGTAGTGATTCCTGTGGGCAATTGCTGCTGAGCAATCAGCTAAGAACGTAGGGCATGAACGCGATTTCACTTTATATTTTCTTGCAGGGATGAAAGCCTGATACCAGCTTTTAACCAAGGTTGAGACCTCAGACGCACATTTTTGGACAGGGCGGTTAAAAACAGTATTCCAAGGGATACTGAAAAACGAAATTCGTTCTTTAGGATAGGACAATGGGATTTATACTAAGTTAAAACTTAATGTAATGGAAGGCATAAACTTAAAATCCCATTCCCATCCATTGGTAAGTATGTCTACAGCCGTCAACTCGGACTTGTCAGCTGCATCCTATGTTATTTTTTGTGTGTATGTAATAGGAGTAGGTAGGCTTCCTTGTCGTCCGGTCAATACCCCTCCCCCTTCTCTTGGACGCAAGTAGAGGCTCAAACCTTGTTTCTTGTTTAGGAAGGGGTTCCCGGATCTCTCTCTTTCTATCTCTCTGGCCTTTGTACTGCCGTGTTTCTCCCGTGACGTGTGCAGTCTGTAGCAATGCCTCTTCATTCTGAGAGTACACGGTTGACAGTTTTCTGGTTGCTGTTTTCGACTGGTAGTTAGGAGACCTAACTCTTGCGTAGCGTCTTGAGTGGCCGCTCTGATCAACAGTTGTATAATACTCGGGGTGTCTGTAGTGCCATGTCACGCATGGATAGGTGTCACTGCATTCATCTCCTGTGGGCAACCCTGGGGCCACATTATGTTGCAGGCTGCTCCAATTTACGTCTGCCCACGCCGCGTTCGATCACCGTCTGGTTCTTCTACTTCAGACTTTTTTTTGGCTACCGCAATTACATATCATGAAATCTAACAATGATCCGAAAAGAATCCTAAATCAGCTCTTAAAAACGACCTTAACCCTTTAACATTCCATTTTCTAACATCCGTGGTATTAGAACCAACTTCTGCAGTGTTGAATCTTTCCTTGTTGCGAACTGCCCGGATATAATGGCTTTCTATGAGACCAACCATGACTCATCTATCCCCTCCTCTGACCTCTCGAACCCTGGCTACCTTCCCTCTGGCAAGAAAGCTGTCTCTTGAATCTCCAGACCATTCGTATATGTGTCTACGGCTATCCCTTCTCAATGCTGTAAGCTACCTCTTCTTCCTTTATGGCTCTCTATCCTCCAAGACTGTGGTGTACGCGAATGCATTTCTGACAGCACTGACAAGGCTCTCTCTCTCTCTCTCTCTCTCTCTCTCTCTCTCTCTCTCTCTCTCTCTCTCTCTCTCTCTCTCTCTCTCTCTCTCTCTCTCTCTCTCTCTCTCTCTCTCTCTCTCTCTCTCTCTCTCTCTCTCTCTCTCTCTCTCTCTCTCTCTCTCTCTCTCTCTCTCTCTCTCTCTCTCTCTCTCTCTCTCTCTCTCTCTCTCTCTCTCTCTCTCTCTCTCTCTCTCTCTCTCTCTCTCTCTCTCTCTCTCTCTCTCTCTCTCTCTCTCTCTCTCTCTCTCTCTCTCTCTCTCTCTCTCTCTCTCTCTCTCTCTCTCTCTCTCTCTCTCTCTCTCTCTCTCTCTCTCTCTCTCTCTCTCTCTCTCTCTCTCTCTCTCTCTCTCTCTCTCTCTCTCTCTCTCTCTCTCTCTCTCTCTCTCTCTCTCTCTCTCTCATATTCGTGTTTGGCGATTTTAACGCCCATCATACCAAGTGGCTTAATAACGCTACTACTGATCTTGCAGGCATAAAACCCTTAATTTTTGAATTTCTCAATCCCTCACGCAAATAGTTGACTTCACACACGTTTTCCCTACAATCTAGATGGTAAAGCTTCTCCTATGTTTTACCTCCATCTCCGAGTCCCGTAGCGCCACGCAGCACTGCGCTCTTGGCGACCCCGATCACGCTGTAGCGTCTGCCAACATCTCCTTCAAATCCACTCACTGCAAAGAGTCTCCTACCACTAGAAAATCGTTCTGCTATCAACGAGCGGACCCGAACTCGTTCGGGGATTTCATTCGCAACGTCCCCTGGGACGTTGTCGTCTCGCTACATGTTCAAGAATGTGCATCCGAGGTCTCTTCCTGGGTTAAAGCTGGAATCGAGTCTTTCATCGCCGCAAGGAAATAAGAGGTCAAATCGCTCCCCCCAGGTTCTCCGCTGCTTGCTCAGTTGTCATTGCCCATAGGAATCACTTTTCCCACCTTTATCGTAGCGACATGTCTGATTGCAATATACGTCTCTTTGTCTCTGTCCGTAACGAATGTAGACGTGTCCTCAATGGAGCAAAGTTTCTATATACTGCTCGAATGAAAGAACATATTGCATCTCGCAAATTCGGCTCCAAGGATTATTGGCGTCTCTGCAAGAGCGTACTCAACAATAGCAACCCCTCTGTACCTCTTTTGTTCAACCAGTTTGAGGTTCTGACCTCTTCTGCCGACAAGGCTGAATGCTTTTCTCGGAAATTCTCATTCAATACAACGCTCGAATTGAGGCTTATTTGAGCGACTTGCACATAACCCCGGCATCGGTTCTGGATATCATCTCTAAATTACAACCCCACAAGACTAGTGGTGGAGATGGGATACCAGCCATTGTTCTGAAGAAATGTGCGCCTGAACTGGCCCCTGCCCTCTCCAAATTATATAACTACTGCCTCAATGAATCTTGTTTTCCACCCTGTTGGAAGTCTTCATCCGTTGTTCCTCTCTTTAAGAACGCTGGAGACCCTTCTGACCCTTCTAATTGCCGTCTTCAGTAAAGTCTTTGAAGCTTTAATCAACGCCGAAGTAGTTATGCACCTTACATCCCATAATCTGCTCTCCGAAAAGCAATATGGTTTCCGTTTTGCCCGTTCTACAGCTGATGTGTTTACGGCCATAACTTTACCAAGCACTTTATAATAACGGGGAATCTATTGCTGTGGCTCTTGATATCTCCAAAGCGTTTGATAGGGTTTGGCATGCTGGCCTTCTTCACAAGCTTCAGTGTTATGGAATTACAGATCGATTGATCGACTTAATACAATCATCTATGCGGATGACACTAATATTTACTCCTACCTCAAAAACAAATATATGACGCCAACAAAACTAAACTAACAATTTGTCTTTAAAAGGACCTCCAATCGGTTGTGGACTGGGGCAGGTATTGGCTTGTTAACTTTAATGCCTATTACTCACTAGAGAGAACCATCCCTGCATCCCATTAGAATGTCTGACACTCAACTCCACGAGAACAACTCTTTGCGACTGCCCGGTCTCACATTGTTTGATGACCTGAGTTGGAACGAATACATTGAGTCAATAGCTTCGTCTACCGCTAGGAAAGTTGGCTCCCTATGCCGCGCCAGGAAATTTTTCTCGCCGGAATCGATCCTTCAAATCTCCAAATCAGCCAGTCGCTCTTGCATGGAATATTGCTGTCATATATTGTCTGGAGCCCCTTCATTGTTGTCGCAAGATCTTTGATAAAATCCAAAGACGAATATGCAATGTACTTGGCCCTGATCTGGCATCTCGTCTGCAGTCGCTCTCTCAAAGACCTGCTGTTGCCTCCCTCTGTCTTTTTTACAAATACTTTCACGGTAACTGCTCCGATGAGCTGCTTTCGCTGGTTCCCAGACTTCCTGAATTTAAGCGTCAACTAGGCTGGCATCTCGCTCTCACCCTTTCACTGTCGAAACTGTTAAATGTACCCGTCTCTTCTACTCCAATAGTTTCATCTCGCAATTCTCGCCTGTGGAACTCCCTCCCCATTTCTTGTTTTCCTGATAGCTATAATCTCCAACTATTCAAATGTAACGTCAATTGACATCTCCAGATGCCCTGATCTATCCCCTAACCCTCCTCACTTCATCCTTTCCTCTATCACTCCTCTTTATTCTCACTCCAACTCTGTAACCCCTTGCGTGCTAGTGGCTTTCCGCCTTGCTTGAGGTTGAATGCTTTAAAAAAATATATCACGAAGGAAATCTCAGAACGTGTCCCAGTCTGCTCGTTGATAATAGAACTATGTTATGTTAGTAAGAGGTTCTTTACTGGGGGAGGAGTAGAAGCAAATGTTAACAGACAGGATTGCATGATCAGCGTTGTCAAGAGAGCAGAGCTGCATGGCACAACAAGACTCAGGGATGGAGGTAAAACAGAGATCAAGAAAGGAATCTTCAAAATCATGGTTACTAGGAAACTCTTCATGTTCTTCATGGTGAAAGGAAAACTATCCAGCATAAAAAGCACCAAAATCAGCTGAGGAAAAGATTTACTGATGAAAGACCTGAAGAACAGGTTAAAATGCTGTACGACATTTTTATGTATCCGTGCCAAAACAAATCGTGGACACAACAAGGACAATTAGAAGGAAATGAAAACCTACAGATGAATTAGATGTGGATCCGCGACGGAAATGCTATAAAATCAAGTGAACTCTCCAAAAAGAGGACAGAGAGATACAAAACAATAAGAAGGAAATTCGATGATGAGAAAAAATACAGGCAAGTTGAAGCCAGGTAGTTCACTGACTTGTGACTGACAAACTCATCGGACAGAGGTTGATTCAATCAGATCTCTATCACCTGAGAAAAACAGACAAATAGTGTAACCGAGCCCGCTTTTGCGGGACTGGGTAAATTTTGACCAGTGGCCCGATTAGAAACGCTCGAGTTCCTCACATAAAAGTTGACCATGCGTCGCATCTAATTCGTAGTAGGGCAGCCGGTAAACACCAGTCGAATCGCAAACAGCACTAGGTTCGCGACAAGACAAGACCTCTGTCTTAGGACAGAGGGTGACAAGTCCTCTGTCTTAGGGCAGAAGGTAACTCAGTCGGGCTCTGTCTTCGGATAGAGATACGGTTGAGAAGAAAATAAACCATTATACTACCCGAGCCCACTTTTGTGCGGCTGGATATAGTCCGGGCAGGAAAGCAAGGGTCCACACATAAAACTTGACATTGTGTCACAACTACTCCACAGTGGGGCGATAGGTAAATATCAGTGAAATCGCAGTTTGTCTCAGGCTCGCTGCATGACAAGACCTCTGCCTTCGGGTTATAGTAATAAAACCTAGATCCTTGGGCGGATGTTAACTCAGTCGCAGCTCTGTCTTCGGGTAAAAACTTCGCTGAGGAAAAAAATGACAAGTTGGAGTTAGTCAGTTCGCTGTCTGGCTTATGACTGACATGACATCTGTCTTTGGGCAGAGAATGACACAGTCGAGGGTCTGTTTTCAAATAGAGAATCGGCCGAGAAAAAACAGACAATTACTCTACTCGAGCACGCTTTTGCAGGGGCTGGGTAAATTTTGACCAGTGTACCCGGGAGAAACACCCGTGTTCCCTACATAAAACTTGACATTATGTCGCGTCTAGTCCGCAGTGTGGCGACCGGTAAATAACAGTCGAATCGCAAGACAAGACAAGAACTCTGTCTTCGGTCAGAGGGTGAAAAGACCTCAGTCTATGGGTGGTGTGTGACTCATTCGGAGTCCTGTCTTCGAACAGAAATTTGGCATAGAGAAAAACAGGAAGTTCGCTGTCTGGCTTGCGACTGACAAGAACTCTTTCTTCTGGCAGAGGGTGACTCAGTCGGGACTCTGTCTTCGGAAAGAGACTCGAGTGAGAAAAGCAAATATGTAATATAGCCGCGCCTGCTTTTGCTGGGTTGGACAAATTTTGACGAATGGCCCGGTTCGAAACGGTCAGGTCCCCACAGTAAACATGACCTCATCTCGCATCTCGTTTCAGTGGGGATAATGGTGAATACTAGTCGCATCGGAGTCAGTCAATTCGATGTTAGGCTCACGACAGACAAGGTCACTGTTTTGGGAGCTGAGGGTGATAAGATCTCTGTCTCCGGACAGAAGGTGACTCAGTCGGGGGTCTTTCTTCTGATAGAAACACGACTGAGAAAAATAGAAATGCAATGTTCCTAAGCCCGATGTTGCGGGGGCTGGGTTTATGTTGACGAATAGACCGAGTGGAAATGTTCGAACTTGTGTCACCTCATCTCAGTGCGGGTAATGAGTAAATACCAGTCGTATTGGAGTCTATTTTCATACGAATTAAACAGGTGTTACGGCAATTGCTTAATCATTACGTATCGAGAATAATTTTTGAAATACGTTATACCAAGTACGAGTGTGTTATAACAAAAGGCTTACAATAAGAAGTTATAATAATTTTGTATAAATTGTACCTATTTATCTATCAGTTTCTGCAATAAACCGATTTATCTACTTTGAAAAATAAAATCCAAGTCTCTTAAAGTATCATATATTGAAAGTGGATAAATATCCATTTTAATCCTTCCAAAACGCCGAAATGGTTAAGCACCTTGCATCTCATGCACTGCTCTCCAACAAGTAATATGGTTTCCGCTTTGCCCGATCTACCGTTGATATGTTCACGGCCATAACTGAATATTTTTACCAAGCACATTACAATAACGGTGAAGCTCGTGCCATGTCTCTAAAGCGTTTGATAGAGTTTGGCATGCCGGCCTTTTTCGTAAGCTTCAGGGATAAGGAATTTCATGACGATTATTTGACTTAACACAATCATTACTCTCAAACGGTGTAATGACGGTCGTCCTTAACGGATTCTCCTCCAGTTCCTTTCTCGAGAACGCAGGTTTCCTCAAGGCTCTATCTTGTGCCCTATACTATTCCTGATCTTCATCAATGAATTTCCCGATATCATCAGTTCCGAAGTAGGCATCTATGCAGACGACACTACTATTTACTCATGCCTCAATAGCAAATTCGATATCGCTGAAAAAATTACATGGCCGTTGGTCTCGAAAAGGACCTCCAATCTGTTGTTGACTGGGGCAAGAAATGGCTGGTTAACTTCAATGCCTCAAAAACAAAACTACTCTCTTTTACCCACCAACAAGGACCCCCCCGTGCCTCCCATTAGAATTTCTAATGCTCAACTCAACGAGAGCACCTCTCTGCGACTGCTTGGTTTCACATTGTCCGCTGACCCGATATGGAATAAATATATTGAATCAATAGCTTCATATACCGCAAGGAAAGTTGGTTCTTTGTGTCGCGCAAGAAACATTTTTCTCGCGCGAGTCTATCCTTCAAATCTATAAATCGAACATTCGCCCTTGCATGGAATACTGCTCTCATATATGGTTTGAGATCCCGTTGTTCGTCTTAAGGTCCTTGGCAAAATCCAGAGACGAATATGCAATGCGATTGGCTCTGATCTGGCGTTTCGTTTACAGTCGCTCTCTCACTGTCTTTTCTACAAATACTTTATCGGTAACTGCTCCGACGAACTACATTCACTGGTTCCCAAACTGCATGAATTTAAGCGTGCTACTATGTTGGCTTCTCAGTCCCACTCTTTCATTGTCGAAATGGATACATGTATCCTCTCTTCTACTGCAATAGCTTCATGTCTCTCACTTCCTGTCTGTAGAACCCCCTTCCTCTTACTTGCTTTCCTTATAGCTATAATCTTCAACTATTTAAATGCAATGTCAATCCAGACATCTCCAGATACTTTGATCTATTCAACATCCTTCATCCTTTCATCTTTCACGCCTCTTAACTCTTTCTCCCACTCTCTGTAACACCTTGCGTGCTAGTGGCACTCCCGACTTGCTTGAGGAAAAACCACTACCATTCTAAAAATATATATCTAAATAAAGTTACTAGGTAGTTGTTTTTTTTAATAATTGTAGATGATGTGTTCACATGTACGCATATTTGATTGTGTAATAGAAAGTATACTCCTTAGATACACTGACAGATCTTTGTAAATAGTCTAATTTTCTGGTTTTATTACACTTTATTTCTTTTTTGTTGAAATAACTATTCATGTAGGTAATTACCTACAACTTTATTTTCTCAGGTTATTTTTGCATGCATGCATGTTTTTTCGTATATATATATATATATATATATATATATATATATATATATATATATATATATATATATATATATATATGTAAATATATATATATATATATATGTGTGCGTGTGTGTGTGTGTGTGTGCGTGTGTGAAAAATATAGCATCTTTTTAAGTTATGCTATATTCATGGGTTAAATTGAAATATCAGGGATAGAGCTATGTAAATATAAAATATAGTGAACATTGAATTCAACACTCAGAGACGACAGTCTGTTTCATGCTAAACACAATCGTCAGGACACACACACATAAACATATATATATATATATATATATATATATATATATATATATATATATATATAAATCAAACAAAAGAATTAATTGATTCATTTTAATCCATTTATATTATATCGAACTTTGGTTTTAGTGGATATTCCTATTTTAAATAAATGTTCTGAGTATATTACATATTCAAGTCGGGAATACATGTTCCAACCCTTTCGTAGCGCACATTTGCTTTAAGATTTCTCGATAGCGCAGGCCAATAGATAAATCGGAGACCCATTTTCAAATTCCAGTTGAGTTCATTACATTCACTTATGTGCTAATATCTTTTGGAGAGTTATGAATACAACAGTTCTTCCCCAAGCTATGGACAGACAGTATTCTATAGCGTTTGGTAGCAACAAGCGTAGGAGAAGAATAAAGTTTGAAGTCAGGCATATTCGCATTTTCACCCTGTTCAATAGTGCTTCTTATCTTCCTGCATAACTTTCTATAATTCATATTTGCACAGGAAAATGTATAAATTGCTGTTGATGCAACTGAAAAAATATTCAAATATTTTGTCAATTTCTTTTATTATTCAATGCATTTATGTTTCCTCGGCATATTTCTTTGATGAATAAAATTAAATCTTCAGATGTGACATACATGTATACATACAAAAGTACATTAAGAACATGCATACAAGAACATGTGAAATTAATGTTAACTGGCCTTAAGATCGCTGTCCGACAGGTATCGTTCTGTTTTGTTTTTTTTCCATTAGGCAAAGCACACTTGTGCCATGTGCCCATCCCAATGAGGGAACCTTGTTTATCAAGGTTCCCTCATTGGGATGGGCACATGGCACAAGCAAAGTTAAATTTATTTAGTAACTAAATATTACTATTAATATTAAGAAATATTGGTAAATAATATATTGAACATAAAAATTTATACAAAGGAAAAATACAATTTTAAATCAAATATTAAAGACATTGGTGTATAAATGAAAGTCTGGCTAATAAATACGTACCGTATTAATCTGCTACAAATAAACTTTAAAATTTCTGAGATCACAATTGCTCTGAACTGTGCTCTATTCACTCAGCCCTCCATCTTTTTCAAAAAGAATGGTTCATTTGATCACTGTTACCCAGTCGTAATGTATTTTATATGAACAATTCCATCTTCTGCATACCCACTGTCAATCAATTCAAAAATGGTTCTAATTAGACATAAGGATTATGTCAATACATATATATGCGTTCGCTGCATATTTTCAACTTAATAAATTTCAACGTCATGCATCATTATCTGAAATTTAGGCAAAAACGATACGCATTATGTAGCCAAGTCAAAATCTACATCGATGTTCAGTTTCTTGCAATTTTATTTTCCATCAGTATGCAAGATGGAAGAATAAACAACTCTTAAAAAACAACATGGCTCGGCGCAAAATCATTTTATCACTATTAGCACATTCACTGTTTAAAAACAGAATAAAGTAATATTCTTAACAATATTTGATGGTATTCAATTAGGAAAAAATCTCTGATCATGGAAGTAGAAAAATTGCAGGAAATTAATTCCGACGTGATCCAAATTGATGTACAACAGCTGGAGCATATTTCATATTATTTCAGAAAGGTCTTTATTCGTTTTGTAAGTAGATGAACATAAGACAAGATGTAGTAAAATTGCTTCAGTTTTTTTAATGGCGTCGTTTATGACGTAGTGCTTTCTCCTGCATAAGAATATACCTTACGCTTTCTTTGTCTTTTTGCATTTATAAAATCAATTGTAACATTTCAGCTGCCCGAAAAGTGAAAGGAAATTATTAAAATATTATAGATAACTATCTAGGAAAACAAGCGTTCAAGGAAAAACGAATGTCCAAATGTAATGCAAAAACGGCCATAACAAACATTTAAGCATTTAATAATTTATCGGAAACCGAAGCAATTCCTAATAGTTATTATAGGAAATTAGCAACTTTTTACATGACTATCATATTTTAGAATAACATTCGCCTCATGTGATTTTCTTATATTAATATGCTTCCTTTTTCTCTTTTCTTTTTCATGAATGCCTGGCTTATTCAATGGTCACTGGAATGCGTTACACCCACAACCTGGACATTGACTCATTTGTGTTATGTATATTATAATTTTTTAAATCTTGTACGATTAATTTAAATTCACTCAATATGTAATATGTAAATAATATGAAAAATAAAACTCTCCTCAATTTTAAATTGCTATTTCATTCCTGTTCATGTTTCTCTGCTAATTGTTAAATTATGTAAATATAAATTCATAATTCTCACACACACACACATATATATATATATATATATATATGTTCTCTCACAATTATGATCTATTCTTTTCATATTTACCATCTGATTCGTGGCAAATTTAATTCTAAAATCTACTAAATTCATTAATAACATTTTCTATTAACATTTCTTGATTAATATTTTCCTTCTAATCCCTATTTTCACGTCTTTTAAATGACGAATTATTGTCTTAATATTTTGTTTTTATTTTTTGTTGTTTGGTGTTTTTACAACTCATAGCACAATGTCGAGAACATTCTGGAGCTTCGAGCTGCTTTGTATTCTTGCGATGTTTTGGCAAATTGTTTCTTACGGTGGCATGGATACCTACACGAAATATCACTGCAAGTTCCCTGAATTCCTTAACGTGCCAGAAGGATGGAGTGTGAGCTATCCTGATGGTGACTTCAAAGCCATTATTACGCGGGGGCAATTAGATTCCCAGTTTTGTCAAAATCAATGTCGAGAATACGTAAGGTACTGCCAAGAAGAGAGAGATAATGGAAAATTTCTTGTCGGACAGGTGAGTTTTTTTTTTCCAAATAAAGTGGCGTCGATTTATTAGTAATAGAAATGTTAAAATTCTTGGTCCGACCCACATAACAAATAAGTGATTCTTAGTGCTTCGTCGGCCTGGATTATTCCAACATGCGTATCCATTATTTCCGTTTGGCTAGTAATTATACAGGGCTGACGTAATCGGTAAAAGCCATTATTTGACTGAACATTTTTTTCTAGCGACGTAAAGCAATAGTTTGATTTTTTTCATTCGCTTACCTAATATACGCTCCCCGTCAGCATTCGAACTTGCACGCCCTAGGGGAAAACCTCATTATACCTACTGATCAAACAAATAATGTTTTTGAACACATATCTTTCTCGATTCACGAAATATGCATAATTTATATGTGGGCGAAAGGAACCAACAGTTCAGCCTTTAGCACGAAACTGTTGTGTTGCCTTGCCAGCACATATGATTCGATCATTGTTGGGAAAGCTTCTTTAGAACCAATCGAATTGCTAACAAAAATGAATACAGAGAACTGATGCATAGCATTCCACAAATTCTCCCACGGTCCATCCTCAGGTTTTGAATTCAGAGTTGTCCATCTCCAAGACTGGCTACCAACCAAGGCTGAAGGGTACAGACTGAATTACTATTTAACGCATAACTTGGTTGAGAAAACATTCTCCAATTTCTTATTTAGAGCCGCAATGTATTACAATACTCCCACACACGCATATAAATAAAGGAAAAGAGAAAAATCATTTATACCAACGCATTTCGTTCTGGAAATTTATCCTGTGTAAAATCTTCATTTAGTAAACAATAATTATACCTAGATGTAACGTGGAGAAAATAACGGTACGCGTTTAAATTCTAATTTAGAGAACCCACTAAAATATTCTAAAAACTTTATTCGTATAAAAGGAAAGAAAAATATGCTGGATGAGAATTGATGTAAGTATTTGACATGTTCAACGAATGTCAATGTTACTTAAAAATTTTAAATGCTTAAAATTAGATATCTCCATGTTAATTCAGTGTAATTATTTCCATAATACAACTCGAAAGATAAAAATAATACAAAATAATAACATTCATAATAGCAAGCGATTAAAATGTAAAATTCGGGTAAAGAAAAGGTAGAATATGTCCTGATCAATATTCCAGAAATGTCCGAAATACAAAAGAGCAATTGTTAATTGACATTTTTAACAAATACTTTTTCATAAATAGTTCTGTTAAAACATTCAACAGATTAAGGCCTCCAAAAGAAAACTGCATTAATTTAACCATCATAGATAATCACTTTCTGTGTGCCATCAGCATGACTGATGCTAAACTCCAGGAGATCATCTCCTTGCTCACGTTTGTCTCACGTTTTCTACTGACATGAACTGGAGTGATTATACTGAATCAATTGCTAATAGGAAAGTTGATACAATGTGCCATGTTAGGCAATTTTTCTTGTCAGAATTCATCTTGCACATTTGTAAATTTATCACTCATCCGTTCAAGGAATACAGATATTGTATCTAATCTGGTTCTTCTAATATATATATATATAGCGAAATTCTTGAGAAAATTCAAAGTGTCAGTAATGCAAACCATCCCTACCAAAATCTTTACTTCAGTCACTTTCTCATCGAAGTGATGTGGTTTCCCTCTGTCGTTTCTATAAATAATTCCATGACAAATGATCTCATGAGTTTTATTCCTTGGTGTCTTGACTGCATGAATTTAAATGTGGTATTATATTGGCAAATGTATCTCAGCTATTTACATTTGAACTAACTAGATGCGACTTTTTTTTAATTCTAAGTGCCTTTTCTCACTTCTCGCCTGGGAAAGTCACAATTCCTTGCTTGCCTGTCACCTACAATCTTCAAAAGATTGTAGGTTACAGGCAAGATTAAATTTAACGACAATCGCCGTATTCTGTCATCTGGAACCCAGTTCCTTTATTGCTCTTTCTCCTGCCTTTTCACAATATTCTTATTATCTTTCATTTCATTTAACCTCTTGCGTCCTAGCAGCATTATCGCTTTGCTTGACTAAAGAAAAAGAAGAAAATAAGCAATTATACATAATGAGTAGAATGACAACCGCTTCACACTTCCTCCACAGAAACAGAAGAGAAAAAGTATCACAATTTATCAGTACTGCAAGCCTTCATGAATAAGTGATGATAGACCAGCATGAGAAAACAGCGAAATAAAACTTTTTGTTAATATCGAAAAGAACAAGCAAACCAATCAGAAAAATGAAATTACCATATTGTAAATCCAGAAGGAATTCTTGATTTTAACCACTACACTAAACGCCAACAATAATAGAACTTTTGATGATGAAATAGAAAAGAGGTCAGAGGAGAAAATGTAAGTCTGATTGCAAATATCATAAAATAATAGAGAAATTATCAAATTATTTGAACATATGCAGCAATTCACTGGGAAATCTCCTCCTCATGACGTCATGCGGTTTTATTTTGAGATGAGCAAAGCTGGATCCTTTCGTGGGAGAGCGCGCGAACAGCCACAGAATACGCACTAAGCAATACCATTTAATGAACTGTCAATAAGATTATATCATTCCTGGTAAAAAGTCTTGAAGATCTTGGATGCTAAGGAAGGAAACTTTGCAAACTTGCAGCACTTTCATGAATTATCACAGGACAGGAAGTTTTGAAGAGGACCGATAAGAATTATTTTCGAAGTTGCAGAAGACGGGGAATCACACTGATTTGCGGTGTGCCTTCAAGTTGAATCAGCACATATGATGAGGTCTTTCGTGTATCAATGTTAATTACTGAATAACATTTCTATGCATGCCTTGATAAAATTCAAGGAAAGAATTTTGTTGGCATAAAAGGTTTTAATGTTTCTTTTATTAAAAATATTATATTAGAAAATATATCATTAGAAATACGATGAATTTATATCTGAATTTCTTTAATCATTGTATTACAAACAAGGCAATACAATCAGTAAGACGTACGGGGTTATTGAGTGTGAAAGAATATGAAAAAGTTATATGATTACAGTTTGTATGAAAATATTGATGTTAAATGTGACTTCCGTAAAAACTCGATTTTGATCATACGACAAATTAAAATGACGCAGATTTGGTAAAAATTATTAATAATTAAGAACCTTAATCTGTCGGTTTATCACTGTGTTGATGATAGTCGCATAAGAAAAATGAAAGAAATCTTACACAAAGTAGTATCAAAAAGCAAATATAAATTAACTGTAAAAAGAATGCATGATTTACATAAAAAATATATGAGCTACGTATTGGCGTCGTCAGAATAATGTGAGTGGAAATATTTTGTAAGTCGGGTAGTAACAAATGATATATAGTGGGACACAAATCCAAAGGCAGGTTGGAAAAGTGGAAATCGACTTCAAGAAATTAAGCCAATTATCAAAAGATAAGAACATTTCTCTAGAAACTAAGAAAAGGAATCCTGAACTGTTATGCAATACCTCGTCTCATAAATAGCAATGGATAGTGAACTACCTCCCCACAGATGAACACGAGATGATCACCTAAAATAAATGACTGCAATGTCATATGAAAAACACAATACACTTCCAGCAACAAGTATGTTTTAAGGAAAAAAGAACCGCAAGAATTATTAGTTATATATAGAGATTTACACATTATATGAAGCATAATAAGGATTGAAGAATCTAACACTCACATCATACTGAAGAACAGAGTAGCCGCAAATCCCCTATTTAATGAGTTGTGATTAGATGACAGAGCAGAAAATGTTAATTAGAGAAATAAAAGAGGTTGTGGAGAGTTATGATCACCTATGTGCTGAAAAGACTGTTTATTAAAAACATTTTGATAACTTTTATGTTGGATATGCATGTTTGTTTAAGTGGAAAAGATTATACATTGTTGATAGAAATATAATTTTATGAGCTGCAATGGAGCACATCCGACGCAAAAAGGAGGCGGCAGTGTGTTCCAATGTTTCATTTGTTTTTAATCTTTTGAACTAAATCATGGCAATAAAGGCACTAAGAAAACAAATGGTTGAAGAATCTTAGAAACTCTGAAAAAAATGTAATTAAGGAGAGAGAATAATAAAAAAAATAATTAAGGCAGAAATTAACGATTGGAATTGAATTTGAATTATTGACGTTGACTGGGAAATTTTGTTCTATAAGCGATAAGTGTAATAGAAGAAACTCTTAGCATAGAACTTACTAGCCATTTCAACTGTAAAATAATGAAACTAGTAATGCGCTTATGTTAATAAATTCTAGGTACCACAGATGATAGTTCATCAGAACAATTACCATGAAAATATTTATAGAAAAATGACAAGGAAGCTACATTACGGCGGTGAAAAAATGACAGAAGGCGAGATGCCAGACCAGCATCAGTAACATTGCAGATTATTTGGATTTTATCAAGAATCTCTAATTATATGACAGGAGCAGCAGATCATAGATAGCAGCAATATTCAAAGCATGGATGAATAGTATAGGTATAAATATCTAAAATTGTGGAGATAAAAAAATTTCTAACACGACACAGTTGTCAAGTAGTTTCAATTGCTGATACCGACTATATATTTTGATCTTTAAGCTGTGCACGATACTCCCGTGTCTGTGTTAAGGAGCTACATTTATAGTTTTTATGAAGTGTTACTGAAACTATTTGTATCTTACCTCTGAACTTAATATTGCATTTAATGTCTTTCTTATAAGATATAATAAACGAACAAGTCTAGAAAATGTGAAGATCGAAAGAACAGCGAAATAAAGGAAATAATCAAAAGTGCTCCAGAAGTAGACGTCATGTG
Source organism: Acanthosepion esculentum (assembly GCA_964036315.1). Classification (NCBI taxonomy): domain Eukaryota; kingdom Metazoa; phylum Mollusca; class Cephalopoda; order Sepiida; family Sepiidae; genus Acanthosepion; species Acanthosepion esculentum. Next base: position 105,578,722 of record OZ038478.1, read on the forward strand.
TTGAATACTGCATCGAAAAGTAGTCGTGCCGTGATTCTAATCTCAGCTAAGAATATTTTTTATTTGTATTCACTGCGTTCATTCATTAAATGATCAAATTCATTTTCGCTAAAAGTAACATCTGGTGGAACATGTAATGCCTTTTATATATAATTAAAAGGTCAGACGTCTGACCGAAGTTCAAAGTCAATTACTAGCTTCTGTTTTCGACTTGTTTACCATATCACAGTAGTCTGAAACTTTTGCGAATGTTTTGGCATTTGTTTAACACTTGCCAGCACAAAAAGTTTTGAAGAGATTATGATATATATAGGAAATATGTATATTTTATGCTATTAATAAAGCCTCGTAAATATACCGTGCGTAATTATTTAAATTAAATAATTACACACGATTTATTTACGAGGTTGTATTACGATTGACTCAAAGTCAAACTGGTGAAACGATCATAGGTAGTTCTCCCTCGAAAAGAAAGATTATAACGAGATATGCTTGCTCATAATTTTCCTTACAAGAAAATGTTGGCATTCACTGACAGAGCAGCTAGTTCTTCTGTAGTTTTAAATTTATAAAATCTTTCTTTTAAAACAATTTTTCAGGAAAACAGGTTTCTCAAATGTGGTAGCTGCTATCGCTCTTTCCCGTGTTGATGGGACTTTACTTTCTAACATTTTATTTGAAGTAGTTGATTATGTCATTAATTTCTCTTCGATTTACATGTAATATCCATTTTAGTTGTTGCAGCTGTTGATAGTACTCATGTGATGTACTTTCTGTTGTTGTGAGTATGTAACGCCAGTCTACAAATTTCAAAACAGGATAGTCTCTACCAAGACACGTAGGCTTAAAGCTCTCAAAACTATTTTAACCATTGATCTTTGAAAGCTGTTGTATACAACTGACAGTTTATATATTTTGAATGTGTGTGGGGTCATACATGACATCCATATGAAGGTCTCGATCCCAAATGGTTATTTAAGTATATGAGTTTTAATGTAAACGTTTTGATTTTGTGGTATTTCCATGTTCAAATTCCATTTCTCCTTCAATCAATTTATTATAACTGATCTATAAATCGAAGTATTTGAAGTGTTTATTTTTTACTAATTCCAGATCTGGAACATTTATTATGGATTCATGGCGGAAGCCATCACAGTTTTAAAAGAAGAACACTCTAAACATGTATCAAAACAGATTTAGGTTACTGAGATTAGACAAGTAGAAGACTTAGTGAGAATCAGACGATATTCTTGTTGTTGTTTGGGAGATTACATTAACCATTTCTCTAAAGAAAGTTTATTCAACCTGGGTCATATGGCTCCCGTGAGTGTCTTGATATATTTTCAGGTCCCTAAGGTCAAGTTTGCGAAATGGGAAGCCACGAGGTAGTACAGAAAATTTAGGATCCGCAATATATATATATATATATATATATATATATATATATATATATATATATATATATATATATATATATATATATATATATATATATGTATGTATGTATATATAAATAAAAAGAAAGAACAGTAAGATATAAAATCCGGTGTTCTTATAGGTATTTTTATTTTTACACAATAGTGCTCAATATAAATTTATAGAGCATTAATATTATAAATTAATTGATTTAAAATATGGGTTTTTCGCTACACAGTGATAACCATGTTTAAAAAATGGAAGCTAAAGCCTTATATATATATATATTAAGCATCAATAATTATTTTAAAAATATATTATTAAGTTAAATATTAAATGAATCTAAGCCATGTCTTTAACACACATTTTTAAGTATTTGTATATTGTAATTTTGTCAACTGATCTAAGTAATATGGTCGTTTTATTTTTCAATTTCATAAAATTTAAAACTCATAATTTAAAATTTAAATTAAGGTATGGTTTCATTAACTTGTCTTTCAATTATGAAAACCTAAATGTCCAGAACAAAGAGCTCCTAGGAAATTACTCCAACCTTTTTTTTCTGTAAGGATACAATTAACGCATTTAACGGGAAGCTAAAACTGTCTTGGTTGAACCTTGGGAGACGGGAGTTTGCAAAGTTTCCTTCCTAAGCAAATGTATCCACCCAACTGCTTGACGATGACCTAGCAGTAAATACTGATCATTTGAAGCAGTTTCATAGTGATATGAAAATTCGTTTCTTTGATCTACTCCAAATGACAGTGATGCACTGGTTTGTGGATCCCTTCACTGGCGTTGCATCTGAAGTTGATATCATCCTACAAGAAAGTTTCATTGAACTTTAAAATAACATAGCAGCTCAAATGAGATTCAAGCGTGGAGGATAACGGAAGCTGTGGATGAATGAAGACATGCATAAGAAGTACCTACTACTCTGGAAGATGTGAAGTTGCTCTTACTCGCTTTTCCCACATCTTACTTAGTTGAGACTGGTTTCAGTCATATGATGAATCTGCTGTGAAAGACTCGAAATCACTTTGACTTCGAAAAGAAGAGAGGCGATTTACGTATCTCTGACGGCTTTCAAGCCTAACATTGACAACTTGGCAGCCCTGCACCATTCACAGTGATCCCATTGAAATCATACAAGATAGAACTGACGGTACATATTTTTGTTTTGTTGTGTTTTGTTAATAAATGAGTATATTCAAATAAAATATTTACCCAAATAAGATTATTTTTTGATTTACCACTGCAGCTAGTGTTCTGATGCCATAGTACTATCCAAACTAGAACCTGAAATGTTACTACTTCCCTAGATGTATTAAGTTGAGAGACGGGGCGGGATGGAGGAAGAGAAATAAGAACTCAAATTGCCATGAAGAAATAAGAAATCGCATCGGACTGAAGGAGGCCACGACTAGAATAAGGTTGAGGAATATTTCTCTAAATCAGGCCCCTAAATGAATATATCGTGTCGAAATTTAAGTTAGATTACATGGCCAAAGAGCAAGAAATATGTTGATAAAAGTTTGCATAAAGAAAACTGGATTTTGCACAATACATAGTAGTAACTTGAAAAAGGTTTTGTCATTTTGAGAATATATATATATATATATATATATATATATATATATATATATATATATATATATATATATATATATATATATTGCATAGGAAAAATAAAATGTGATGTTTTTTCCGAGATAAAAACGCCTATATTTCAAGTAAATAGTGAATACTCATAATTATCAATATAATGTATGATTGTATAATAGTTTATTTTTAAGAAAAGTATAAAATAGCATTAAATCGTTTAAGATTTTTAACCAGTATTTTTCTTATATTAATTTTTAAAGTATTATCTTAAAAGTGATGATGGGTTATAAAACCCTACTCTTTCATGAATAAAATTTAACACTGATATACTACAAAGTCTAACACTAAGCAAGACAGTTCTATTCAATATAAAGATATTTTAATTCAAAATAATACACAATTATTCACTAGTATAAATATGTGCATTTCAAATGTTGAAACTATAAATTCAAGCGTAGCTTTTACAGGTTATCAATCCAATGCTGACGATAAATCAATGCATGCAAAAACGTAAGGTCGAAATTACTAAAGAAAATATAACTACAGTAATGAAGATGATTAAACTGGAAAAACACCTCTCAGAAAATTTATGAGATAAGAAATACTTCAAAGACCGCAATGACCGCAAAAGTCCTTAAAAATATCACCAAAGTCATTCATAGATGATTTTGTATGAAATAAGTAAGTCTAGAAATAATGAAGGAAGTGATCGTATACTCAAATAATTAATCGAAAACATGTTGAACGTTGATACTAGTTTGATTCGAAAATTCATTTTTAAACCGATAAAAACTATTTATCCGAAACAACCAAGCGAAAATCTCAAGGTTATTATTATTATTATTATTATTATTATTATTATTATTAATGAATTTCGAACGAAAGATTTTAGTTCGACTTCCCGACGGCATATAATCTGATTTCCATGTTAATGCAAAATAATATTTGTTATCCATTATGAATTCGTATTTGACAAGTTTTGTTTTCCATGACGAAACATTGTTCAATTTACACATGAAACGCCATTCTGAATACATATTGTCTAACTGCAACTCACACAAAACCGTCTCATCGAAAAGAGGATGAAAATGTAACAATTTAGGTGCCATTTTCTTAATAGTAATCATAGCATATCACTTTATTATTCGTACATATAATGCTACCTTATTTGCAATGTTTATTTTCGATACTTCTTCCCACACTTGAAAGTAACGTGAAGGTTATAATAATGGGCAATTAGAAATTCCACCATTCATGAGTAGCACTAATTGCAGTTACAAGTAATGTGATGTCAGATTTCTGTCACCTTTTGTTAAGCCCAGCAGAAAAGACTTTCACTTCTTTGAAAGTAACGTTTTCTCCTGGTACTGAAGGTTCATGCAATATAGAACTATTAAAAACAAGCTTATTCGGATTTGGGGGGATTTTTACATTACACATGTATATTTTACGAAAAATGTTTTGCTAAACTCCAATATACACACTTATGTTAATATCAATTTTAAAAAAATATTTACATACATCACAATTCCTTTAATTTTACTTTATATCTTCCCATCATTTTCCAAGTAATAAATTATTACAAAACTGAAACATTAACTTAAAACTAGAGTAATTGTCGTAAATAACTTCGTCAAAGCAAGGCCTTCATATGGTTGTCATACAGCGACAACTTAACTGGTTAAATTGAAGAGATAAGTACATAATCTCAACGTTGGCATGTCATACTACTTTTAAAAACTTTCGGAAGTACTGTCTCATCAAGAATCGAAGACCAATAATATTTACTAGACTTTACAAACCTATTTTCATCTTTTTCCCCATCATTAATTTATAAATCATTCCTCTATAAAATCAGAAGTATTAAATTATTTAAATCTCTTTTTAATCTCTTATTAAACTACCGTTGTTCTTTACATTTCTCTTTAATATAAATATAACGTTTTCATTGCAGATAGAAAATGGTGACCCCGACATGAAATACATTTGCATGAAGTTCATAAAACGTAGTGCTGCAGTGATGCAAATTTATATGTCTACACTGAGCTCCTCCAGTGAAAATGTTTGCAACGATACCCGTATGATGATGGATGACTGGCCATTAATATCCGTCCACCTGTTCAGCGAAACCGAAGTGACATGTCCGTTTGATGGCGGTTATGATTTCGATATCACGTTACCAAGCGGCGAGAAGGTCTGCTCCAGTACCATCTTGCCGTTGCGTTTTGAAAGCTCTTGCGTTCAAGAAGAGGGCCTCCTAATCCGTCTTCGCAACAAGGGCTGCCGGCAATCAGCTTGGAACCTAAAAGACGAGAACCGCTTCCGTTGTGCGGCCAAATGGAAAGTAGACGGTAATGATTATGTCATAGTTCGCAACAGTGATAATCTCCAGTATTGGTGCATGAGGGTGGAGTATGATGAAAACGAAATGATTAAGAAGATCTATTTCTTCCTGGACAAAATATGCGACACCAAGACCATATTCCCCAAAGAGCGAAAATACATAATATTCAAGATGCGTCGTCATGTGGTGCGAAGCATATGCAGCGATGAGTTCGATGGGTGTCGCAACCCACAGCAGTGCAAAACAAAGTTAAAGTCGCATTGTCTTCAGTCGTGCGGCGAATGCAAAGTCAACCGATACGGCAGCATTCACGGTCTGCGGGCCTGCAGCTTCCCTAAGGTCATGCACGGCATCTGGGTGCGACACGTCCGCAGCGGCACCAGCAAGATCGTTATCCGTAACAACACGGTAAACATCAATGGTGAACCGGATTGGCACTGTATCGATGCGGGCGAGGAAAACTACTCCCGTCGACGCGTGCTCATGAAGAAATTCGACAACGGATGCTATCCACGGTTTATGTGTATTGAACTTCAGGAGACATCACCATCCGTGATGCGATACAGAATTGGAGACACTGTTCTGTGGCCGGTGAATATCACACACGGGCTACAGGAACAGGTCTGTAACGACAACCGCTTCCTACAACACGACTCTAATGTTTGGGTGACATCATCCCAAGGCATAATTCCACTGCAAAATCTTGTTCGGGATTATGACAAGCGGACTGTCTCCTGTAACTTGCCGGCAGGGCTGGGCACATCGCTAGCTTTTCGGGACGATAAGTCCCGGCAGGGATGCCTGCTACACGACATCCACATAATACCGCACGAGATGGTCCTGATGCTGGAGGATGATGGCGGCAGACACAAAACCCACGCCCAGTATTTCTGCCTGGCTTCAATGAAGTTCATAGATGAGTACGATACAATCATCACTCAAACAAAAGATCGTATCGAAGAGTATCTATGTTGGATGATCATCGATAACAAAGAATTGATTATGCTGCCTGCATCGATGTGTAATCGAGTACACGCCGAGGCGGTAATCAAACGGGTAGAAGAACCGTTAGCTCGACTTAGCCTCATTAGTAACAATGACTGCATTGAAGTCGAGAAACGATGGCGCGAAAAGGTTGTATTGTCACGAAATAATAATGGAATAATTGAGAAATCCTCTAGCGCCAATCAAATCCGTGGTTTAGCAACCGTCTTATTCTTTATGCTATTATTAGCACTACATTGATAATAATATATGAACAAATATATTTTAAAAAATCTCAATGTACATGTATGTGTATATATAGGCATTTGAGTATATATATATATATATATATATATATATATATATATATATATATATATATATATATATATATATGTGTGTGAATATGTATGCATTAAAAATACAACTTTCCCGCTGTCAAATGCATAAGCGAAGTTATGTTGAAAAAATATGTATATCCTTAATTAAGATTTGTAAAGAAAATATTTGAAACTATACAGAAAAGAACCATCTTTTTCTCGCTCTCTCTCTCCTCTCTAAATAGGAGTAAATTTTATAAAAATTGAAAAATATTGAAAAAAATTGAATGCAATTGCTACATGAAATTAATAAAAAATTGAGAATTCTGCCATTAAATAATTCAATAATTTATATAAATTATTAACATCTCTGTACTGTCCAAAATAAAACAAATCCTTATTATGAGTTAATAATATGACTATTCTTTGTATGAAATAGATGTTCTTTATATTGGCTTACAGGAAAATCTTAATCGTGAGAAAAATAGAAGTTGTATTATTCGTAACTAAGTCATTAACAACATTAATGATAATAATAATGATACAAATAGAATATACAGAATAATATGTAAAAATATCGACTTTTACCCAAATCCAAAACAGAGAAAAAATGTTGTTTCTATCAAACACAATGCTGTTGATCAACGAAACATCGTATTAATAACGGTGATGTTGATTATCCTATAATCATCATCACAATCATTTACAGTCATTAATACGCAAAGTTTAGTTTCCCAAAGTCATATCCATGAAATTCAGGAGACATCAGCATTAATAAATAATTTGTTATTCAAACTCGAGAAAACGAAATTAATTATGATGTTAGAGATTTCAAAACTTCACGCCTTTTACAGATGAATTTCCTCATAATATAAAACGCTGGAATATAACTAGAAAAGTTATTGTGCGAGTTTTGCAAAAATTAAGGATTATTAATTTCGTCTATTATTATTTTGTCAAAATAAGTTCATGGTAATTTGAAACCTAATTGCTTAGTCTTGTTTAAAACACATGTGTGCTCAATTATTACGCTTTATTTAACATGATTTTTATTTGCATAATTGTTTTTCTTTTGAATAAATTAACTTAAAATCAATTTGTGATATAATTGTTAAATGTATATGATGAGCATTGATAATGAAGACGAATACTTTGCATGGTCTTGGAAGCGATCGATAATTTCTCATAATTTCCATCTACTACAGTACAGCTTTCAATAAATTATAATACAAATGTTATTAAAAAGTGTTTAATTTTGAATTTTAGACGTTATTGAACAAAACACAAACAAAATTACAGATAATTTTAAAGGCCCCCAAATCCAGTTTTAACTTTTGTCTTTGTAAATTATTAACAGAATTTACAAATGAAATCTGCTACGATGATGATATATATATATATATATATATATATATATATATATATATATATTACATGCGCATGCCGATTGGTACGTTTCTTCTTTTTCGTTTAAATCTTGTTATAAAACTTCTGCATATTTTGTTCAAATCAGGAAGCATTATCTAAAAACCCTATAAATATATGAAAGCGTGACAATATCCTTTAACTGAAATATTTGTGATAGTGAAATCATAGAAAATGAAATAAATGAAATCATTCAGAATAAGAAATATATCTTCATATTAAATAGTATTAAGTAGCATAAAAGAAAAAAAGATTTATACAGCATTGCATTCAATTTATCTTTGGAATATCAGGATGAAAAGTGGAATGAAACTGCGAATGGATGAAAATCTGATTCAAATTTGATTCTGCCAAAAAAGAAAATCTGAATCTGGTCAATATGTTTTTCTCTATATTTACATGCTATAATTAATGTTTTAAAATATTTGGAAATCTTAAAGAATTAATAGGATAAATGCTAAAAAATTAAAAATGTACTAGGAGATGCAAAGCATAATAAGGTATTAAACATGGCCAAAAAGTTCTTGCTTATTTAGCTTTTAAACTAGCATTATGTATATGTCGTTGTGTGGACAAATCGCTCGTCAACAATACTGGAAATGCTTTTCAGTTACACTAATTTTACACGTACATACTAATTAACCCCATAAAAAAACGCATAGAGTTTTTAAAAAATCGTAACATTATATCAAATTAGGGTAAAAAACATTCATTTTCAGATACATTAAATTCAACCACGTATTTATCGTTAATAAAGATTGAATTATTTATTAATAACAATATATTTTATCGTTTTTACATAACGTTTTCGGTTAAAATTATTAGTCTATATATATATATATATATATATATATATACATACATATATATACATATACATATATATATATATATATATATATATATATATATATATATATATATATACATATATATAAAAGAGAGATATTACCTGATATCGTTGGTTTGATCAAAATCAACAATTTACGCATGAATAGAATTCATATTTGTTAATATACAAACATGACATTTGATCGCTATAACAAAAATGTTTCGAAACGAAGGGGAAAAATAAATAAATATGGTATTTGTAAAAAGAATTATGTATATATTGTTAACAGCGGCACTCCAACAAAATCGGCAAATGATTAAGAATCGAATATTCCAAAAAGTACGTGAAAAATGGAACAGTAAAATGACAATCTTTATTATTGGCGTACTTGTTTGGGTTGTGTAAAAATATAAACTTTTCGTTAAAATTCGATTTGTAAGAAAAAATATTTAAAGCTGCGTCAAGTGTCAAAAGGCAAAAAACTGAAATATTTCCCCCAACCAAAAAATCCAACAAACGTTACGATCAAACCAAAAGGACTCGGAAATTCATGCATATGACCAAATAAACAATAAGGAAAAACAAACTCTCCATTGTATCACTATTGTTTTTGTCTTACAAAAAGCAATGTGTTTTGTAAATAATGGTTAATGTTTTAAGACACGTCCTGTTATGTTTACCCTCCCTCTTTGTTATTGATGTATTTCTGTTTTCCTTTGGATTTTGTTATGCAATTGTTTTTGTTATGAAATCAAAGTACATATTATTACATATAAAATAAGCCTTCAGCATTCAATATTAATTTTTATTGCTCATTAATTTTAAAATATATTTTAAAATTTCGAGGTCGTCTTTTTTCAGGTTGATACAAAACAAAAATGAATGTAATATTCTGTCCTTTAATTTTAAAGGCTACACTTGTTTGTAAAAAACTTTTTTCTTTAAATCCAGATTCAGACAAATTTTAAAGTTTCCCGTTAAAAGTTTTGAAACGTTAAAATCGTAAAAAGCTAAGACCGAAAGCTTTGCTGCTATGAAATAAGAGACAAACCTATACGATTCCTATTGTAAAGTTACAGAATATAAAACCTTCTATATCTAATTTATTCTTATATAATTAGGGAAAAGAATGTACACACACACACATACACACACACACACACACACACACACACACATATATTTCTATATATGTATAGCAATATAGTAGAATACATCAAATTTATGTATAAGTGCATGCGCATTATATATATATATATATATATATATATATATATATATATATATATATATATATATGTACGTACGTATAATCCTAATTTATATTGGTGTTTTTACGAGTATTAATATATTAGCATACAAATATGTTTATATATCCATCTGTTTGTGAATATATATATATATATATATATATATATATATATATATATATATATATATATATATATATATACACACAAATGCATTTGTATGCAAATATAAATGCACAAACTCACAGAGTGTGTTTGTGTGTACATCCCTGTGATTATAATGAATGCAAATGCATTACTGTAATATTTTGTGTATGTATTTTATAAAAACTGTTTTTGTGAATTCATGTGTTTTCTGTTCCAGAAGTTTTAATTGTAATTTCCTTGCTTTTATTGAAAACGTAAATGCTGAAATTTTGCATGCATACCCAATGTCTTATGCATTGAATTTTCGCTTTTTTACTAAAATGTTGTGTCGCTCATACAGAAATATCACATAAGACAAATACAAATGATACGAATATTGTGAAAATATTTAAATGTATGCTTTACGCTTTCATGCCAAATACCTACAGTAAAACCTTTTTAATTACTCGCTTTCTTTTATCTCTTCAATTCAGTTCACATTAATTTCTTAATTTGAAACACTCTGGCAAAATTACAATGTTATGTTACTAAAATTCTGGGCTACATTTGAAGACTAATGTAGAATTAAATTATCGCTTTTCTAATCATATATTTTGCCTAAAATTTGATATTATAATTAAACAAAGCAGACTATTCTTAACAAAGGGTGAATCTTCTGTCGGTTAAATCCTAAACAGTAGTATGTTCACAAAGCTGCCTCTAAAAGTATTTCTTTTTATTTATATAATTTAAGTGCTGTATATCAAACGAATATGTGAATGCTCTTTAAATGATACCTTCTATTATACAGGTATGGCTTTTCTTCTTATGTTTAGGGCTATGTATGAAGATTCCTATCTAGCACTGGTGTCAGACAATGCATTTTTAAAGGATATTTTCCTCTTACTGTGCCTCGCTTTTACCAATGTAAGAAAAGAAAAGAAAAACAAAACAAAATTTGACATGTCGGTTTCAATATGTCCACATTTGTCCCTGTTAATATATATCAAATGTACTTTTCCTTTATTATACTATTTCATCTTTCTCAAATAATCAAATAAATAATTCCATAATTCCTAGAAAGTACAAAAGTCGAAACGTAACTCGATATTTTGCAAAAATTTTGCTTAAAATTTTATTTTGTCCGATATAATTAATTTTGAAATAAGGCACGGTAATTACCTTCGGCCAACTATGTATGTCGTAATAAACAGTGTTAAATTTCCATATAGTATACACCCGAATAAATAGAATTCGAATTAATACTTATTTGAATATAGCAAAATAATTACACGAATAATCATGTAATTATTCGTCTCTATCGGTCAGACGGAATGTTTTCAAATTATATCAAATTAATTATCTAAGAAGCTAAAAGGTTTTGTAGAGTTACATATTGTTATTTAAAATAGCCTGACGTATCAGTGTTGTAAATAATACTCTAGAGAAGCATCATAGTACCAAATAAGTAAGTATACTAGGTATTCATTAAACCCCCTCTACTCTAATGCATAACCACATCATTAAGACAGCCCATCAGAATCGAGCTCTTTATCAAGGTTTACAAAACTGGCAGGCAGATGATCACACTAGGGAAAACGTCTAGCAATGTCATTTGCTATAAATCTGCGCATATTGCTGATAGTGTGCTTATGAGTTATATATTTTTAATTATTTCAAATTCTCAATTTTACCAACGTTATCATTACTTCATATATCAGTATATGATTGGAATTAAACTAAAGATAAGGTGGTAGAACAACTAAATACACACTCCCGTTTAGTGACAGCTTATGGAGGCCTGGGTCACTGAATCATAGCATATTAACACTTCTCGTTTGATTAAAATGATACACTTTTAGAATTGTAAAATCTGGTTAACTTCCCTGAAATATGGTATTGCTGAATTAGTTTCATTCATTCCACACTTACTATTTTTTAAAATTATAAACATTTTCATTTGCATATTAGTTTTATCTCTGATATAATTTAATGATTAAAAAGAAATGGACAATCGGGTAACACAAAAATACCAGTTATACTTGATTTTTTATATGTTAGTTACTGCTAAAATTTTATGTATTCTCATATGTTAATTGTTTATAAATGTGTATGAATTAAAACATAGATATAATAAAAGAGTTACTGTTCCCAATACAAAATAACATTAATATTGTTATTAAATAAGTACATTCTGACGATGTTACGATATTTTTCCTTAAGGCAAATGTCAAATATACTTCTAATGTAATTTATACACGTTAGAATTCTAGCAACAATAACTACAAATATCCATCAGTAACCTGACAAGGCGCTTAAAATAATCTCAGAGAATCTTGTCAGATAAATTCGACAGAACATATAAAATTGTATAATGTATCTATTATATTCAAGAATAGATAATTTTGTAGTTTTTCATACTGCTATCCATAGTTCTTTAATTATATACATATAATCATATATATATATATATATATATATATATATAAAATATGTATACATATATAAATATGTATAAATAAATATATATGTATAAATATATATATGTATAAATATATATATATAAATATATATATATGTGTGTGTATATATATATATATATATATATATATGTATATATATATATATATATATATATATATATATATATATATATATATATATATATATATATATATATATATATATATATATATATATAAGCAGTACAGTACATATAGTTGTATGAATTAAGTATTCAAGAAGAGATACTGTGATACGATAGAAAAGAGTACTTCTTTCGCTTGCTTGTAAACAATTTTGTCTAATATATTCAAAATATATTGATATTTTTTGTTTATTAAAATTTATATAAACACATAATCAATGAAAGATGTGTGATGAAAATAAAGGGAAGATTGAAAGAGAATTTGCTGAGAGAGCAAGAAAATTATATTTTGCCTCTGTGTGTGTGTGTGTGTGTATATATATATATATATATATATATATATATATATATATATATATATATATATATATATATACACTCTCTCACACACACAAATATTATTATTTAAAATGCGTAGAAAGTGAAATGATTTTGAGCTCTTTGGGGTAATGCAATGGCCTAGATGGCGCCTACGAAAAAAAAGAATAGGGGGAATTCATTCAAAATAATGATGATGTGGGGATTGTGATAGTGGTGTGGAAAAGGTGAAAAACTTCATGTTGATTATGACTGGCCATTATCAATTGTGTCTATTATTTTTCGTTCAATCCATTTAGTGCAAATAGACAAAAACAGAGAGTAAAAAGCTTCAGCTGAATATTTCTTACTCAATGCCGCTCTATTCATATAAAAAGACTACAACATTTTTCTCTTCGTTTTCAAATTGTCCATATTTTCATATGCACCCCCACACACACGCCTATATATTTAAAATTGCTCCATACACATCTATGTGAGTGTATATATATATATATATATATATATATATATATATATATATATATATATATATATATATATATATATATATATATATATATATATATATATCTTCTTACACCAATAAGCATAAGCCCTGTTCACAAGCTTACTGCAGATGGGATGCTTGCAATTCAGTAAAAGTAGAATTCAACCTCCTGCATTTTTTCTTCTGCGACGCGCTGAACCAGGATTTATGCGAGCATAGGGTTTATAGAACTTATAGAATGTGAATTATCTAATCATTCACACATACAAACCAGGCATTATAGATGTCTGTATACTTGCGCGTGTGTGTGCGTGTGTGTGTTAAATTCCTGTGCATACGAAATTGCATGCAACAACTGTGTATAAGTGAGAGATGATAGTATTTCTTTCTATCGATACATTCACCTCTAAAGACGCGGGCGTTTTCCTCAAAAGTTGGCATGACTATCTGTAGGTGCGCGCGAGTTTCCTTACGAATTAGGATAAATTGAAATGAATGCAATAACTGTGTTAACATTAAACTGACTGAAACATTCACACATAAACACAAGCAAGTAAAAGAGATGCATATATGTTCATCTTTAGTTGAGGTTCCAAGTTATTTAAGAAGAACCGGGTCATAGCGGAATACTTGGTGCCCATGAATTAGTTTATCAAACGCACCTACCACAAATCTGACAGTATGATTCGCCTTATTTAACTTTTCGGCAAAGTCTCGTGATCGACTATATAATCTTTTAGAATATCCTGAGCCAGCTGGGCAAATTTAATCTTTCTTAAAAGGGCGGCCGTTCAGAAACTTTCTTTCTCTTGTCCTCGCCAAATAATTCAAGTTCGTTTCACAAATTGATCACGTAAGATCCGGGTACCTTTATGAAACGAGTCGCCGTGATTGATTAATGATGAAAAATGCTTGGTGTGACTTTTAATTTCATGTGTCATATGGAAATGCTGTCAAGACATCTTAAAGAGAAAAGATAACGTTATAATTTGGCGTATGCACGTATCATTACTTTAATCTTCTTCCATTCATGGCCTACTGAATGTATGTTCATAAGTATACGGTGCAATATATATATATATATATATATATATATATATATATATATATATATATATATATATATATATATATATATTAATACAATTTGTCACTTAACTGTTTAATGTTACCTTCAGCATCCCGACTAAAGAGTTTCGTAGACGGGCCATCCGTCCACTCGTCGGGGAGTATCAGCATTGATTGACAGCATTTTGGCTTCACACTATCTTTGATATCACTATCATAATATATATATATATATATATATATATATATATGCTTATATATATATACATATATATACATATATATACATATATATATATATACATATATATATATATATATATATATATATATATATATATATATATATATATATATATATGTGTGTGTGTGTGTGTGTGTGTGTGTGTGTGTGTGTGTGCAGGTATGCAGAAAAATAGGAAAGAACACGTTAGGTAAATAATCCGTAGTTCTTTAGTATTTTTGTTTTCATTTTTAAAAATACAGTGCTCCATACAGAAGTAAACCTCATATTATAATATTTTTTTAAAAATATGGTTCCTTCGCTACATAAGAGTTCTCATATTTCAAAAGCGAGAGACGAGACCCTCAATATAATCATCGTCAAGCGAAAATTTAGGAATCTAGATTCCTAAATTTTTGCTTGTCGATGAAACGAGGCCAGATACCTTAATTCAACTTAATTTCAATAATTGTATTGAGGGTCTCGGCTTTTGCTTTTGAAACATGAGAACTCTTATGCAGCGAAGGCATCATATTTTTTAAAAAAATATTATAATATGTATGTATATATATATATATATATATATATATATATATATATATATATATATATATATATATAAAGTGGTCAGTTTTTAAAATATTATATTATTATATTACTTATTTGATATTATTTAGTTCAATTCTTTCGTAGTTTTCTACATATTTAGTCATTCACTGAATGATGTACGAGGAACGATAAGCGGTTTACATTTTTTTGGTTCTATTTTTAAAGATATTTTCGAGTTAACACTGTTTTAATATCTTTGCACTCCACCATCCTATGTTTTAATTATTATAATATATATATGAATATATTATATGAATATATATATTTAAAAATGTCAGTTGAGAAAAAACGCTATATATATATATATACATATATATATATATATATATATATATATATACACATAGACACAGACATATATATATATATACACACACACAGACACAGACATATATATATATATATATATATATATATATATATATATATATATATATATATACATACATATATACATATACACATACATACATATATACATACACACATACATACATATATATGATGAAAATGTGGAAAAGACAAAACAAAATCCGAATATGTGAGTTTCCTGTTTTTTATTTTGCTTTTGTTTTGCTGTCAACGTCAAACAAAATAAAAAACAGTAAACTCACATATTCGGATTTTGCTTTGTCTTTTCCACATTTTCATCATACCGTCGGATCTACATCCACATATTTGCTTACATATATATATATATATATATATATATATATATATATATATATATATATATATATATATATATATATGTCAGTGATGTTGCATTCTTAATTTGTCCATTTGTAAAAGAAATACATGTCAGTGAATATGCTAAATAGCTGTCCAAATTCAATCGCTTTTTCTTGCCTTTTGCCCTTTCCTCATCTTTCTAACACACATGCACACATATGTGCACAAACATCTATATTTGTCCTGTATGCATGTGAGAAACATTTATATTTACATATAAGCTATTTAACAAAAAAAAGTCTGATTCCTATTGCAGCTACGTTTAAGTACACACGAATAAAATACAGAAAACCTTCCTTACATGTGACCCAGGAATAAATAATGACTGAAATAAAAACTCGAAACAAAAAGATTATTACCTCCAATATGTCAAATAGATTTACACAAAACATCCTACAAAATAACAGAAAATGAATGAGTCTTGAATTGTGTCTTATATATCTATCGAACAATTTTTCCTTGTAAAAATCTGGATGAAACTGGAAGATGGAATTATCGCTACTTTGGTTTATAATATTTATACGCTATCGCTGATGCTATTTCAATGTAGTAATTCATTTTGTAAAGAAAATTTTGAATGGGAATTAATTGATGATATATTTCAAAGTTCCATCGGAAAGCAAAAAAAGTATCCACGCAACTTATCAATTATGAATATGTGTTACAACATATAAAATGGAACGTACAAATGAAAAGAAATAATCCTGTGGGAAAAGACAATGTTATTTTTTGTTTGATGAACAGGAAAAAATTAGATCCTGAAGGTAGGTAAAGAAAAGCTTGCCAGATTTCTGTATAAAAGTAAAAAGGGAGACGAATATCTTTTTAATTACAAAGAGTAAAATAAAAAATAACAATTATATATTACAGAAAAAACATGTGTATTCTTTACCTTTTGCTTTCATGAAATGAATTTACTGTGGCTGACAGTTTAAAATAAAACAATGGTATTCACATATTCTTGAATTTGCTTTTCTTTTTTGAAATGTTCTTTGTTTCATCTGAAAAAGTCGACATTTTGTGTTAATACGTGAGTATTTAGACGATTTAGGATGGGCGAGTGAACGATTGCTCGTTTAAAATCCTGTGGACATGCATAAATAGGGTAACTATTTATGAATTAAGCCCCAAAACACAGACATGTGATATAAAAAGAAATACAAAAGTATCAATGGTAACATATTACAAAATGCATTAATTTTACCAAGTCATTATATGACTATCCCTACTGAAGATACAAATAGAACAAAACACTGTCGAAAATATATATTATACTACAATTAAAAAAACATGGACCAAAAATAATAATAATTTTGATGTAACATTGTGTAGTTATGATTGTGCAGATGTATGCGAACTCATCGACATATACATAATCAAAAACTTAGCCAGTATAATTAACAAAATTACATAGATCTACACAGGGACGATGGTATATTAATTCTAAAAACTTGCAACAGCAAGACTGTAGACAAAATGAGAAAATAAAAATAAAAACATTCAGAATCTTAGGATTTACAATCGATATAAAATTCAACCAAAAATAATAAATTTCCTAGTTATAAACTTCAACCTAAACAACGGGATATAGATTAACAAAAATTCCTACCACATCCCTACCGTATATTCGCATAACTATAAAAAAATTCAACAAATTCTAACATCTAAAAACATTTAATGAAAACAAAAAGCAAAACAAAAAAAAGCATGCGAATTAACCCGAAGCAGATATCAAAACATACTAGTATAAGAACGAAAACAATTCAAATAAAAACATCAGAAAATGAAATTTAATTTGGTTCAACATCACCCACAGCAATATCATAAAACAATATAATAAAAAAATAGTCAAAATATTCTTCCAACTTATTGCCAAACGCTTCCTTGAAAACAGAAAATTATCAAAAATTATCAATAAAAATAAAATCAAAATTAATTACTGCTGCATGGATGACCTGAAAACAATAATAACTAAGCACAATAAAAAAATACTCAACAACATCAATAAAATGACAACAACAAAGACAATAACATCCATCAAATTAAACACCATAATATACCAAGCTGTTGTAACTAACATTAACAGAGACGAGAAATGTACAGAGGTGCCACAGAAGTAGCCGTAACAGATATTTATTACAACCCCTTGAAAGAGAAACATGCTCAACAATACAACCCTATCAAAATGCATATGGACCTAAAAAGAAAACAATATCCCTCCAAAACGAAATGGGAAATAATAAAAAGGTCAACCTTACAGTATTATTTATTTAGACGGGGTGCTACTAGTACGCAGGGGGGGGGTATTTGCAGAGTGGAAGCGAGAGTAAAGAGGTGTGATGGAGGAAAGGATGAAGAGAAGGTCAGGGATTAGTTCAGGTCATCTGGAGATATCGATTGACATTACATTTGAATAGTTGGAGATTATAGCTATCAAGGAAACAAGTAATAGGAAGGGAATTCCACAGACGGGAGGTGCGAGATATGAAGCTATTGGAATAGAAGAGACGACCAAATTTAACCGTTTCGTCAGTGACAGAGTGAGACCGTGATGCCAACCTAGTAGCACGCTTAAATTCCTGCAGTCTGGGAACTAGCGAAAGTAGCTCGTCGGAGCATCAGCAAAAACTGTACAATATGCTTAGAAGAAAAAATTAACAGTAATTAGTTTTAGAAAGTAAGATAATCTCTTAAATGAGAAAGCTGAAATAATGGATAAGAGTAGGCATAAAAATATTTGCTTTGCCATATAAAAACTAATTATTAGAATAAATTTAAATAAATAAAACTTAGATAAAATTTTAATGAAATTTTAGAAAATATAAATAAAATTTAAACAAATAAATTTAAATAAAATAAATAAATAAGATAAATGAATACAACAAAATACAAATTGTAATAAATAAATAAAATATAATATAAATATGAAATATATAAATAGAAAATTAAGGAAAATACACTTAAACAAAATAAATTAACAAAACTAAACAAAATATGAATAAACATAAAATTAAAAAAAACAAAATTAAACAAAGAATTAAAATAAGATAAACAAACAAATATTAAATTTACACATTTATAAGCGTATGTATGTCCATGTATGTGTGTGTATAAATGTATATAAATATATACATATACACAGACGCAAACAACAACAAACGAACAAACCAAACATTCCATAATATAAGCAAATAATCTACACATTATTTAAAAATGCATATATATTCATGCGTGTCTGCGTGTGTGTATATTATATAGCCTACATACATATATTCAACAATAAGCTCGACCATCCGTATTTGATGCACTAACGTTTTGGAAAAAATCACTTTAACATTTAAGTACTAATTTATATTTTAATAACAACACACAGACATACGCATGTATGTGTTAGTGTGGACGTGCTTGTGTGAGCTCGTTCTATACATATATGCTTATGTATGTGTATGTGTGTATATCTATATATGAACATAGATGTATATATATATATATATATTGTGTGTATTTAGGCAGCATTTTTTCATTAATACATGTTTCATTAAATTATCAGACTATATGAAAAAAACTTACATAAAATATATAGACAACACTTATCTATATTATTTAATGAAACATGTATTAATATATATATATATATATATGTGTGTGTGTGTGTGTGTGTGTGTGTGTGTGTGTGTGTGTGTGTGTGTGTGTTAGTGTGCGTAAAAGTATGAAATCATATGCATACAAATGCATACAAATTTAAACAATAAATAAATGTGTAATTATAAACCTAACCTCCTAAAATTAATATACTAATACTTAAGATACCATCAAATCAGATATGCAAACGAAATGATAGCCAAGTCAAGACATATATAAATATTTACCTTATTATTTAAGCATTAAAAATATTAATGTAAAAAATAATATACAATAGACATAACTAAAAAAGAACCAAAAAAAAAAAATACTTGAACAATTAAGAATAATCAAGGACAGTATATGTCTGGAAAACCGTAAGTCAAAAAACGAGAGAAAATGTAACCCCAGCCCCCAAAAGAATAAATGAGTGTAAAGTGAAAAAAAAAACGCAGGAAAAGACATATAAACACGACATCTTCGTTCAAAAGCGTGTTGGACTACTTTCGTGCCAAATGTCATATGAGATGTCCCAATGGAGGATAATATGAAAATAATTCAGAACCACTCGTTCACAGTATTAGATTACCCCACCAATATAGCTGGAAATATTTCTTTGTCAGTCTAGCCATGTGTGTTTTTGTGCATTGTCGTTCAATAGGATAAAAAAAACTGTCTAGTATCTTTTAAGAAAGATTGCTAACAATTTACGCAGCGTTTATATATGTATATGAATGCATTAAATCACCGTCCATATCCCGTGATATCCACCAGCAATGCATCTTTTGCATTCCTGAATACAGTTAATATCAATTCACCCCACCTCCCACTACATACACGCACTGCCGAGGTTTTAAGTATCTCTCTATATGGGGCATCGCGTCATGGACAAATCGACCTTGATTAAGTGTTGGAGATATTCTCATCAACTCCACTATAGAATTTTAGCAGAGGAAAACATTATTCATGCGCTGGAATATGGATTTATTATTAAGTCAGTATTGGATTATTATTTAGCTTCAAATAAATCAATTTTTTGGAAACACTATTTCGGTAATATTCATTTTAGCCGTAAGCCCGAGAGTCATAATCATACACGTCCTGAAAGAACACGGAACGTAGACTAAGCAAAATGACAGCTACAATTATGATAACAGTGTAGACTATGTGCAAACTATCCTGAAGTAGGAACGGCACAGTGAAAGACACGAAAACAGCATTCGGACTGAAGAGAAATATAGACGTAAAAAGTAATATGATACAATTGAAAAGGTAGGAGTAAACAAACTAGTCAGGCAAAGATTAAGAGAAATACAAATATGGACTTGGGGAAGGTAGAATGAAATGGTTCTCAGGAAATGGAAGAAAGTGAAGTATACCTAATCGGCAAAATACATAATCAACAAATGCTTCAATCTGAAGACCAAACCGCGTAAGGAATCAAAGATAAATACAAAGCTATTAAGAATAACCAAAAAGTATTTGTAAACTTGTATACTTTCAAAAGAATAAGACGCCACGAGCGGTCATTCCGGAAGAGTGGTAACAATCTGGAACAAATAATTTTAGTGTAAACATTTAGAATGTAAAACGTGGAACAGTGTCAGAAGATGTAACATTTGGTCTAGTAGCATAAAAAATGATTTTACAGAAGAATACCGAGTACATACTGGGAATAAGTTGTGTCAAAAGGCTAGTTTAGGAATATTTCATTTTATAAAATGGAAGTAATATTTTATTCGTTTCGGTTTTCCTGTTGAAATTCTACTAAGCTCAGGGGGACACGTACGACCTACTAAATGTGTATTTCGACATGGAATAATGGTTAGAAAGCTTGTTTCGTTAGACCAATTACTATTGGGTAGGGACTTCGAACCTCACAGGGTGCCCCATCCATTCGGCCCTGGGACACATCTAAGCTACCCTCAGAAAACCACCAGAAAACCGTTTAAATGGAATGAGTACGAGCGGTTGGAAAACGGAAATTAATAAAAGTCTTCATATTTAATATTCAGACGAAAAAAATATTAACAAATCTAAGCTTACGAATAAATCAGCTTACGGTTGTATCAGGTTGAAACACCAGTTCTCGAACGAACACCAAAGATAAGTAACATTAGGACTGGTGAATACATAGATGTGTGACCGCTTGGCAATACCAGGTGCTGTAAGCTTGGATGTGCAGCTACTTTAATTGATCACAGCTCGGAATTGGAAATCAGTTAACCGAATTCTATTTCCAGTTGGGTTCGTTATATTCATTTACACCCAAATAATCTTCGGAAAAGTAGAAATCCACCTCTTATTCCCCAGCGGTGGGTTAATTAGTAGGACTTGTATTAGTAAATTATTATTTCTAAAATAAAGTATTCTTACAAACTAAAGATATACTCTGAATTATTGATAAACCGTAAAAACAAATCAATCAGCGAATAAATCTACTTTCCGAAGATATTAAAGAAATAAATCAACCGTGAAAATAATATTTAATTTAGAAACAATTAGAATGAGTTCTATAAAATATACATAATGGTAAGCAACTCAACAACACGATTAATACGTAAAGCTTATAGTGTATTTATAATTCCAGCTATGACGTAAAAGTGTGAAAGATGGGAACAAATGAAATCTTACAAGCACAAATAAATCACAGAAATAACAACAAAAGTAATGATTCTAAACGATAAAACGGTGACATAATGGATCTGGGAATATAAAATGTTGAAAGATTCTATATTTAAGCTAATAAAATTTAGGTGAACAGGACAAATAAGATGAAAGAAATGGAAATAGAGGATTAAGCTCGTATACTGATATCAATAGAAAAAAAAATTATCTCAGGAAAAAAACAAATTAGGCAGATGTGTATGAGAGGATTTTTCTGGTATGCAGAGAGCAAAATAGATATGAGGTTTATGTATGAAGATGTGAGAGGATAAAAATAACTACTTTTCACCTGAAATTATATATATCCAATGATCTTAACTGATGTGGATACCTGCTACACATTGTAATAGATATGGTTGAGACCTTTTAAGGAAACTGAATTCGACAATTTCAAAAGATCCGTAAGAAGCAAAGTACTGGATCTGTAGAGCGAAGACGGAAACAAACACCAAGACAGTCAAACACAAATAACAAAAAAATGGTTTCTGAGTCGGAAGATTTCGCATTCTTCCGGTTAATAAATGAATCCTTTGAAAATAAATATTTATTTTTATGAATCAATACACAGCAGAATTGTATGTAATGTCGGTCCTCCTATATGGCAGTGAATGCTGAACAATCTCATTAGAGATGAAAAGACTTGAAGCAACAGAAATGTGGTTCTACAGAAGAATTCTCTGGATACTATGGAGTGAACATGCGGGTAACGACGAAGTGTTAGAGAAAACGGAAACAAAAAACACGTAATTAGCAGCAGAAAGAGACACATCTTAAATTTTTATGACAGATAATGATGGGGGGCATAGAAAATTCGATACTCACAGGGCATATTGAAGGGAAGACGGACAAAGGAAAACGGCGCATAACTTACCGAAACGACCTTTACTTCTTCACTGTTGATCTGTCACATTTTATTTCATAAACGAAAAAAAAGCATCGATCTTCTTAATTATATGCTCCATCAGAAAAAAGAGATATGATTATCCGCTCTTGGCATTTTAAGGTTAGATAATCAGCTTACAGTTGCTGATTGGGGGAGGGGAGCTTTTCTACCTCTCTTTGAGGAACATTCACTCTTAGTAAGACCTACGAAATGAACAATTGCAGAACCAGCCTGCTTTACACCGTTATCACCACAGAGTCTGTAGATGGTGAAAACATCGACTTTACTTCAGCAGATAAGTTTGGTCGCAGACACCATTAAGTTTTCAAGGGCTTATTTGTAATATTGTTTAATACAATTTGTATAAATCAGAGGTCATTCGCGTTCTATTCTTTATTTATTACAATGTCTGATTTATATAGGGCCCACTTCATTTCCCCATATTTTACAAAATTTACCTTAATACTCCAGACTTATTGTGATTTAAAGTTAGATTGTGACAGATTAACCGCGATTTTGCAAATTTACTTTAATATTTGACAACTTAAATGAATATTGCTCAGATTTCGAACATTTCACATAAAAATTGTAATTCAACTTTTTACAAATTATTTGATATTTGCATACTGAATGCAAATTAAATATAGCTTGTGCTCTTCTGACGTCATCTTGAAATTTGTTTTCAACTACATTTTACAATCTAATAATTGTAATTCAACTTTTTACAACATTGTTCCTACCTGTTGCCTTTGAACCTTAAAACTTTAACTGAAGAAAAATAACTTACCAGGCAAGAAATTGTTTACGTCTATACAAAAAAATTCAGGAAATACAATTAAAAAAGAAAGGGGATTGTGTGTCCTACTACGTAAAAAAAGGCAGGTCTATTCATTGTTTCAATATTTAATATTATGTTGTATTAATATTATTTGAATTGTAATTTTATAAATGACTTGCTACGTGATTAAAAAAAACATGAGAACTATAAAGAAGTAAAGGGTGTTAAAGCCCTGATAAAAATTAAGTGTGCTGTTAAAATAAATATTAATATTAAGATATAAACTTTTGAATTGAGAGAAAATTTAATGAAAGATGTATTTTGGGACAGTAAATCAGCGATAGGGAAACTTTTTTCTAAGATTTCAGAAACTAACGATAAAATTACTGAACTTTGCATGGATGCAGAAATAAATATAGACCAGATGGGATTAATGGCAGATTTAAGTGACGATAGCACATATGAGGGTGATGTTAACACTTGATTAGCAGTCCTGAAAAAAACATTCCAGTGATAGTACGTCATTCGAAAATGCTGGTACTCAAAGTAGCAACAGGAATGTGAATATCTTTAATAACGGTCAACTTATACCGTTACCGAAATTACAGTGTAAATCTTTTATCGTGATTCCTACCAGGAAGCTTGAATACAAAACTTTTTGTGCTCACTTTCAGAATTGTTTGCATAGTGTGCAACCTAATAGAGCTAGGGTAGCCATTTTAAAAGAAGTTGTTTAACAGGATATGCTCTGTAGTTAGTGTTCCATTTAACTTTAGAAGACGAAAACGTTAACGTAGCAATAGAATTGTTAAACAAATAATTTTTAGACGTACCATTTGCAGTTAATGTGATATCTAAACAATTTATTGACAACCCAACCTAAATACGATGCTGAATTTAAACAATATTTAGCAGAGGCCCGTGCCAATTTGCACGATTTAAAACTTCCTATGTGTTGGATGTTTTCGGCTAAATTGCCCCGAGAGGGTGTTAAGTAGATTTATGTCAAAACGTACTTAGACCAAGCTAACAGGCGATTTGATCAGACTGTTCTGGATATGGAGATGGATAAGGGGAAGCAACCTGCTTTGTCTGTATTAATTGGTAGCGAATTTTATATTATCTTAAAAATTGATGAAGTCGATTCAATTGAGTTCAGTTTCAGTTTGATTATCCGTTTCACGGAATAAACAGGACCAGTTCAATATCTTAGGATTTATAGGTGTCGACATATTTCAATTCAGGCGTTCTACCAAACTCGTTAAATGTATGCGGGGCTTTGTATGGGAATTACCGAGTGGTATAGCGCTATTTGGAGAGATTAATCATTTTCTAATGATCATCAGATAAATTAGTACATCTTAAGATAGGAGATAGTCAAAACAATTATCATACTATCGTAAAGGAGACACCCAAAACAATTATCATACTATCGTAAAGGAGACACCCAAATGTCATGAGTGATAAGTAGAATTTGTAGTAAATTCCAAAACACACCTACCCTGATAACATACCTGATAACTTTGATATGTCTCACGTAGAAAGAAATGTAGAGCGTATGTTAGAGGTACAGTCAACTATTACAGAAATAGATATAAGTTCATGACAGAAAAAATAGAAGAATGAAATGAATCTATTGAATTAAAAATCAGTTAATATTATGTGGACCTGCCGTGGTATGAGGACAAAATCAATTCTATTCTGTCTTATTATAAAGCAGCCCTAGCTGTACTTCAAAGAACAATGCAGTCTCTTGAACGTAAAAATCTGCATAAAGATTATAACGAAGTATTCTTTCAGTGCGAAAAAGAAGGCGTTATAGAAAGAATTCACATACCATCTGAAGAGTGTGGAAAATATGTTTGGATTCCACGTAGACCTATGTTCAAAATGGAGTCTCAGGCTACAACAAAAAATAGACCGGTTTTCAACTGTTCACTGAAAGCGAAGGGGAAGGGCTCCCTAAACGGAGCTGCCTCTTCAGGAATAAACATGATCAACAATATCATCGAGTTATTGTTAAAATTCAAAACAACCAAGTATGTTATGTTAGGTCACGCAAGAAAAACCTTCCAAATGATTAAACATAAAAGAGGGGAACATAAGGACAAATTCTGTTTCTTCATAAGAAATTGAGACGAACTGTAGTCCTTCAGATATAACACTTTGATTTTAGGTTTATCACAAGCCCATTTATTCTTAACTACATTTTAAAGTGTCATTTAGATCAGTACCAGCTTGATGAATGTACTGAAATTCTGAAAAATAACTTTTATATAGATAATCTACAACAAACTATCAATCATCCTGTTAAACTTATCAACTTGTATATAAAAGGTGGTTGGTAGACTCAAGGAAGACAAACATTTTATGGGTATTCACACAAATAATAAATTATTTGCTGACACTTTTGCAAGTACAACAATCACACACATAAAATTGCCTCTTTATTCCCCATGGACAGGAAGTGTCTGGGAGCGCATGATCAAAAAAATAAAAACTAGTCTCTTCAAGACAATTGGAAGATAAAAAATAAACAGAGAATCTATTAGAGAAATTTAAAGAAAATTGGTACAATTTACTGAACCTGAGAGAAGGTTGTAAAGAACTGCATGAGATGGATTATCCATGTTGATGAAGTTTTACTAATTAAGAAGCCAGCTAAACCTAGGCTATTCTGACAACTGGGCAGGGTAAAAAAATACATTTCGAAAGTTCCGAAAAACTTCACTCACCTGACATAATAAAAGGAGACAGGTTTCTGGAGGTCCACAGTCTAAAACACTTATTTCCACTGGAATTGTCCCTGACACATAACCATGACGCAAGGGAACCTCCAGATGATCCATTGGAAGAAAGAAAGTCCCAAGCCAGGCCTAAAATAAGAAAGAAAAGTAATAGACTCTGATTGTGTTTACTATTAATATCATTAAAATAAACAAAATAAAATACAGAAATTGATGGTTTCTGCACTAACAGAATAGTGTGGCCAGAATAATGCCAAGGAAGCTCAGAGCATTCTGTCCGCCAAGTTCATAATTTTTTTGATAATTTGTTACTAACCATTCTTTTCTCTTAACATTAATGTGGTTTTAGCATCCCGCTACCACATTTTTTTATCAATCTCAAATTTTGTGCAAATCTGTGCAAAAAGCGGATCACCTCAACTTTTGATTGGTCACTTAATAGTTAAATCATGTTCTCAACTACGTCCGAATAACATCGACCAAGTTCTTGACCTGACTAAAAAAATAATTCCACTCAAAATCGGTCAATGCCTTTTAAGACTGTTACGTGATTAAGTTGATTATAAATACCAGACAAGAGTTTGTTTCTTCCACTTCCATGATTCCCCTCGCTACTAAAATGTAGTAGTAAAAGGAATCGCGTCTCAACCAATTGCGGCCAGACGCTTTGAAACATTCATACACACACACACACACATATATATATATACGTACGTACGAAACTTTTCAAACTTCATTACGAACATTACATAACGAATATTCAACTACAAACAGTGGAAACTTAATTACAAACATTACGGGACATTAACTCATTCAACTCTTCTAAAGCTAAAAGTTTATCAACATATTTTCAGCTTTACAAAATTCATTCAACTCTCATAGTGAACATTTTGCACGACACGTTCATTCACCTTTCATGAGGTCAAATAAAAAATATTTCGCTAGTAAAAACTTTAATTCAGTCAAAGGGACGTAACACCAACAAAAATAGTAACCCCTATGTTTGTACATCACTATACAAATATAAATATTAATCTTGTTATGAAACCGTTTTGTGATTATTCTTATTGTTTCATATTTTGTGGTATTTTGTGTCAAATATAAATTGAGAGGTCATATCAAGTAACGGGCCTCTACACGGTTATTATTGTAAATTGAATATCATACTAACTGTAAACTCTGCTAACTCACTTATTGATCTTTACCTGTTGACTAAATTGTTTAGTACATTTAATTAGGCAACATCCACTGATACTCAGTTCATGATTTCTCCCTTGTTGGGGATATATGAGAAATAAGAGATATGATTATCTGCCCTTGACAGTTTAAGGTTAGCCAATCAGCTTACAGCTGATTGGGGAACTTTTCTACCTCTTTTTGAAGAACACTCACTCTTCGCAAGACCTAAAAATGAACACTTGTAGAACCAACCGTCTCTAGACCGTTATATCCATAGAGTCCGTAGATGGCGAAAACGTCATCTCTTCAGAGATAAGTTTGGTCGTAGACACCATTAAATTTTCAAGGGCTTATTTGTAATATTGTTTAATAAAATTTATATAAATCACAGGTTAGTCGCGTTCTATTCTTCATTACAAAACGTCTGCATCCGTCACGTGGGAAGCTTATATATGGGACCCACTTCAATTCCCCTTAGCTCATGTCGAAATATAATAATCAATAACTTTGAAAATCATAATTTTATTTATAGTAGTAACAAATACATTGATAACGAAGAAGGTTTATGATCGAATACATTTTGACTAAAATGCCTACAAAACCACTGTCTCCAACTCAGGCATTTATTAAATCAGCAATCTTCAGACATTGATATGTAAACAAAGGGGGAATACTTTTAATTATATTGTCTTTGGTAATCTCCCTTGTTTAATGTAAATCTATGTAATAATGGTTGATACACCGATTACTTAAATTGTTTCTACACAAAATCTATTTTACATGATACAAGTGTTGGCTGTATATTTCTTTGCTGTTAAATTTTTGAAGGACGCCATTAGCTAAACTGGCTAAAACTGATTAAGGAAAAAAGCTCACGCACTTAAATCTTGAAAATGAATTATATAATATTAACGTTAGATTACTGTTTATACCCATTGTAGTGGAACCGGAATATAACATTAATTTGTACATTGAGAATGATCTTATTTTTCTGAAGTATTTGAATAAATGAAATTAAGCTTTTCAGTTTCAATAGCTTAAAAGCAAATCTACATATTCGTAAGTATTGATTAGCCATGATAAGAATGATTACATGTCTAGTGAACAGTGTTTGAGGTCCTATCACTGATTTTATGGTGATTCGTGGGGCCCTCTGAGTCGCCAAGA
Organism: Acanthosepion esculentum; assembly: GCA_964036315.1. Lineage (NCBI taxonomy): Eukaryota > Metazoa > Mollusca > Cephalopoda > Sepiida > Sepiidae > Acanthosepion > Acanthosepion esculentum. The sequence goes on from OZ038478.1 coordinate 105,608,153, forward strand.
AATATCCAAACTGCTGTACTGGAGAGGTCGAGACCATTGGTCACGCCTTCTTTCATTGCAAGTTGTGCAAGTTTGTTGAAGGCCTTATGGTTCGCATGCTGCAGGGAAAGGTCTTTGTCCTTGAGGTCAGTTCTGTTTGCAGCAATGTAGTGCCACAGATGACGAAGGCTGAACATTATGTGTTCTGTTGCTTACTAGGTGTTATGCGAGTCGTGATTTGGACGACGCGTCAGAAGGAATTATATGAGGGCGAGAAGTTCACTTCTTCCCAACTGATCTTGTTCTTTAAGCATCAGCTTAAAGTTAATATTAGGACGGAGAGGCGGCGGCTCACCTCATCAGAATTTGGCAAAAGGTGGGTGAATCTTGCGCGTTTGTACCGAGTAAAAGGGGCTGACCTTGAGTGGCATTTTGATGCCGGTTAGGCATCAGGATTTTGTTTTCCTGGGTTGAACTTGGGCAACCCATACCTGGAGTTAGGCTAGAGTAGGTTTTTTGATTGTTTAGTTTTTCTTTTCTATTCCAGTAAACTTAGCTAGGGTGTGTTTGCTCATTGGCCCCTTTTATTTCTGTCCTCTCTTTTTTTTCTTTTAGTTTAACTCCCCATCCCCTCCCTCGTTAGGTGGTCAGTGATTTCAGTTCTCTGGTGGATGCGGGACGCCTTTCGTTTCGCGTGCGTGTTTTTGTATTTGTTGTTGTGTCTGAATGAGTGCATGTCTGTGTAAGGGGTTGGGATGGATGAATGTTTTCTTTAATTTTTAAAGTCCCGCATCGATTTCGTCCAGTTAACTGATTTTGCTGCCACATCTAAGGGTTGTGGTTTTCTTTATTACTAACATGATTTTGTTTATTTTCTTGTAAATAATTTTAAGTCATATTGTATATAATCATTGGGGTTCTTTTAACTTGTTATTTTATTCCCCCACATACATTATTTGTACATATGGGGTTAATTCGGATTTTCATTGAGCCAATGAGGTATTTTGGTGGGTGTAGTAAGAAAGGTAAGTATGAATGTGTTGTTTTGGTGGTAGGAATATTGTTTGGTATGATTGGGTCAGTTGTTGTTGCTAGCTAAGTTTAAAATTAAGACAATTGATGACCGTCCCCCTCTTTTGGCCTTGTGCCACATTTGTTGCATTTACAGCAATAAATATTGTCGGAATATCCACTGATAACCTGTCAGATGAAAAAACCTGCAGGGCTACGTTTTCTTACTTTCTCCGAATATCCATTGCCAACTTCTGATATGGAAGACCTTAAGAATTCTTGAATAGCTGCTACTAGACATTGTTGCTGTTACATTGAAAAGATTACTTCCTACGTCGGATTGCTACATTCAAACTTCATTAAACATGTATTACAGTGGTTATGAGCCCAGATTACGACTGTATTTTGACCGAAATGAACAATTTTTATGAATTGTGGGAAACAAAATGCTTAGGCTATCTTAGAATACAAAAAAACTTCATGACATCATCCTTTGCAAGATGACCAGAAGGAAGACGATGATTTTATGGAAAGAAATGCAACTGTGTTCGCTGAATTAATACAATGTCTGGATGACAGAAGTTTGTCCTTAATAATGCAAGAAGCCAAGGAATAGATGCCGAGCGCTACAGATATTGCGTAAACACTATTTACCAAAAGGTAAGCCCAAGCTTTATATACTGAACTAACTGCGTTAAGGAGACGGGAGAATGAATCCGTATCAGATGATATTATACGGGCTGAGAATGTCACAAATGCCTTACAAATATGAGGGGAGGCTATTTCAGATGGGCTGTTAATAGCCATGGTTTTAAAGGGATTACGCATGGGCATTTAAACCATTCACGATAGTTGCTTCCTAACTACGTAATGCGTCTTTAAACTCCTGTGAAAGTGAGACTTTTATCTTTTTGAGTTATGACACTCAAAAAGATAAAAGTCTCAATTTCACTGAGTTTAAAGACGCATTACGTAGTTAGGAAGCAACTGGAAAAATGTGCAAAATCCCCCCCCCCCCAAATCAAGGGAAAAAAACGTAATGCAACTAAGGACGTCATTTAAAGAAAAATTCAGAAAGTAATCCCTCCAAACTACCAGACCAGGAATGATGATATTAAAAATAGGGGGCCTAAAAACAACAACAACAACAACAGCAGCAGGAATAATAATAATAATAATAATAATAATAATAATAATAATAATAATAATAATAATAATAATAATATCATCTGCTTTCGTTGTGGTAATGTCGGCCATATACGTGCGAAACCACTATCGGAACTAAAGTTAATAGTTTAGTCTTAAAAGAGGCAATGCCTGTATTCATTTACGAGGTACTAATGGAAATATTTGTAAATGTTTATTAAAAAGGGCTTTATAGATCCCTAAATTTAAACAAAATATTTTCTTGCTTCAGTCTGCTGTTGAAACTGGTGTTAAAGTTAATTTTCACCGAGACAATTCAAAGTTAATATACCCAGACGGAACTGAATTTAAAATACAACAAAATGGACGTTTATATTATTTGAAAAGTATTAAATCTGTGAAAACAGCCACCCACGACTTTGCGACTTGCCATAAAATATTATGTCACTGTAATAGTTCGGATGTTAACAATTAGAAGAACACGTTACCGGAATGAAAATTACATCCTCAAAGCGCTTACAACATTGTGACACATGTATTTATCTGATATTTCACCTTATGGAAAAGTGAAAATAATTAGAACAGATAATGGTGGAGAATTTACTTCTGTTGATTACGAAAACCTAATAAATGATGGCATTAAACATGGGAAGACGAGTCCCTATTCGCCCCACCAGAACGGAATCGCTGAACGTAGTTGGAGGACGCCATTCGAAATGGCTACATGTTTACTAATAGAATCTAAGTTACCCAAAAATATATGAGTCTATGCATTAAATATAGAAGAAACCGTTGCTGTAATAGTAACATTAAAAAGAAGACTCTTTACGCAGCTTATACGAATTACAAACCCAACGTTAGTGAGTATGCATATTTTTGGTATGATTTTGTGGCCACAGGGCAAAATTTGATCCAAAAAGTAAACGAGGCATATTTATTGGTTATGACGGGGCAAGTCTGGCCTATATGGTTTATTTCCCAGAAAGTAAAATAATAAAGGAAAATAAGATGCGTCTGATTTACAGATTCCTTTGAGCATGTAAAGGATCCCGAAGAAAAGAATATTAAGTGGGATAGTGTTATATCAGAATATATAGAGGAGGAAAGATCAGACGCAAACCTTGAATTAAAAGAAAATCCAACTAGGAATGTGGGGAGGGGGGTAAATTCCGCGTTATCTGACTAGAATTAGAAAAAAGCCAGATTGTTTTGAAATGGATCAATGTCCTGTTGACATGGATTGTTGTTATTCGGTGCAATGTATCCCGAAGAACTATTAAGGAGCTATAAATTCTGATAATTTCAAACGATGCATAACCGCCATGCAAAAAAAAAAGAAAAGAAATGGAATCTTTAGTATCAAATGATACTTTTGAATTGAAAAGAAGACCCGGATGATAAAAATATCATCGGCAGCCGTTGGGTTTATACTGTAAAGCGAACTAAGTATGGTTCGCCAGTGTATAAGGCTCGTGTTTTAACTAGAGGATTTTTGCAGATATACAGGGAAGATTATGTAGAAACATTCAGTCCAACAAAAAACATGACAACAATAAGAATTTTAATGCAAATGGATGCGCATTATGGCATGGATATACACCATGTGGATGTCAAAGGAGCATATTTAGATGCGCCAATTGACTATGAAATATACATGAACCGCCAGAAGGTTTTTGAAAAAGGTGACAATTATGTATGGAAACTCAAAAAGTCACTATATGAACTGAAGCAAAGCGGAAGAACGTGGAATAAATTACTACATTCCTATTTAATTGAACAACTTTTTGAGCCCTCTTAGGTGGACCCGTGTCTGTGCACAAGGACATTTAATAATGAAATATTAGCAATTCTGATTATTTGGGTCAACGATATGTTAATTGTTTCAAAATGTAAAGCTACTCTATTAAAATTTCTTTAAATATAACGTTTAAAATGACCGACTTGGGTCGACTATCATGGTTTCTTGGTACACAGTTCGAATTTAAGGATAACACTATTACAATGAATCAATCCAGATACACCGAAAAACTCTTATCAAAATTCGACATGTGAAATTGTAAAACGCCGACTACTCCATGTGAAATGGATTTAATCACAATTATGAATAATCAATATGGTATAGTGGCGTGTGAAAAAGAATACAGAATGTTGATAGGAAGTCTTATTTACGTCATGACATCAACAGGGCGAGACATCTGCTATACGGTTACTAAGTTGTCTCAAATCTTAAATAAACCAAGGACTGTGCATTTAACAAGAGCTAAGCAAGTATTACGTTATTTAAAGGCGACTAAGAATCAGTACCTAGTATTTCAACAATCAAAACCCCACTACAACTCGAAGGATTTTGTGATGCTGATTGGGAATATTCAACTAATCGTAAGAGTATCACAGGATATTGCTTTAGATTGGCAAAAGATAATCCAATAATTACCTGGAAATCTAAGAAACAGAGGATGATTTCACTTTCGACCTGCGAAGCAGAATACGTTGCATTGTCGCAAGCAACACAAGAGGCTATTCTTATTAAAACACTAATAATAAGTGAGCCTATAACTATTTACTGTGATAATCAGGCTAGTATTGCTTTGGCTAAAAATCCAATAATACATCAAAGATCAAAGAATATTGATATTAAATATGAATTTGTTAGAGATCAGGTACAAAAGAAAACAGTAAAATTGAATATGTTCAATCGGAAAATAACTTGTCGGATTTGTTTACGAAGCCAATTACAAAATTGAAATTTCGGGCTTTCATTCCTCTCATATTTGTTACTGTCTTATAGTCCTGGGTAAGACGTAAAACTGTCACCATTAGTTATTGTCCTATATTGGGGTATAAACATGGATAATCTTACTTTTAGCCCGATCCTCCTCCTGAATAACTCTCAGAATCACTCTGACTCGGAGTGATAGTGTCTGTTTTAATGGGTCCCAGCTATGGGTAAACTAACAACCTTTTTTCACTTTTTTGTTGTGATCACAACTTAAATTTATAATATTGTTGTTAATGTTTATTAACCTAAAGTACTTAACAGTGAACACATGATATAACTACTTTTTGTGGATATAAATGTTTCATTTAAATAAATATAAATTAAAAAAAAATTATTATTTTATGAATCCTAAAAAAATCATTTTATGAGTATTAAGAAGAGAAAAAATAATTATTTGATGAAAGGAAAAATAAATAAATAAATAAAAAAAGAAAAAAACATCCTTTTATTAATACGAAAGTATTGACTTTACTAATATTTTGAAAGAAGATTCCATAATGTACCCAAAATAGAGGGGGTGTTGGGTTATTTTGTGTACCTATGGACTAGTGAGCAAACCAAAATGAGCTGACTCTTTTTATAGTACAGCCATAGAAGGTTAACCAATCAGAAGACTTGAAATATTCGATCCGATGTGTAAAAAAGCAATTTTGTTTTATTTTCTTGTCGTAATATCCACTGCTAACCTGTCAGAATAAAAGCCTGCAGGACTACGTTTTCCTACTCTCTCCAAATATCCACTGCCAACCTCTGATATGGAAGACCTTAAGAATTCTTGAATAGCTGCTACTAGACATTGTTGCTGTTACATTGTACAAATTACTTCCTATGTCGGATTGCTACATTCAAACTACATTAAACATGTATTACAATAAAACCACCTGGAATTACAAATGCAGAAATTTCCTTTGATCATTCGTTAAGAGCGCACTTTAATAACTTTTTAACAAATCTCAATTTTAATATATTTTGCTTTGCCTATTCTGTCAATACAGACATCCATTTTTGGTATAAGATGAGAATCCGTTTTGGTGATAGAATTCACCTTCAGTTAATCTGTGCAAAATTTACTCGAGACATCAGGCTTATCCACCAAAACACACAGTGAGGACCAATCATTTTGCCTAGGATCAATGATGCCGTACTCCATCATGTAAGAATTTTCTTGGCGCATAATCTTAGCTTTTGAGAATTAATGCTATAAGGATGTTGTTTGATGGGTGTGTCATTTCCCACATCCACACAATGATACATTAATGATATCAGACTCGGTATATCGGAAAATAAGCATGTAAATTTAGTGATAATGACAGACAGTTCATAGCTTCCACTAGAAGGTGAGTAATTTTATTTCAAGATTACTTAATATTTCTGAATTATTTAATTTGAGGTTGTGGTAAATTTTTAAGGCAATATTTTCTTTATCTTTGATATATGCAGTTTCATGGCTCCCTAACATAGGATTATGTTCGTCAGAAGGAAACATAGTTTAATCTTATTAATATGGCATAGCTGAGTAGATTTCCTACGATCACGAGTATTTAGAAGGTCACTTATCTTTCTAATTATATTATAAGGACCATGGTATTTAGGTTTGAGAAGGTGGGTATACGTAGCTAGCTGCACAAACTTGATCCCCACCTCAAATTATCGCTCAAAAGCGTCCCTGTCATACCGATTTTCATTTTCTTTTGGGTCGGCTGAAGATTTTGTCGAGCTAACTCGTATTCTTCGATTAGGCGAATTCAGAAATGAGCTATATAATCTGACAAATTTACATCCTTCGGGTCTCACTGTAACCAAGTTTTTTCAACAAGTAACCAAGATTTTTTCAGGATATATTCGTGGGCGGTAAATAATAGAAAGGGAATAACCTCATCCCATTTTTACTATGGTTCAAACATTAAGTTCGAATCATGTTCTTTACTGTGGAGTGAAACCGCTCCAGAGCACACTGGAATTTGGCGATGTTAAGCGCTTGATTTATTAGAAGTGATGTCTAATTGACTCATCACTTGTTGAAATAATTTCGAAGTAACATTCGATCCTTTATTCAACTCTGGAAACTTTGGCAGTTCTATTCTAATAGGCAGAGGATTAATACAATCAATAATCACCTGGTCGAAGGGTTCTTCAAACGCACGAATAGGTTTTCACCGAGCAATAGGTTTTTTCGAATGGATTTCCCCACAATCTGACATACATGACACGCCTGGCAATATTCGGACACATATCTCCGAATGTCATGTCAATAAATATATCTTAATATTCTATCCCAAGTTTTATAAATAAAACTTGTGATAGAAATCCAAAATGGCCTCCCAGGGTATATTCAGGAGCAGTTGACACTATTTATGGTCGATAAATTTTAGGGATAACTATCTTCAGAATCTGGAATATTAGATTGCTCCGACTTTCTCATAAGTTCTTTATTTTTTTATAGATGATGCTGTATTAATTTTCTTTAAATTTTCCACCGTTACGAGAATAACAAAAAGAGGGATAATTTAACGTTCCATTACAAGTTGTTTCTGAGACAAAGGAATGTTAATGTCAGGTTCCACTTTACCAACTCATATTTTCTTGCATGTGGAGGAGGATGAGAAGAATTCACGTTTTCAGTAGAATTCAAGAAAGCTTGGGATAAATCAGCTATCCGATTCCTCATATCATAACATTTCTGTTTCCTAACGTTTCCTAACTTTCGAGAACTAGTTGTCATAAACGATGGACTTACATAATAAGTTTTATAAGTTTTGGGGATGGATGATGGCTTACTCGCCAACCAGCTTATGACCCAATAACATAGACACACCCTTCATAGGCAGATGTTGAACACAGCGGAAGAAATGAAATCAAATTACTGAAATCATTCAAACGCGGTCATGGCCATTTGGTTGTGACGTAATTAAGCGATCAACTGATATTTGCGAGTTCACAATATAATCCAATATCGATGCAATAAAAAGAAAGAATGAATGATAAATTATTACATTTTAGGGTGGGGATTATATTTAATATTTATAATTGAAATGTTTTAAATAATTTAATTGCTTTAAATATAAATGGGTCATGCAACAATACATATATGTATCTGTATATATATGTGTGTGTGTGTGTATATATGTCTAGTTATGTGTAGTATATATATATATATATATATATATATATATATATATATATATATATATATATATATATACGCACATATAATTGTACGTATGTATAAATATATTAATTCCCCAGGTGTTATAAATAAAGTGCTCCATGTTATTAAACAAATCTAAAAGTATATATGAGTGAATATACATGATATCCAACGACAGTAGGGCGAATCGAAGTTTCATGCAATTTTTAGGAACTCGGTATATTCTGGGAGTTATAGAGTTCGTGTTCACGTCCTGTTGATTTTAAATTGTTTGTTAAGAATTATTTATTAAATTATTATTGCCTGAAATATTATAAATAAATATTTATTATTTATACTATAGAAAAAAAATTATATACCATTATTTACACACACACAAACACACACACACACACACATATATATATATATATATGTATATATATATATATATATATATATATATACACACACATACATACATATATATATATATATATATATATATATAGGCATACGCATATATATACACATATATATACATACGTGCATATATGTATACGCACACACACACACACAACATATATATATAAACACATAAATATCAACACACACCTATATATATGTATATATATATATATATATATATATATATATATATATATATATATATATATATATATATGTATATATATACATATATATATATATATGAACACATATATAAACAGGCATATATATGCACGTATATAAACAGACATATATATATATACATATATATATAATATATGCATATATGTATAAACGCATATATATAGAAAAAAAGACACATATATATATAAACACATATATACATATATATGTAAACACAAATATATACATATATTTACATATATAAATATGTACATATTTATACACGTATGCACACACATACATATATATATACACATATTTACATATACACACATATATATATATATATATATATATATATATATATATATATTTATACATATACGTATATTTATACATATTTATACATAGTTATATATGATTATACATATATAATTATTATACACATAATAAGATACAATTATTATACTTATACAAGATACAATTGATTCAGTACAAAAATGCAACCTTGTTTCCGTACATTTAGTTATTTTTATATATATGCATGTATAAATATTTGCATATATATATATATATATATATATATATATATATATATATATATATATATATATATATATATATATATATGTATGACTTGTACTTTTATCGGGACATAATCCAGACCAGATCCATATATCTCCATTAACTTTACATTTTAATCAGTGCAGGTCCACCTCGAGTGGCTCTTGGATATCGTACAGCGTGAACATGGTTTGAAAAAACAACAAATATATAAATGGGAATGTAGTGATTTTCTAAGAATAGCTTAGATGTGGCACAAGTTCGAAATCTTAGGACACCCAGTGAGAATTTAACTCATTATTCGCTCGTATTTATTCTAGCGGACATTTTTACTTGCCAACATTACACCACGTGGAAGTAACCTCGACAAATGGAGATTTTATAAATATGAATGTAAGATACGTAAGTTTAATAGAAGTAAATTTTTTCCATGACATATAGGGAAATCACCTGATATTTGTTCTTTTCGTTCAAACATCAACAGGTATTATTTTAATGTCTCATTATAAATTGAATAAACATTAAAATATATTTAAATACATAATTTTTGTATATTTTTCATTTTCTTTTACGTATTCATTTGAATTCAGTTTCGTCATATTTGTGTTTATTTCATTCTATTTAACTATATATTTATTGATCGATTTTTGATGTTCTTTGAAGTGCCGCTAATGACATCTTCACAGTTCAATAATGACTTCTTCACTACTTGGAAAGAAGCTGACTCTTCCGCGGTTAAAGTAAGTTGTTTTGCATTAGAACATAAACGGATACATTCTGTGAGTGGAAAAATTATGTCACTAAACTTTGGTATTAATTTTCTTTAAAAATTGACTATTTCATTAAATCATAGCAATGTTTTTGAATCGTTGAGAGGAGGAAAATTGTTCAGGTGCTGAAGCTTATTAGCAGTGGGTTTATTTCTTTCTTCCGGAATAGTACATCTGAAGAGGTCAAATTGTTTCACCGAAAATACATTTTTACATTGAGAGATCGTACTCACTTAGCTTCCGAAATACTTGGTTCACCCGTTGAGAATGAGAATCCTCATCATCACACTATATTAGAATATCATTGATGTACACTCAAGTGCCCGAAATATGTCACCTATCATCTTTTGGAGATTACTTGCTGCCTTCCACAGTTAAGAAAAGCATGTACTTATTTTCAAATAAAATCTATTCTGTCAGCATAGCAATTTTACATATATCATTATCTGGTGATATGTCAAGTTCATCAATTTAAAACAAATATTTTTTCGTTGCTAGTGAGATGATATTGGTTATTGGGTAGCTGTCCGTCTTCTTAATACTATTTAGCTGCCTGTAGTTACCCACTGGCTTGTATATGCCATCCGATTTCGGCACCATGTTGAGTGTTGAACGCCATTGATTTGAAAGGCGAAATTATGCCAGCTTATGGAAGCTTTTTAAATACTTCCTTTGCTGTCCTACTTTCGCAATTACAGGTTTGCTCTATTTCAATTCCGTGAAATACTTTTGACATTTTTTGCGTTAATGTCCCAATGGCGGTAACAGATTTGGGTAACTTTCCATAATTTTTGTAAAGCCCCTTTGCATTTTCAACCTCATGGATTACAACGTCTAAAACACAAGTCAACAACTTGGCGTCAATTTGTCTGTTGGTAATTGCGTCAATCAACTTGTTATTTTACAATCCACTGTTAGTCCATAGTGATGTAGGAAGAGATACTAAAAGTGATATCGTAGAGTTAGCCACCATAAATGTCCACGTGAAGTTTCTCCTAAGCTTTTGTATTGACAAGGTTTGCAATATCTCTCTGGAGCATTACTTTTACATTATTAGCAGAAACCAGCGACATATTCGTAGGATGTTGGACTGTGTTTGTCAGGTATCCATTTGGAATAACTGATACAGTTGACGCTGTATCCACAACGACTGTAATTTTCTGAGACCCTAATGGATATCGGCGGCACAGGTTTTAAATAGTTCGTGTTTTGCGTATTTTCTCATATTCTGTAGAATAATAGCAAATATTCCTGTCAATTTCCGAATGGGTTAGACTTGTAAAAATGTAGAAATTATTTCGCAATTCAATAAAATCTTTCATTTATTCAAAATTTATAACTTCGGAGATCTTCAACAAATATGTTAATTTATAGTCATTTGTCGAAATAAAAATACATCAAATTAATGAGAAATTATTTACTAAATTTAAATCCTAATTTGCTCAACCAATGTAAGACACATATTTTTTTACATAGAAACCAAAGTATTTACTTTTGTAATTTGAAAATTAATTTTTCGTGACCAGTGCAAACAATTCCCGGCATCTTAAGCGAATTATATATTTATGTTCACTATTTATTCATGATATATTACATAAAAAATATTTTTAAATATATTAGTAAATCGTGCTGAAAGCTTAATATTTAAACTCCTATATGAATATGAAGACGAAACATTCTCTCAGATGAAAAAACAGTGATGTGGTTATACCGATGAATCTTGCCAAGGGCAGACATTGTACGCAACGGAGAAATTTAAGGAAATTAGGGGCCAACAAGTCAAACACAATCCGAAAATTTCAGTTGAAGATTCTGAGTCAAAGAAGGAAAAAGGGGGTTTAGAATATTTAACAGTACATACCGAATGATTGAGAAAGAGGAAGTAACGTGTAACCTGCTTAAGTATATGTGGATTGTTAAAGCGTTAAAATACATTTAGAGCAAAAGTAATTGAGGAGACCTATGATCGCCTATGTTCGGAAGAGACACCACATGAAAAAAGCATAAAAACAAAACAATCAATATAAAATTATTATCCTGTATCAGAGATCCACTTGAACAACTTTCATGCCGATGACAAATATACAGTGTCTTAAAAGATTTCAAAGAAAGTTCCAATCTTTAATTTGGATGATTTTCCTTTGACCATTCTAAAGGTTTAAAAAATCCCATTAACTAGGTAAATATCCATTATTGGATATTACGAAAAGAATAAAAATCTCGAACTAATTTTGATTTTCTTCCATCGAGCAGAATAAATTACCCATTATTATTTATTTTTAAAGGTTTTATTCTTGATAATTCTTATTTGTCTATCCATTACGCATTCATAGCTATCCACGCTTCAATCATTTCAATATAATCGGTTGATTCGCCATCTTTTAAAGTTTATGATGATAATATGATGTCATAACTTCATTCCTCATGAACTCATGCTTTCCCTGCTCAAAGTTAACATCATTAATGCTCGCTCGGCTTCCGATAAATTTCTCATTTCACTGTGTAGTTTTTGTAACATTCACAGATAAATTAATACGAGCATTGTGGAGGAAGGGGAGGTGAAACATTCTACGCCGATTTCTATTTTCAAATTCGGTATTGCAATGACAATTTATTCGAATAAGCATTTTCAATTTCAGCACTACGTGTATTTGATGTCATGATTTGGTGGGGGATAATATAAGTATTTCGTATTACTCGTATAATAAGACATTTTATTTTCTTTGAAATGTATTAAACAGTGAAAGGAACACTAGTTACTCTTTTCAAATCTGAAAAAAATGTTTATTTCCTACCTTTTTAAAATTATTTTTATTCGTTTATTCTAGATTACGACATATTTTTACTTTATTTTAAGAAAAAGAAAATCATTCCTTATTAGAATTTGATACCATAGATCAAATGGTGATGTATTTAGCATATCTGTGAATAAATATAGAAAATTATCAAGAAAACATTATTCAAGGGCACTTTAATGTTATATTTGAATGACTTTACACGTTAGTTCTGCATAGAGTCATATTCAAGTATTGCAAAAATGAATCATTTTATGTAATTATTTAAACACGAATAAAAGGATGTTATTAGGGACACGTATTTAATGGGTGTAATCAAAAAATGTCAAATTTTCAGGCAAACAACTAATAACTCTTGAACATTTTCAGGTTGTTAAATTCAGGTTTCAACAACGACAATTAATAAACATTTTGATGATATTTATAAAATGTGATGCCTATGCAAATAACGTGCAAGTTATTTTTTAACTTTAAGTAATGAATTAGATAACCAAATCTTTGGCAAGCAAGAAATTGAATATGAAAACGATTTTAATGCAACTTGACATTTCAAAATTGAATATGACATTTCATTTCTTGAACTTGTAATATGTAGCGTTAAAATAAATAGCGTGGGTTATTGATTTCTCAAACAATCTGAACAGAAGAGATATGATTTTCATTAATTTTAGCAAAGATCGAATGAAATCGGAAGAAAAGATGTATTTATAAAGTGTGGTAAACTTTATCATTCAACAAACTTTTTCCGTTTCTCTCAAAATAGAAACGACAATCATAAGTTTCTCAATGATTCATGAAAATTCGTACTGTTTGTTTTAACTTCATCCTTGCAAATTATCCGGCACATATTTGCAATATTCCGACTTAAATATTTCTTGCTTCATAATACTAATTATAACAATTATTATACTAAATACAACTCTCAAATATCATTCAATACAGACAAGTCATATTACGTACGTATTTCTATGATGCATTGTCAGCACATTTTGTAAATCCCAGTCGTGTCAACCCGTGTGATCACCAAGACAGAAGTAAATAAATTTTAAAAAATTAAAAATAATCATATTCCCAGATATTTAATTCACAAAATATGATTGTCACGAGGAATTAACGTAAAATTATAGTTGAGTCGTAAGTATCTTTCAGAGAACACATACTTAGAGTTTAACTAAGGGGCATTTAGCAACATGCCCGTTTGCGTAATCGAAAACCAACGGATAGTTCGCAGTTTGAGTGTTCTGCAAAACTGAAAAATGTATTCCTTTATAATAATTCAAGTCCAAATTAGCATCTTTCACTCGTTTGTAGGGTGTTATTGGTATTATGATAATTATATATTCAGACTAGAATTATCTGCTCGTGAATAAGTGATACGAGTACATCTGTAGACAAGTTTTAAAAGAATCCCCGACAAGATTTCCTGTGGTTATGACAACTGCTAATTATTTCACAGGAACCACATTTCTGATTCTAGTTCGCAAATCTGAAATGTATATATTTCAGTATAGCCTAAGTGAGAAAATGCAATAACTAAAATCTTTCTCCCGCTAACGCTTTAAAGAATATCAATCGTACTTGAAAATGTGTAATAAAATAATTTTTATTATTTCTAAACCACCTGATTTTCTTCGATGAAGTTTTATTTTTTGACTTTTCTTTAATCCTATTGTTCATTTCTTTTTAGAAGATACAAATCCTACCGCAAATACTCGATTTAGCGCTCAGGAGCGAATATCTCAAATTTTAAAGAAAACACTTTAAATAAACTTTGCTTTTCACTCCCAGATTCAAATAACCGTCCTCTTTCAAAATTTAAAAATTATGCGTTTAGTCAGTCTATGGATTTTATGCAAGACGGGTGTTTCTTTTAAATTCCTTGGGGAAAGTGGGGCGCTTATTCTAAATGGGGAACTTAAATATAAATGTACGGTATTTATATTCTACGACCCTTAAGAGCAAGAACTAGTACTCAAAATAAGCTTCTACTGTCATTTGAGCTTGCAGATTTAGGTCAAATGTCGTCGACCAATTACTTCCAATGCTATCTCAAACATTTGTAATCCTTATACGTTAACATTTTTAACATGAAAATATATGTGCTGACGAATGGGAATTACGACTAATAGATAGAGCCCAGGTCCGGAAAGTTTCAAGCCCAGGTCTGGAGCGAGCATATCATTATTATAGTAATATTTTTTACATATTCGGAAACGCAGTGGAGTATTTAGGTATACATGTAGGTATATGTAGCCATAAATCCAACTACAAAGAATGTTATCGTATAACGATTAGCAACACTATCTTTCTGAAATGTATCAATTATTATATATAAGTAATTGTTACTGGAAACAAAAAAGACACATAGTTAGAATCAGAATGAGACAATTGAAATTTCTATGACTCATACTTAGTGAAAAGGTTTGCAGAATTTACCCTTGACAAGACGTATTTAGAGCAAGAGACAGGGGAAAGCTGTCTTAAACGTTGTAAAAGTCGCTTGCAGAACAGACATTAGAAGATAGCAGAAAGACAAACTTACTAAAAGTTACAAAGGGCTGAAAGCTGAGGAGGGCTATGATCGCCCTGATGGACATCAGTATATATAAGAATGTAACTAGAGAGTTTGCTTTGTTTCACTGGTCTACCTCTTGTCAAGTGTCGCAAATAAAAATTTGAAACTTTTGTTTTTCTTCAGGTCATATGTTTTGATTAATAAAAGTGGTAGAAACTATTGCCGTGTTTGAGTTTTGAAACCTTGGTGTTTTTCTTGGTTATGTTATAGAAGTTTTTGTTTTCATTGTTTAACAATAATTACAATTAAACAAACTATTTCACATACTTGAAACAAAACACTTTCCGATAGTGATGATAAATTAATTATACACTGATAATTTATTGATATTTTTAAAGTTAGTGTACTTCATGAAAGCCGATAAATAGAAAATGATGAAATTTAAAAAAAATGAGTACATTATTATTTGAAGTCTGATGTTTATGTATCTTGACATGCGAGAGAAATTGGTGCGCAAAGTGATTTTGACATAAATGAAATGTAATATTAAAATGCTCAATTGTCTCAAGAAAATGCAAAAGACATTAACAGCAAAAACTCGACAGTGTCGCCTTTAAATTATGCTAATTTACGAATTTGCGCTAATTGTTATTTTGAAGAGTGTTTTAAAAGAACATATATAGTAGATAATATTGTGTTAAGAATCAAACACACTCTTTATTTAAATTGAGAAACAAAAGTGAGGTGGCAATATTAGGCATTGTATGTTTATCACAGTGGTTCATCTTTTTGGGAAGTTCATGATTTAAACAAAAATATCAACGCAGGAATATTAAAAGATTTATTTCAATTTTTTCTGAAATACATACGCGTGTGTGTATAAAGTATTGTCTATGTGCATATCATTAACATATCATATTTCATACTTGCTACGCCTTAATTCAAAATAACTTTTCAATGCAAAACTTGTATTAATTTTCCCTTGAAAGTATACAGATCGTTTGTTTCTATACAAAACGTTAATGTATATTTAATATCTTAATACCGTGAGACATTGTATAAGGACTTTTTAATATTTATGAAAACCAATTCTAAAAATGTTAAAACAGATTTTTGTTTAAATGCATTTCATAGACTTGTTTGAAAATGGTTCCACGGATTGGACATTTATTTTTTGCGAGATTTTTCATATTTGTTCGTTGTTAAGGACAAAGAAGATTCCTAATGCAAGTAAATTAAACAATGCCGTTCAATAGTAATCCGTTTGGACTTCGTTGTTATTACGTTAGTTTGTCACTTGAATAATTATTTGAAGAAAATACTATTTTTACTTTATATTTTGGGAAGAGGTGACATTCTCCTTATACAATTTACAAATTTTAATCTGGTAAAAAAGCATGGTCAGCAGTCGATCGTTAATACTTGTTTTAATAACTTAGAATTTGTAAGGTTTTAAGAGTGCTTAAGGTTAAGCAGGTATTGAAGTAAGTCAAAGGAAACAATTTAAATGTATCCGAATCTATGGAATATTTGAAGATTTGGAGCAAGCAACTTCACTAATCAAAAAGAATAATAAATCAACTTAGGAGAATGTCGTTTATTTTCAATGATCAAGGTTGAGACCAAAAAGCCATAACTACTTACGAATAGGTATTGGTCAGAACATTTTCTGATCAAATGCCCAAATATCAACTTTATTTGAAGAGATTCTTCATTAGTGTCAGGAAATGTTAGTAGCTTATTGTATATATTTATGTATATAACTGTCAAATGATGAATATAGATGAAAGAATTTCATGGCGTATACCTAATCAGAGGAAATCGGCGATGAGTTAGGAAAACAATTATAAGAACGATAATACCGTATATATAGAAATGACTGACAATTGCAGCGTGTAACTGGTTTGTCAGAGCATAAAGTTTCAAATTTACTATAGACAACATATTTACTAGCGAATTTTGCACCTGATTTAATACAAAATAGAAATAAAAGTATACTGTCTCATACTCAGTTTGGTTTTATGCATCTGAAAGTTTTTTATTTACTCAAAATATACCGCAGTGATAATTTATCTTCAACCTCAATGTATACCACTTTAATAATCTTTGCACTTGCAATCTGACAAAACGAGAAAATGAATCAGCCAACGAGTTACCATAGTTATAAATCGATATTTCGTCGGTCTTTGAAGCATTTCGAAATGTCTTGTTTGCGTTAAAAGTGAAAAAAAGAGTATAGGTTTATGAACGGGCTGATTATATATATATATATATATATATATATATATATATATGTGTGTGTGTGTGTGTGTATATATATATATATATATATATATATATATATATATATATATATATATATATATATATTCGCTTTTATCTGTTCCGTGGGAATTGATGCATTTCAATTTTCTGCATAATTAACAATGTTGTAAATATTTGGGCTAAAATCAAAGATTCCCTTGCTGTTTTGAAAGCAGATTCCCCATTCACCTTTTGAAACACATGTATTTAATCAAATTAATCCCTTGTAAAGTGTTAAAGATAATAAGGCTCACGTTGTTACTGAGTGCGAAAGAATTTGAAAACAGAAACATTCTTAAGTATCAAGAACAATAAAATAATAAATAGGAAGCAGAAGTTAACAATTGATATTGATCCTTCAAAAATTTAAATGCAATGTTAACGTGGAAGTAAGTAGCCGTAATGGATTTTCACACGCGGAAAAAAAAACTTAGCATAGAACTTACGGTTACATCTAGCCATTTCAGCTGTAAAATGATGAGACCTTGATACCAACCTAGTAATGCTCTTAAATTCAAAATCTGGGTACCATAGCAAGGGGCTTATCCAAACAAGTACCATGAAAGTATTTCTAGAAAAGGCACAGTGAAAAAACTTCACTGTGGTGGGAAAGTGACTGAAGACGAGACGCCATGTCAGGACAAATAATATTGTTGATTCGCCTTTGGATTTTATCAAGAATTTAAATATATATAAGGACCACCGTACCATACGTAGCAGCAAGGTTCAAAGCATCGTCGAATGGTACACTTATAGATATATAAGACACATTCTGGAGAGAAAAATGTCTTAGCAGCAGACCTAGCAATGGATTCAATATAGTCTTTCCTCTTCATGCCAGCCGAGAATGTTAACACGAGAAAGCAGAACATGTCACTCGACTGGAGATCAGTTTCAGCCATCCTGAGGGAAAGCAGAAAGGAGTCTCTCATGGGATTAACAGAGAGCAGTTTAGTTTGGGTGATGTTAAAATTATCAAGCAATTCTTTGCCCCATTTAACAACATATTGTAGCTATTTCTTTTAGATCACCTTCCGATTTGACCGTATCGAACTTATCAGATACAATATTGAGACAGTATTATATGGTTGTGTCATCAGCATAGATATCAAGTTGAAAACTGTTTCCACCGGGAATGTCATTGATGAAAATTAAGTAAAAATTAGGACCAAATCAGAGCTATGTGAGATACCTGCATTAGTACAAAAGTGTATAGAACATCTGCCGTTCAGGACAGCTTTCGCGATCTGATAATAAAGACTGAATCATTTAAAAATTTGTGCTCAGGCACCATAACATTTCAACCTGAGAATGCCGGTATGTCAAACCTTGTCGAACGCTTCCGAGATATCCAAAGCAACAGGCAGATTTTCATCATACTTATCTAAACCTTGATGTAATTTTCCAGCAATAATCGTTATTACATCAGCAGTTACCCTAAAGAACGAAACCCATATTGATTGTCTGAAAACGTCCTAGCGATGTGAGATGCTTAACCATTTCAACGTTCTAATTTACTAAAATTGGGAGAAAGCCAATAGGCCGGTATTTGGTAGGGACAGACCCGAGTTCTTAATGTCTGGAACAACAGATGAGGCTTTTCAACAAGCAGGAAACAAGAAGCAACGATACATTTATTATACATTTTAGAGAGAACAAGAACCAGTTCAGGAGAACTTTTCTTAACGACTATTACAGCCATACAATCATGTCCATATGCTTTCTGGGGACCCAGATTAGAGATGATAGCAGAAACCTTGGAAGAAGGTCTATGTTTATCACTCAACACAGTCTCACTTTTAAGTGGAAAGTCAATCAAGGATTCACCAGATGACACCAGAGTATATTTTGAAGAGACTTTACGGGCAAAAAATACTGCTTTATGAACAGAAGATACTAACACCTGAAATTGAATGAAGTGAGGAGGAATACAAAACATATATACATTATTACAGAGCCTCTAGGTGCCATAAGAGTAAACATTTTTAGATTCAATACGGTGGCTCATTCTCTTAGTAAAAAAAGACTTAGCTCCTTCGAGCTCACGTCTACGTATTACGTGCAACCACAATTAAACATATGTTGTTTTCGAAACTGTCACTGATATAGCTGCGGAAATTAGATCATTTGGACTATAGCGGCTGAAAAGTTCGGTGTCATCTATAGAAAGGATTGCGGTTTCACCTGATGTTTTAGAGAAGGAACAAAATATGTATGCCGGTTTTGACCTAAGTAGAAATATTACTTGCACAATTCTCAAAAGACAGGTTAAGAATATCAATCCAAGATGCGTCTCGAAGAAAATCACCGAGTGAATCCCAATCAGTAAGCTGATAACGGAACGTAGTCTGGTAAAGAGGAGATTCCTGTCTAATAGATGATAGGAAAGAAATATGAACAGATACGACAGCGTGTTCCGAGTTGCGAAGAGAATAGTGTTGAGAAGCCTGACAAGAACTAAGAGAGGAGATAAGGAAAAAGCTATAATATTGTTCAGATTTATTAGGGAAACGATTAAGGAATTCCACTATACACACACATTATTTATTAGTATCAATATTATCATGTAGTGTGTATGTGTATAGCGCCTAGGCTTGTGTATACATATATACCCATTAAAGTATTTGAACAAGGAATAAATTAAAATAACGGAATATGCCTATATTTCTTATATAACCCGAACTTATGAAAACAGATTACCTTAAAAAATACAAATATTTATGATGTCTGAAATACCTTACCTTATTTTTGACAGAATGCCGAAAGGTTAAAAATTAAGGAAAAATGAATAAGAAGAAAGTATACAGAGAAGAAAATTATGAAATCGGGAAAATAACTACGACAATCGATACATACGTACACAAACACAAAATGTGAAAAAAATCAACCTAACAACAATAACCAGTGCATAAATTAATTTTAATTTCGTATGAAGTTAATGAAAATGAGAAAATTCAGTTAATTTCTGTCGATATTTCTGAGTGACGTATTGTAATTATATACACTATTTATGTTGGTCGGACAATTGTCCTCATCTTTGTAGTCATTTTCACGACATTTTGGCAGTTGAAAGCTCCGGCCTTCTTCAGGAGATTGGAATTTCGATGTCAAACCTTTATTTCTTTAAACGAGATAGATTCTAGTCCCAAGTGCCATACATTTTACGGATGGCCCAGTGGATAAAAGAATTGGTTGTATCTAGTGACTTGACCCAAAACATTGTGAGTTCAATACCTGTCTACTGCAGTGGTAATCAAAAACTTGGTGATTTGTGGTAAAGGGTGATATCCGGAAGCGACATGGCACGGCATCTAGAACAATCTAATAAGGGTAAAGTTTCAAATTCAACGTGAAACAAACGCTAATTAATAATGGTTTCCCGAATTACCTCATAAATCAACAACTTGGATTGTTTTCTAAGGTAACCAAAAGTAACACTGAATATACAGATAAAAACAATAACATTAACATTTTTAATAAAATCAAATGCATGGTAACTACAGGTTGCAATCGTCACAGTTTTATATTTTTCATTTCGCGCATTCGCGTTTGCTTTTGATTTTGTCGAGTGTACAGTATAGTAGGATCAGTTGGACAACGTCTGCAATAAAAAGAGCACTATGACGCAAATCACTCTGCCAGAAATTTGTAAACGGCATGCAATACTGCTTGGTATTTGATCACGTGAGACATCACCAAGTACGCGCAGATTGAGTCTCTCGTATAAAGCACAGGCGATCTTATGTCGCCTACGCCAGGGGAACAGGTTGTGTCCACCACAATTACTGATGTAATCTAGTATATTAGTGCTAGTTGTTTGCCACAATTCGCATTGTAAAGAGTTTGTAGATGGATTTTGCAGAAACTATTAATTGTGTATGTTTTACTATCTATCTATCTATCTATCTATCTATCTATCTATCTATCTATATATATATATATATATATATATATATATATATATATATATATATATATATATATATATATATACGCTCCATCTCGGATGTTGAGCAATTGGTAGAAAGGTAATGTGTCGGCTGCTACTAATTAACGCTATAAATGTCTTCGCTGTAAATTGAGCACTCTGGTAACCGATAATGTTTATATTTCGCATATCATGCTTTACAAATTCACTTTCTGCGTGCATTGATATACTAAGGATTAGAAATATAATCTGGAAAAAAGCATAAAGAATTCTCAGAATTTAGGGGCATATGAATATGAAATAGGGTAAAGCCATTAGCATTCATAGCAAATACATTTTGCTCCACTTATATACTTGGGACCCAATGGAGCTACCAGTGCGAAAATTCCGTACATTCTGTCAATGTCTTTCTGCATAAGACGATGGTGACCAAGAATTCAACCTCAGTAAAGCACTAATTAGTAATCATCTCCTATCTCAACAGATTTTAATATGAAAGAACTGTGAGCGAAATCCAGAAAATTATAAATGCACCTACAGCTAGGATTACACGGCGTAGCATAGCTTATATATGAATGGTGTCAACAAATCTCCAACTAAATATGTAATGTTTAATCCTATATAAGTGGATGCATTACTGAAAAGACAAGTCGCTAATAAAATTAATTTCAATATCAACTGTTAGAGCAATTTTCAAATAAGGCACACGTTGTGTGCGTATCGTCTAATTGGCCTTGGTTCGTATGAATTATAACAAGTGGTTCAAATTTAACACATTTCTCCCATGGTATGAGAATTATCAAATCAGCTGAAAAAATGTGCAGAGGTCCAGTTACTAAAGAAGGATTGCGACAACAAATAAGATCCTACATGGACAATATAAAAATCACTAATCCTTCTGTGACTGGAGGGAGAGCATTTGAAAAGTTAATGGCGACGAGTAAATGAGTTCCAACGTGTTGGATGCGGGATCGTTATTATTAAATTTAAATGCTGTTTTTTTCCATACCCGATTAGGATATTCCTATCCAAAACGAACATTTCGTAAAAATATATAAAATAAAAAAATATCTTTTAAAAATATCAATCCACTAAGGGATGCTGTAGCAATCCATGGAGCTAGAGGTGGACTGATAAAGTTTGATAAAAAGGGTCTATTCTGTACGCTCAACGTACGAATGCAATAAAGATATGGTAGACTTAAAAATGTTAAAGTAACGAATCATTTTACAGCAAATCCAATGTATTACTACTGCATCTGACTAGTGTAGTTGAGGAATATAGCGCTGCATGAACAGAAATGAAATAAAACAAAAACACGTACAACGGGCTAGCACTAAAGTTCATTCCGGTACAATATGCAGAGAAACAGTAGAAAAAGCAAGCTGGAGATGAGCAACTGGTCAGGGACGTGCAGGCTCAGGAGAATTGCCCTACAGCACAACGCGAAAAGGCTATGTTAAATTTCCAAATCTAATGAATACACATACATCCACTACCCCCATATATATATCCCTATCGGCTATCGGATGGCCGTTAGGTGTTATCAATGAAACTATGGCCAGGTCATGAAAGCGATAAAACTAACGATGAGCTCTGCCATTCGAACTAACATAGCGATCTAGAAAAGTGAAAGATAATTTCTTTTAGTAAAAATATCTAATTCCCATACCATTATATATATATATATATATATATATATATATATATATATATATATATATATATATATATGTATGTATGTATGTATGTGTGTGTGTGTGTGTGTGTGTGTGTGCGTATACTCAGCATTCTTTCACATGCGGAAAATTAACAACTGAATCCTGATCTCAGACAGCGATTAAAATTACTATGTCAGATAATTACAAATTGAAAAAACAAGAAACAAACGCGCAGGCGCACACACACACACACACACAGAGAAAGAGTGAGAGACAAGATCATTCTTTAATATTATTAAATATTCACAAAGGAATTGATTAATTGGTGAAGAAAATACAGAATAGGTTATGGAAAATGTTTCGAAATAGAAGTACATTTGTATACTCCAAACTGTTAAGACGCCTGCTTATATATATGTCTATGCACCCGTATGCGAAATTCAAACACGAGCCGGATATCAGATAAAGAGACATTCCAGTAAAAACAGATGCCAAGAACTGAAATAAGGCAAATTACTTGTAAAAAATGGTATTCATGGACAGAGAAAATATTCTTGCGTCCAATTCATCTATTTCGTTTTTTCTTCTTTTTCCTTTCTTTTTTATAGCTCGATAAAAAGGCGCCTGTACCACCTGTCACCGTTATTAAATTTAAATAGAACGTATTCGACTGATGCGTGAAGGCCATTGGTTGTTAGTGACATCATTAAAACTTAAAAATGTGGAACCACAAGTCAGTAAAGAAACAGTTTCACCTCCTCTTGCCTGGATGGATCGGTCGCCAGTAAGATTTTTTTTCCATTTATGATTGACTATTTGAGTTTTGCTCGGACAGGTGTGGTTTATTGTAAGGAAAGATTTGTATTGACTTTCACATGATTGTTTAACATCCGTGTTTTTTTACCTTAATTATTGCTACATTTTTTAATTTTCTTTTCCACTTTTCTGTAAATCCATTTGTTATTATTTTAAGTTAAATTCTTCTTTTGTATTTTTTATCATTTAATCTATATTTAATTTTCTGTACTTTACTTTCTTAAGG
Organism: Acanthosepion esculentum; assembly: GCA_964036315.1. Lineage (NCBI taxonomy): Eukaryota > Metazoa > Mollusca > Cephalopoda > Sepiida > Sepiidae > Acanthosepion > Acanthosepion esculentum. The sequence goes on from OZ038478.1 coordinate 105,632,407, forward strand.
ATAACTTTAAAGTTTTTCTTTTTTATGTTTTGATTTGTTTTTGATTTATTTTGATTATTTATCGTCTAGTTTCTTTCGCGTATGTAATTGTCTTGTGAACTCATTGTTTCTTTGTGTAGCCCCGATCAGAATGGCTGAGTTTTTTTCAGCAATTGGGTCAACCAGCAAGAGCCCATACCTCAGTATAGGCAGCAGGCAAGCCTAAAGGTTTGAATATTACATAGAGGTACGCATCCTTACCATCAAGTCGGTGAGGATGAAAACTGAATATGTGAGCACCGAAAGAGCAAGATTACTCTGGATGGGATGTCCATGGTAGAAGAGGACCATGTGAGAGCCTTCTTCACAAATATAGGCAGTTCGAAAACATCTCTGCATTAAGGAGTAAAGCGAGCATTGCCACCGGGTATATAATCCTGTAGGTGACAATATCCCGCAAGTTTTTTCTCGGAGGTTCCTGACACTTTGACTTGTCAGGACGGGACGATCCTCATCATAGTGAAGGGTCGTCAACCCCACTGCTGGTAATGTGGCACCGCGGGACATCTGTCTAATGTGTGACCCGCTAAGAACACGGCCCCTCAGCCACATCTACCAACAGCAGCTGTAAAAGCAGTAGAGAAATAAAAGTCCGACAAGGACCCTGAGGGCCTCGACGATTGAAAGGAAGTTGTGAGGCGGGAACGAAAGGTGGCAACTCCTACTCCCCAGCAGAATGCCCCACAGGAACACCAGGAGTGGCTGAAGCAAGAGCTTCAGCAGCAAAAACAATAACAGCACTAGCATATACAAGAACGGCAACAAAAGCAATAGCAACAACAACAACAGTGTCTACAACAACAACTGAAACAGTATCTACAACAACAAAAGCGGCAACAAAAAGAACAAAAGTAGAAACAGTAACAGCAACGTCTGCTACAACAGATGCTGGACGTGTGTATGGAGGTGGACGATAAACCCCTACCTTAGTCCTCTTCTATAAAAAGGGGAGTGGGATGAATAGGAGAAGGAAAAATGTGAAAATGAAAAGAAATCAGAGGTTTATCAGTTCAGAACGTACTATGGAAAGGACCAAGTCTCAATCCGCCCCTGCATCGGCAGACAGAAATGACACAAACTCCCCTCTTCTCCAAAAGTAAAATAATCCTTTCCCCAAAGAGAAGGGCATCTGTTTGTTGGAGAGATAGGCGTTTGAGGGTCACTTTCCCTCCCAGCGTAAGGCCTTCTTAAGACCTTTGTTCAAACTGATATGTCGATGCTCCTGAGATCATGAAATTATGGGACTTCATATCTGCCACCAAAGACTCCATTCCGAAGTTCCCGGTAATGTAGGTATAGATTCTGGAGCTTCGGAAATTAGCAAAAAATAAAAAAAAATATCTCTAATGATAAACCGCTTAATTGCGAGGGACTTGAGAGATTGATGTAAGGCTGCCCAGCTGGTTGGTGATCTCCTGTCCTTTACTGTAGAAGTGGCCGTGATCCATGAGACACCGTTTACAATGGTGATGCTCGTGTACTGTCCAGGGCCTTTGTTGTCTATTCAGCATACGGGGACCCGCTAGCCAGAGATGCTTCCTTGCTGGCTAAACATAACCTGGGTGCAAAGATGGAGCTTTTCCATGTGGCCGGTTGATCGTGGCCGATACTGCCGTGAGCAGTATTTCGTTTCGGATCGTTGCAGTTTATGCGCTCAAAGATCAGACGGAGCGTGTCTCCTTTTTCCGTCACTTAGGGCCGTTCCTGACGGATTAGTCGCGCTTGGTCTTGACAGGGGACAGGCATGCCATCCTGAACCCGAATAGGTGGAGGGGAGCTACCTGGAGGTCGGTTGATCGCAGCTAGGTTAATCTAATAGGCGAGTTTGGTCTCGTTGATAGATACAGGGTGGATCATCCGGTGAGACTCTTAAGTTGTTGTCTATCCGGGTAGCCAGCTACCTGGATAGAATGTTAGCCGATATTTGCTAGATTGTCCCACGTTCCAATCGTTAGGCTATTCGGTCCACAAACTTGTCTCTACCTGGATTCTGCTAGGCGCAGAATGGCTGGACACTGGAAGTTCAATCTGTCATGACAGCGGAACTTACGGTAACAGCTGACTAGATTAATGAAGCGGGAACTAGTAAAGCGGTTATTGGGAATAAGTGGTGGGAGAGGTGTAAGGATAGCATTAGATATTTTACCATTGAATATAGCCAACGAATCGCCTTAGATAAGATTAAAAAGGATTGTCTGTCTCGGGTGGACCCTGGGGATAGGTTTAGCTAAATGTCTAACGAAGCTGTGAATATGGGCGCAGAATTGCTCAAGGAAGAGATCCGTCGAGGTTCTGATGGATACATTCGGGAGGACGATAAACCGGAGGGACGGACTTCTAACATTATCCTAAGATGCCCTTGTTCTGTGACTATGTCGGTGATTTGACAGCTCGTATTGATCCCGAACATCTTCTGTGCATCGATCTCGCTACGTGAGCGATTATGAATCGCCCCCGTTCTGTCGGGTCAAACGAATGGTGTTTCTGACGTTGATTGCTGAGCCAAGTGTGGTAATTGCGAATGGAAGCAATCTTGCGCAACCAAGGATATTCTCATCCGAATGTGGCTGGATTCTTTGCGCATCTTTGTGATATATGTAGCATTCAGTGGTGAATGAGTAAATTGTAATGAATGAATGCGCCGTGAATCCGATTAGCTTGGTCTTGGATGGTTAATGTTGACCAGTTTTACCCCACTTGCCCTTCGGCCTTGTGCCAAAATTGTGGATTTCACGCAATAAATCAACTTTTCTGGAATAGGTCGTACTAACATTTGTTTTGGTCTAGTTTGAATATTTTTCTTAAATTTTCGTTAATGGGATCATCCCCTCTAGTTCCATTTCAAGATACATGATTTCATATATTTTTGTAAAAAAAGTGATGGGGGAGAAAACTATAAATTCAAAAATTTTAAATATCCAGAAAATAACATGAATAGGTTTTAGTGAGTATGTGTTATTTTGGTAAATGTCGGATTGGGTGAAGAGGTAGATGTTCTTGTGGTGAATAAGTAAATTGTAATGGATAAACGGGTCTCAAATCAGTTAGGTATGTTTAGGATAGTCAGTGATGATCAGCCGCACCCCACTTCCCCTTCGACCTTATGCCAAAATTGTATTTAAAATGCAGTCAATACAGTTTCACCCGCTTTGCACATGCATTTTTCTACAATAGGGGTATTGTTTAGTTATTCATGGAGAGAACTGTGGCATACATGTGTTTTATATAACTGTTATATTATGGTTAAAGGTCTATTATTTATAAGGGTCAGTGAATGTGACTAGTTAAGTTAAATTTAAGAATAGTGATGACCATCTTTTCCCCATTCCCGATTTTTCAGCCTTGTGCCAAATTTTATGTAATATATACAATATATGCTCAGTTAAGAAGCAGTAAATGTTTGTTTGGTGACGTGCGTTTGAGAGCGGGCTTAGCAGAAATGCCCGTTTGTCACCGGGGTGATCGTGCTTTACAAGCAACACCCGGGCACGCCTTCTTCCATTGTCCGCCAATGCATCCGTTTTGTCGGCGGGTTGACGGCTCGTATCGATCCTGAAAATTGATGTCGCATACGTGCGCAAGGAAGTGCTTCTTTCGCGGCATGGAGTGAAACGGTTTGTACTTCTTCCACTGCTAAACTTTGCAAAGAGGGTGGCGTCGGTGATGTGGATTGAAGGAAACTTACGGGACATCTACTATTCCCAACATTGTCTGATTGGATTATTTGAGCTTCAGAAAATCAAAACTGATAGAAAGCGTTTGTTCTCGGCAGATTTCAGCGAAAGGTGGGTGCAAATTGAGAGCGTGGTTCACGTCAATCGCGCCATACTTAATTTTTCTTTCTAGTCCCCCAAATATACAACAGATACCAGCCCTTGTCAGGCAAGACTTCTTTGTTGACCTAATTAATGTAAGTTATTATCGTTCCCAGCATTCTATGTTGTCATTGTCCAAATCAAGATTGCTAATATCCCTAGCTTGTTTTTATCTACTTTTCCTCCTGACTGGATCAACTTTTGATATTTCCTCTATCCTAAAGTGTTGTGTATGTGGTTGTATGCAAATATGTGTATATATATGTGTGTATATATATATGTTTATATTTATATGTCTGTGTAGGTACATATATATGTGTGTGTTCGTGGGTGTCTATGTATATAGCTGTGTGTGTGCGTGTGTACGTGCGTGTCTGTATACATATATGCCTGTGTGTGCATATATATATATATATATATATATATATATATATATATATATATATATATATATATGTGTGTGTGTGTGTGTGTGTGTGTGTGTGTGTGTGTGTTGTGTGTGTGTGTGTGTCTAAGCACACGAACAATCATATGTGAGTTCCTGTGTACAAAGTTAAAACTAAGTTAGGACAAAATTTTCTCGCTTTGGTCAAGAAACATATCTCAAGTAATAATCCTCTAAGCAATATTTTCAATATAAATTCTCTTAAATGAAGTTACAGTTGTAGTGGTAATCTAGAAAAATACATCCCAATAATAAAATTTGAAATAAACAATTAAACCTAAGTAACAATAATAATTACAAAGTAGGAATCGATAATATTGATAATAAATTATGCAACGAAAAAAAAGCATAAAAATTGTCCATTGCAAAATAGGTGTCTTACAAAATCAATTGTTTACAAATGCACCATTTCATCTAGTGAAAACCTCGCCGGAAAGAAATTCTATATTGGCAGCACAAAAAACAACAAAAAACATTTAAAAAGGTGATATAAGCACGTATCTGCTTTTAACAACACCGCTTACCGTAACTGAACATCCCACTCTCTCTATATATTGGCATTTAAAAGAAATCATTAAAACCTCAATCGTAAGATAGAAAATATTAACAAAACGATAATTTGTAAGTTCTTAAATGACTCATGCCGCCTGTTTCTATGGGAAAAGCTGCATATTATTAAGTTTCCTAAAAGTAATTATATATTAAATCAAATTAACGAATTAACAGTAATTTGTGACATTCTATAATGTTTACTTTAAAATTTAGTTAATAGAAATTTTCATAAAAAATCTATACATTACAATTACATAGCCATTATTTTATTTATATATAATTATCCATATTATATTTATTTAATTCTTTGCTTTTTCAACTTTAATATTGCCATGTGTTAATGCTCATTCATTATAATTAGTATTGCATTTTTGGTTCAAAATAATATATATAAATGATTTAAGCACACTAGAGGCCCCTTTAAGATAGTTATCAATATATATATATATATATATATATATATATATATATATTAAATTCTTTAAAATTAACCTTTGTAATCGGATGTCGTCTGAGTTGACATGCCTTATAAATGTCAATTCACCTAGAAATGACTCATTAACCCATCTGTACCTAACTTGTAACCTAATTTTCACTTTTCTATTTTAGCGTTGATCTGACTTTTGATTGGTTAACCAAGGCATGCATGCCTACACAATCGTAATATCAAAGACATTGTTTAATTCAAAATCAAGAAATAATGACAAACATCCGTACTCCTTTTGCGGAAGGAAACTCTAGTGCGGCTAAAGGAGTTAATTGTATTGTTTCTTAACGAACCTCCATCCATGTTATTAAAACATTTGTTATTGCAAAAACACTACAGTTTTCTATTAAAATATCTGATCCAGTGATCTTTATGTAAATTAACATTTCTTGAGCATTACATTAGTTATGTAATAGCACCGATTCAGGATTATTATAGATAATATGATAATTACAGTGTTTTAATATATTAATTTATTTATTGGTTGATTGATTCGATTATTTACGGCGTATGAACCATTTACAGGTTATTTAGAACCATAAAATAATTTTAGATTTTAAGTGTTTTGTAGATAATAATGATTTACTGGTAGAATTCCTAATAATTAACGCGTAGATGGAGAGGGAAAGGTAGATTAATACCTTTCCTAAGAGATATTTGCGCGTAAAATAATATACCGGCCCTGAATAGAATTGGAACTCGACTCTCCGATTTCCAATTCCGAGCCGTTATCTATTACAACAGCGGCACATCAGGGACTACAGCAACGGGTATTACTAAGCGGTCACCCATCTAGGTTCTGACGATGCTCAGCCTTACTTAACTTCGGTTACAGAAGAAGCAGCGGCATATCAACATGATATGGCCATGAACCTTTGAAATTATTAAATACATTTCTTTTCATATTTTTCTATTTTTAAGTTTAACTACTGAATCAATTCATATTTTCAACGTGACTGGTTTAAATTTCAAATATATTTAGATAAAATGTAATTATTTTACTACAGCCGAAAGTATTTTATTGATATTCCATGAAATTAAATAACTGGAACGAGCAATATTTTATAAATAATTTCCCCAAATCTTTCTAATAAAAGAAATGTTTCATAAATAAATTCATGTCAACGTAAATGGACACAGATAACCGTATTGAAATCCGATAATTATCTATTTGTTAGTTCTAAAATCTGAATAAATTTCCTCTCAAAATATCATGTGCAACAAAACAATTTAGACAGTGTGGTGAATGGCATTTATAGTTGTCTCTCCTTGAGGGGACAACTACTCGACTATGAAAGAAATAATCGAACCTCACTTATGGATAGTAGTGAAATTGCATTAAATAAGCTTCACTGTAAGATGAAATGTTCCCCTGTTTTTCTGTGAACAAGGGAAACATTTTCAGATCTAAATATCAACACTTCTAGAAGTGGATACAAAAAATCTTTATATTATCCAACTGTTTTTCTTACTAATGTGACGATGATTATCGAAATACTTTTTTATCGAATAATTTGTTTTATCGTAATATATGGCTTTTTAGTTTAGCCCTGTTGAAACCGATTTATTAGGTCCGTTCTGTTCCTTTCTCAGTTGCGATTTTGTCAGTAGTTTCATCAATAAATGCCACAATGAATATTGAGGTATACATAATAATATTTTGAATAACAATTATCTATACGCATTTGAAATATCGCCAAGAATTTAATTCTCAGTTCCTGTCTTCCCACCTTTTGTCCTCTGCTAAATTTCAGCTTGTATTGATTATTTATCAATATATATTTAATTTGGAAAAATTAGCAAGGGACAGTCTTCTTTCTCCCATTTGGATTAATACCGTTCCCAATAAATCTTAATAAACATGCATCATTAATCAATAAAGTGTAGGATCAGAAGAAACGGTTATGCCTTTAAACCACGCGCCCCGGCATTTAAAACGTTACAGATTACATGAAGTTAACAATTTGCCCATTCTATGGCCACGTTTTTATTTCTTTCGCTTAGGTTTTAATTGATTCTTACATTTATTGACCATATGGCAGTTAGAAGTAGACTTTCGCTGATTTTATATCGACACAAACCTCAAATAAACTTTAATTCAACGTTTCAATATTTCATTTACATACATTTACGTCTTATTAATTGTCAATAAAAGTTGATAAAATATGAATGGTAACTTGAGAAACTATCGATCAAAATTACTACTCCATGTAATTACACCGACTGCTGATACAGCGTGTAGTAAGGGATATATTATACCATGACCATTAAAATTCTCATAGAATGTATTTAATCTAAATCTAGAAAAAATAAATTTAAGCAAATAATTACTAAACATTGTATTGTCTTTTGTATTCAAGATTCTCCTAGTTTAGCGACTTGGAAATATATTTCTTTTATATTTCTTTGTTGCAAGTATGAACAGTTTTATATCAGAGTGGTGGTTAAAATCCAAAATTGCGTATAATAAAAAAAGGACAGCTTGAAATCGCGTCGAGTCTTCTTTTTTTTTACAATTCCAACTGCACTTATTCTTCTTTAAAGTATTTTAACATACTAACTGAGCACGTCGACGTTGTCTCTCTTCTCTCGTTCGGGCAATTACGACTGAGTTCGATCGTTACTGATTGCTCCATACTTCCGGACTTGTGCGACATCGAGGCTATGTTTAGTAAATCACCATCAGTAGATTTAATTTTGTACATCTGTTGTTTAGTTTTATTTGCGCAAATCTATGAATTACTCAGTGGAACGTTCTTTGATTTTGGCAGAGGTTTTGTTTTCTTCATATCCTCTATAGAATAATCCACACGTTGGATAATTGTGGATCCGTTAGCCAAAGCACTCGTGAAAGGTTTTATATTCTCTCTAACTGAAATACACTATGTCTTAATAATACACTAATATAATATTAACAAACGACTACTAATATCAGTTATTTTACGTATTAGATCATTAGACGATAACTTACTATATCCTGATTACTAAAAGTTAAAAAAATTAATATGGCTTATAGGCGGTAAAGTTAATCATACATTCTAACAGATCGTAGTTGAGAAGTACCATAGAAAATTTGGATTTGACATCTCTCAATTATTTCCTCCACGCGAAATACATTCTTCCCACTGACATTAACTAACGCTTGCTTAAAACCTAGGTTTTACTAGAGAGTGGATATGAACAGAACCCGTGTCTAATGCATTTCCGAAGTGGCAACGTCAATGTGTATGACACGTCACTTAACTGAAGCTATTTAGTGAGATTTTATTTTTAGACGAATCCTAACAGTGTATGTATGTTTATTCAATCTATTCATGAATGTGTCTAAAGTTGTTCTCACGCTCCTTCGTTTGTATATATCTACCATGTTTTTATTTGAATGTATTCGAGAATAATTATATATTTAAAGTGTTATCTGACATCTCCCTTGTATGGTTCCATTAACTTAGCTTAACATTTCATGAATATGAAGTACAGGACAATATAGTAATTAGTGCAATTGTTAACAAATTGCAATTTCAAATCAATCATAATGAGCGCTAACATCGTGATTTCTTTTCTTATTATCGATTCGTCCGGGGCTTAGATGAATTTGTAAATATTCAATTGCTGAAATATTTTGATTGTCTTGCATTTGAGCGATTATTACGTCCAAAGTTCCGCATGTAAACAATGGGTCGTCACATGTGATTACTGCATTTTAAAGTCTGAGAAAACAATAATAGGTTTATGCAGAAATTGATATACATGGAATGATTTGCAATATGAGCTTGCGAACTATCGTTTCACAAGAACTGTAATGTGTATAGTTGCTATATTTCCTTTGTTTTAATGGCTCATATGTACATTTGTATGAACTCGGCGAAGCGACAACCCTTTGAGTCTAATTAATTTTAATTCACCTTTAGATTTCTTAGCCTAATATGACAAAACCCAGAAATAAGGTACAAATATTACCGAAATAGCATCTTATACAGGGTACGAGTGCTATTTGAAGATATATTGTTTTAAGTTCACCACACACTCAAATCATTTATTATATTTCTTTTTATTTCAGATAACCCAATCAGGAATAAGGAAGATGTTAACCCAAGAAATTAAAAGACATGCACTCATTGCTGCTTTAGCTGTAAAACATAGTGATTTAAAAATCAGTTACTTTTTAACTGTTGCTAGATCATTTTTTCATAAGGTTCGGTTGGAGCTAGAGGGATGTGATGTCAATATTCCCCTGTAGTAAAAAGAAAAAAGAGCATTCACAGTTCTCTGATAACGTGAGAAAAAACAGAATTTATACGGAATGTTCAAAACATTATCGTTGAGAACCGCCGATGGTCAATGACGTCCATCGCCAAAGAACTCCAAGTATCAGAGTGGACTATCAGAACCGTGGTACATCAGGACATTCTATAGAAGTCATATGTAATTAGGAAAGGCCAATTTATATCGGCGAAGGCACACGAAAACCGTCTCATGTGTTCAAAACATTTGCTGAACAAAGTGAAAAATCCCCACGAACATGGCATGCTTTGGTTTTTCTCTAACGACAAAAACTTTGACCAAGATCGGAAAACAAACAGACGGAATGACAGGTGGCTATGTGCATCTCCTTCTGAATCACCCAGGCTGATGCACACCAAATATCCGCCTACTGTAATGGTTTTAGGAGTTGTGAGCAGTGAAGGTCATGTCATGTCACCTTACATTTTTCCAGAAGGTCTTAGGGTCATTGCTGCTGGATACATTAATGTTCTTAAAACGGTTGTTAATCCCTGGATAAATAAAGTATGCAACGGAAGGCCATATGTCTTTCAACAAGACAGCACCTTCTCACAAAGCCATTGTAACCCAGGGTTGGTTATCAGAGAATTTTTACGATCATGTGACCCCCAACATGTGGCCCCCTAACTCGCCAGATTTAAATCCTATGGACTATTAATGGTTGAGCATCGTTGAAATGGAGACTGTTCGACATCCTCACAGTACTATAGCTGCACTGAGGGCCGCCATTGTCCGGGTGATGTCCAAAATGAATAGGGGCCACTTAATTGCAACTTGTGGGGGGTTTCGAGCTCGAATAGAAGCAGTCATTGAAGACAAAGGCGGTTTCATAAATTAATTAGAAAAAGAAATAACACGGAGGTTATTTGTGTCAATTTGGATTAAATATATACATTGCTTGCTAAGATATTGTTGTTTATTTAACATATTAAAAGTGTCCTCAAATAGCACTCGCACCCTGTAGTAAATTTCTAGAGTAGTATCTGCGTTCATTCTGATGTCTCTAACAATGATCCTACAATTGGAAATTTGCTATTATGTTTGTTCCAAATGCGGAAGCGTACAATTTTCCGACATAGGAGGAAACGAAATGTCAAGCAGTCTAAATTTTGAACAACGTAATGAAACCACTAGACCAAAATAAAAACTTATTTGCAGTTATAATTTGGTTAAAGAATACAATAAAATGATTCAAGTTTACCGCAGTGTTTAAAAGAGTTCTATTTTCGTATGTCGGTACAGCTGAACAAATCGTTTAAAAAATCGGTATTTGCAAATAATTCTAATCTCAGTCGCTAAAGATTATGTGAGCCGATAAGAAGCTGAACGAATCGCCTTTTCTGTTTTCAAAGATTTAAAATTTATTTTCTGGGAAAATAACATCAAAATAATTTATAAATCTAACAGGCAAATATTACTTGAGAATTGTAATAATTTATGCGTAGCTATATCTATGTCAAGAATTTCTCTCAAGTTACAGATATTGCTTTGTGGATCAGCATGAGTCTGAACGACTTCATATTTCGGGAATTTTCCGAAGATGCCTCGTGATATTTGGGAAAGTATAATAGTGCTCCCCGTATGATGGCCTCAACTTGCGTGTGGATGAATGATGAGTGTTAGTCTGTCATATTAACAAGGATTTCACCGATTTCGGTGGACATTAAGCCTATTTGTTAAAATCTCTCTACTTTCATACATGCGACATCAATTATCAATTATGTCATTCTTTGCGGAAGCAAGACGATTTTCCCCTAAATATTCATGCATTATTTGTATGTCAAATAACATCTGTACGATATCCTATTTACAACTTCGGTATTTGCTTATGGATTTTTGCTCAATTAGAAATATACAATATACAAATTATTGAAACTGATTTCATATTGTTTTTATTGTTCAAAATACTGTTTTTTAACTTCCAAATACCTTATTTTAAAAATTAAAGTAGAAGAAATTTATGTCGTCATTTAAGATTAAAAATCTTACTTTCTAGGCAGTGACTCCCAGTAGTATACTTCTTTTTCTATGGGACATTTCGCTTCAGGACGTTGGCAATTATGGCACTCCACAATTTCATGCTATTTGTAGTTTTTACTAATACATTTGTCTTTTTGCTATCTCTTATAAACCCTATTCTGAAATTAATTTACACAAGGTAGAAATTTCAATTTTCTATTTCCGATGCAATATATAAGTGTCCATTTTATTTCCCGCATGTTCTCTAAACCAACGTGGTGGCTCACATGTTCAGTCCCTGGTATTCTCAGCATCATTAGCTAAAATCACATTTCTCTTGCTTCAGGTCTCTCCTTCATATGTGAAGAGGTTTTCAGCATTCACTGCCATATAGGAGGACTGACACTACGCATCAGTTCAGTACACTTTTCTTTGTTTCTAGCAAACGTTTCCTACTTCGTAATACTATGCTTAGCTTCTGGACGGCATCTTTGCTATGACAATGTGCCTTCGGATTTCGGTGACTTACATTCCTTCCTCCGTTAAAATAATTTCAAGATATTTAAATTGTTGTACCTCCTTGATTTTGGTATCTCCAATTTGTAATTTGCATGTCGGGCTGTTCTTTTTGCTGACATCCATACATTCTTTCTTATTGCATTTGAACTTTACCCCTTTCTTTTCACTTTCCTTCACTAATTTTTTGGACTTATTTCTTTTTGCTATCAACACTGCATCATCTGCATATCTTTTGTTATTAAGATTGTTGCCACCAGAAAAAAATTCTGATAGTATCTCTAATTCTCTCAGAATCGCCTAGCTGTATAGGATGATTAAGTACGGTGAGAATACGCATTCAGATACTACACCCATTTATATTTTGGTATATTTACTAAAATCATTTTCCACGTGTATACAGGCAGATTGCTTCCAGTATACGTTCTGGATTATTTTAATATCCTTCTCAATCATGTCGAGGTTACAAAGGAGTTCCAAATTGTATTTTATACAATGCTGTAACAAAAGGTTCCCGAAATCTGAGTAAATATCCAAACATCAGTATTTATTTTAGAAACGCTTTTTGCTCGGACCGAAATCTTTGCAACACCGTATAAAACATATAATACATTTTAATTTATTTTAACCTAGTTACTTCGAATGTCATTTTATTTTCAAAGAATTTTATTTAAACTGCAGCTCAATACATTGTTATTTTAATGTACCGTTTCCCTTTCGTACCTGGGCGATTATAGGTCTCTACTTGTTCATGTATTTTGTAGTTGTAAGTAGCCTTTGTCCTATACCCACACGCTAATTCCCCGCTACACAAAGCTGTTTTGTCGTTTAGTCGCTGCTTTCCTCTTTCCCTTCATTTAGTGTCGAATAAATGATGAAATCTACAATTCCTACTTCCACTTAATGCGACCAAGTAATTTCAATTCCTTTCATTCTGATGGTATGCATCTTTTCGTACCTGTTTTCCTTTTATTCTCCTTCTGCTTGCATCATTGGTCTATGATATTCTAAGCATCCTTCTGTACCACATTTCCGTCACTAAAAATCAGAACTTTTTAGATCATTTATGTGGGAATAGTCCAACGTTCATTGTCATTGCCGCACAGATTTCTTTGTTTCTAATGACGTTTTGCTACGTCATAACATTTGTTTAATTTCTGGAAGGCATCTTTCATTATTCCAATATTTCTATGGATTTCTGTGCCACTGACATCATTTATGGCAATGCCCAGATAATTAATTTTCTGTACATGCTTGAACCTGATGTTTCAATTTGTCGCTCATAGCTTGGTCTGTTCGGTATTCTTACAGTCAGTCCTTTCCTTTCCCCTTCTATGACAAGCTTGTCTAGGAGTTCTCGCCTTTTACTTCGTGCGACTGCCATCGGAACAGTGTTATGTGTTGTTAAGTGAGTTTGTCAAAAATAAATTCAAGAAGAAATTCTAGTATTCTCATGATCATGTCAAAGTATAGTTTGAAGAAATCCAGTGAGAAGGCGCGTCTATGCCTCACGCTGTTTTCTGTTTTTGTTTACTTTCTCAAATCGTTTTCTCACATCATGAATGCCGTTTGTTCCCACTAAATGTGTAGGATTATTCTGATTCAAATGAGTCAAGTTATCCTAGCAGTTCAAATATATTTCATGTCGTACAATACAACATGCTATTTTAACCAATTTATAATCGAATTCTGCTCTGAGGATTCTTCTTTAGTATCCAAATAATAAACTTAATTATATTGTCGATTATTATCGTTAATTGCCCACTGGAGTCCCAGGCAGAGAGAACAACTTGATATTTCACCACTATCATATATTCAAAATACTATATTAGTAAGCTTGTTGAATCTGAATTCATCTAAGTTTATGAGCATCTCTATTCCAACCCCACCTAGTCCTGTTCCTTTGCTAAGTGTCATTCTTATCTCATAGGTTAGTATTACAGATCATCACATATTTGCATGCATTGTAAGTTTTATTTATATTAGGTGAAGCGATTTATTATGTGATCGTGACATCTTTTTCTTTCTCTTTAAGGGAGATTATTTAGATTGTGTGCATCGTATTGATTATGAAAAAAATATATTTTGGGTGAAGATAAAAAAGCCAGAACTGAAATGTTAATATTCATAGTAAATAGTTTATTTTAAAGAAACCTATTTGCATTTCAGTAAGAAAATACAATAACGTTGTATTCTTGCGTGATTTCATGCTATATGTAAATTTACATCTTTATTGCTTAACCTATCTCTAATTATATGCAACAATATGACGAATATTTGTGCAAGTGGATTATTATTGTTTCATTTGTTTCCATTTTTAATCTCCGTTTTGATGGAAAATCTAGAAATAGACATATTTAAAATATTCTTCATCTTTAATTATACACAAGTATTTCCCAGTATGTTTTAATTATACTTTATAAAAATTGTGTTCTAAATGCAATTTGCATAGACTATGCACTCTCATTTCCTCAATACACGATTACCGATCCAGTCTGTTCATTTTTTTATATAGCCTTTTGAAACACTTTAGTGAACTAAATAAACGAAAGATTTAAATCGTAAAATATAAAAATCTGCTATGTTAGTGACTAAAAGTGAAGCAAATTTAATGCAAATATGCTCATTTAATGTTTAGTTTCTCATACGAAAGTGTTTTTATCGATAATAAGTTACTATGAATAAAATTTGTGTTGTGACAGTCGTTGCACAAAATATCTGAGAAAGTTAAAAGTGATTTCTAAGAGAAGATGTACAATTCAACTGGAATACAAAAATGGTAGAAGATATATTAATGATTACTTGAAATAGGAACAGAGATGTAAACTTTGAGAAGTGCAGAAAGTTAAACTTAAAGTATGTGTATAACGTTTTATTCAATTTTGTTAATGCGAGCATATATTTTTGCTTAAGCATATGGAAATGTATGTGAGAAAGGCAATGTGTGTACATATACATGTCTTCTGCTTTACGTGCGTATGTGGGTTTGTATGCATCGCAATATTTACAATGTTATGGGAAGTATATACTAGGCATGCCATTTATAAAATGTACACATTTTTCTGAAATACAGAATATAACAGTGGGTGGGAATAAAAAGTTGGAAAATCTTTAAAAATTAATTAGTTTTTAGAAGAACAAGAAATAAAGAGTTGAAGTATGAATAAATGGACAGGTTGGAATAAAGGGACAAGTCAAGGAAAAGTGGAAATAGAATAAACGCTAAGTCTGGAATTAAAGTGGATGAATTTGGAAAGCAAATAAAGAAAACTAAAGAAGGTATGCGCCTGTCTATTTCTGACATAAGCGTGTGTACACTGTGGATTGACAAAAAGTCACTTATAAATCCCTTAAACCAGTGAAAACTGTATAGTGCAGAAAGGTGGAATTCAGTAAAAAAAATATATATATCAACATTTAGCAAAAGTTACTAAGTTTCATCTGCGAAGCATTATGAGTGAACACAAATTGTTGGATAATGCTCTAGGTTTTTATAGGACTAAATCATACTCAAGTTATTTTATTATATTTTGGGGTGTGAGGATATCAGAAAAAGGAAGATATGTGCATGCTGTGTCTAATCTTGGGTAATGGCTACACAACACTTGAATTTAAAATTCGAATTAAAATCAAGCATTTAGAATGACATTTTAAAATATGGTGATTAATCAATTAAATTTATACATCATATGAGACAATTTCATCGTTTACAAGGTCGAAAAACAAAGAAAGTGATAGCATTATTATATAATGTAATGTATTATGCATTTTAATTATTATTTATACTACTGCTATTACTACGACTACTGCTAATGCTACTACGGCTAATAATAATAATGATAATAATAATGCTATCTGTTTGTTATCTGTTTTGTAAAATACTTACCGAGTCATTGCCTGAAATTTGTTGAAAACAAGTTAGAAAATATAAACAATCTCTTAAATATTTTAACAGGTTTATACAGTGCGGTGAAACAAATATTCGTACACATACAAATTTTTAATTTATTGTTGTAGATTCCGGGATGAAAACTGGTACCGATAATAACAAACGACTAGAATGAATATAGGAAAATAAATGTATTAACTTAATAATGCAAACTGCTAATGAAGGTTAGTAGTTCCAGGAATGCGGGGTTAGTAGAAAATATATATATATAGTCTTTGGTATCGACCTATCGCTGTATGACTTCTTACTGAGTCTACGCGCTAGCTCATGACTCTTGCCGCTACGTTCGTACGTTCGTTCGTTCCTTTCGACGTTCCACTATGTTCGACCTCTCTGTCTCTGTCTCTGTCGAGTATCCACTAGCAGTAGTGTACATATACCTTGGGTGAGTCCATTTGTGAAAAGGGGGAGGACCCCTCAACACCCCCCCCCCCTTAGATCCCTTTTGGGGTGAGTTAGTATTTTTTCCTCTTATGGTCGATAATTAGATGTTCTATAAATTTTCTTTTCCTGTTTGACCTTGTAATTTATACGTCTTCATGCGGTCTTTGAATCTCAAAAGCTTCAAAGATCGCATCCATCGAATCGTCATTTTCTGCATGTGACGAACTTGGCTCCTCAACCCGTCTTTATTGTATTTGGTCAATATGTCTTCTGTTGGTATTTTTTGCCTTGTCTTATGTACATCACATTTCCTAATCTGTTAATTATTGTACCTGGTTTGAATGATCTCTTGAGTACTATAGGTGTATACCGGTTTTTGTTATTGTTCGGCAATAACTTATCAAACACAGAGCGTATTCTGCTGGCAAACGGCACGTTTCGCTTCTTTTTAAATGCTGGTTGGACATTTTCTTTTAGTTCACTTCTAGCTGCAAACTTGTTACATTGTTCCAAACCTCTCGAGAATACTTCTGGAAATTGATTATTTAATTCTTCCTTTAGTTTTATAGCTTCTGATGGTTCGCACTTTATTTTCTTACAAAAAGAGCTGATAGGTAAATCCCATACGTCGAACTTTTGCATCCATTCTGTGCCCACCAGATTTTCTGTATCTTTCATTACGAATATCTTGAGTTTTTTTTTTGTTTTTCCATAGAATTTTACCTTTAGGATCACTTCTTAGAATTTTATACGCTTCCTTGTAACAGACGTAGCAGTGTTCTGTGTATGTATCATGGTCGGTTTATTAAGCTTTCTCCATGTCTGTAGGTTAATTATCTAGTTGTAGTTTTATCATTTTGTTTAAAATTTCAAGTTCCACGTATTTTCTTATGTTAATATTGTCTTCGTCATGCATTCTAGTAGCTCTTATCTTACTAGTAAATTTTCTGTTCCTACATTGGGATGCCTTGTGACCCATTTTTCCACACGATAGACATTTTTTTATATGTAAAACGACAATCCTTATTCCAGTGTAATCATCCACATTGATAACATGCAGATGGGGCGTATATTTGCTTAGATGTTTGCCATTATTTGCCCTATACTTTGTACTTTTCTCATTATTATAGAATTTTTGTTTTCTTTCCGGGAAGGATGAAAAACGTAAGATTTTGTTCAACTTATGTATATGTGTTACTCCTGACTCCTCGATATCCTTCGAGTCTTTCTTTATAATCAGGCATTTTTGGCAGTCTTCTGATAATTTTTGTTTTGTTAATCCAGGCTCATTTTGCAGTTCTGAAAGCATTCTTTTGCGCATTTCACTATTCTTAGCTGAGACTAACCCTTGTACAAAAGTAAGACACATGAAATTGTTCGGAGTTAATTCTGCCAAATTGAAATCGTCACAAAGTTTGTTCACGATTGCGTTGAACTTTGGAATAGTCGTGATTTTCGTCATTTACAAGGTTAAGACATTTCCACCTTTTGTGAAAAAGTGACGTCTTTGGACTGAAAAGCTCTGTAAGGCATGTAACTGCTTTGTCAAACGTTAACTCATTTGTCTTATTTGGCAAGATGTAATCCACAAATTTTGTGTATTCCTCTGTTCCTAATTTTCTGAGTAATAGACGTAGCTTCTTAGCTTCCGTCCAGTTTTGACAATCGATGTTGAAGATGTCTTCATGACGTCTGAAATAGGCCCCGAAATTTTTATCCTCTTCCAGAGAATGATTGAATGTTTCTATCGTATTCCACACTTCGTCTTGGGAAAAAGTCGCCTCTTTTTCGATATTTTGTTGTTTGTTACCCGCTACCGTTAATATTAGTTCCTAGAGTTGCATTTGTCTTTCTTGATTTTTGTTCTGCGTTTGTAGTAATTGTTTTTGCCATTCTTGATTTTCCTTCTGCGTTTGTAGTTATTGTTTTTGCCACTTCTCTTCCATTCTTTGTTGGAGCTGTAATTGCTGTTCATTTTGGTATTTTACAAGTTCTACTAAAATACTTTTAACATCCTCCATGATAAGAGTCTTACGAAAAACTCGCTTTTCCGTATTTCAATCCTCGTAAATCTTTTGTCGCCAAGTTGTTGTGGACACTGGCAAACGGCAATTTCTTTTCCGTGTAGGTAAGATGTACTCGTCACCCAGTTGTGGTCGACGAGAGAAAACATTTTTCTTTCCTTTCGTGTAAGTTCGAATTCCTCGTCGCCAAGTTTTGGTCGACGAGGGAGAATTTGTTTCGTTTTCCTTCCGTGTGAGTTCGAATTCCTCGTCGCCAAGTTGTTGTGGTCGAAGAGGGAGAATTTTGCTTTTTTTTTCCTTCCCGTGTGACTTCGAATTCCTCGGCGCCAAGTTGTTGTGGGTTCCGGGATGAAATCCGGTACCAATAATAACAAACGCCAAGAATGAATATAGGATTATAAATGTATTAACGTAATAATACAAACTGGTAATACAGGTTAGTAGTTCCAGGAATGCGGGGTTAGTAGAAAAATCTATATATATATAGTCTTTGGTATCGACCTATCGCTGTATGACTTCTTACTCACTCTACGCGCTAGCTAACTGTGACTCTTGCCGCCACGTTCGTACGCTAGTTCCTTTCGACGTTCGGCTATGTTCGATCTCTCTCTCTCTCTCTCTCTCTCTCTCTCTCTCTCTGTCTCTATCGGGAATCCACTAGCAGTCGTATACATATACCTTGGGTGAATCCATTTGTGAAAAAAAGGGAGGACCCCTCAACATTTATTTTATTTCCAACTAATGAATAAACATACTTTTCATATAATTACATTCACACTGATGTATAATAACGAAATATGCACAGAAAACAATTTGATTAACTATTATTATATTATTATAAATGTAACTAACATATAAAAATATAATGAAAATTATAAATAAAATAAAATTCAAACATCGTTTAAAATAAATTAAATACATAAAAAATTACTTCCAGCATTTAATAGGGAATGTTCCTGCCGGAAAATACGAACATCCCGCCAAGAGATGTGAGATTCAATCTCTCTTTGTCCAGAAATGTCGGGATAACAATATGGGGTTTTATAACCCACCGTGGTAGGACTTGTGATATTACGGAGTGAATATTCCCTTCCATAACATGAGCCTTATCACAATTGTAATGTACAATCACATACAGAATAATACACATAAACACATAAATAAAATTCTATGAAATAACCATACAATTTACCATGTTTTTATTTTATTTTATTGTTATTGTGTACGTTATTCTTTTTTCATAGTGAACACATGCCCAAACTTATGACCACGTGCCGTGAGTGAATATACCTCCACAAAATAAATCATATTTATCAGTTTTAATGGGTGAAAAAGTATTCGTACAATACCAAAAATATATAATCTTTATTTAATACTTTGTGGAATAACCATTATTCACTTCCATATCAACCAATCTCTTTTAATGATTTGTAAATTTTAGTTGGTATTTTTTTCTATTCTTTTTCGCATATGGTTTCCAGATCCGGACTTGTTGGAGCTCGCGATTAGATTTGAATTTGCAAATAACACCACGGATTCTCAATTGAGTTTAAATCTAGGGACTGACTTGGCCATTTCAGGATATTTACATTACTTTCAGCAAGTCATTTCTTCGTAGATTTTTCTGTGTGCTTAGTATCACTATCTTTTTCAAGAGCCAGTCAGGAGGAATTTCACGATTTTCAACCGGAATCATGAAATTCGCTTCCAAAATATTTTGATATACTACAGCATACATTCTGCCATCTACTACTGATATGTTACCAATAACTTTTGCAGAAAGAAACATCTCCAAACCATGATGCGCCCACTACAAATTTCACTGTTGGAACTGTGTTAATTTCTTTAAAAGCATTACCATCTTTACTCCATACAAAATTTCTAGGATTATGCCCAGACACATCAACTTTGGTTTCATCTGTCCATAATACTCATCCCCAATACAATTTTACCTTATGCACATGAACATAAGTTCACGATCGAATTTAACCTGACATCTCTGTGTCTTTTCAATAGCAGTGGAGGTTTCCGTGGAGAGCGTGAATTTAGATTAACCCTGTGAAGTTCGTTGCTTATTGTTCGTTTACTGACACAGATTCCTGCTGAAAGCAAATCATCCTGCAACTCTTGACGTGTAACCATACGATATTATTAATTTTGATGCATTAATTTCTCGAAGATCTTGAAGAAATCTTCCGTGGAGCAACTGTTCTTCTTTGGTTATCAAGAGTTTTGAGATTTTATACCGTTACGTGAATGAACTAATGGTAGTAAATGCAATATTCAGACTGCTGAGATTGCCCTGTAACTTTTACCTGCTTTCCAGGGCCTAACTATCAGTTATTTTAGCGAATTTATAAATTCTTGCCATGATGATAACCTTCGTCCATGGATATCAATTACAGACTATTCTGTATGTATATTTAGGCTACAAATAACTGCTCGTAACATGACTGAAACTGTTTGGAATATTCAACTAGAATAATCTAGAATAATCTAGAATATATATATATATATATATATATATATATATATATATATATATATATATATATATATATATATATATATATATATATATATATATATATATATATATATATATATATATATATATATATATATATATATATATATATATATATATATATATATATATATATATATATATATATATATATATATATATATATATATATATATATGAATGAATGAATGCACGGTAGAGTAATGGATAGCGACTTGGATTAAGGAATCGGAAAGACGAGTTCGAATTCCGGTTACATTCACGTACGTGCTAATACACATGGAAATGATTCTAATCCTCAGCTATGGGTAAATAGCAGTACAGACTGGTCTCTATAGCTTTGGACGGCAACTGGACAAGATGAATGACAACTCTGAATACAAAACCTGCGTAGTGTCGTTTGGGGATACAGAGACCTTGGGGCATATAATGCATCAGGCCTCTGTATTCGGCCCTTCAAGAAGTGTGGATGATTCTGCACAAAACATTCACCACTTTAATCAAATCACATGTGTTGGCGTCTGTCGGTTCTTAGGAATTGAGATGACTGACACTCATACATTGAATACGACGGGAGAGTCGAATATATATAAATAATACCGATGATGTCTACGCGTGAATACTTCATAAAACTAATAATCTTCTGTTTAGTATTGAAGGGCAACATGGAAATTTGCAAAAGTAGTTTAATACATGTATATATGCGAGTGATGGACATCCGTTAAACCAATATCAACCTGCTGTATCTTATCAGTAATAGATTCCTACTTCTGAGTCGAGCATATCCGGTCTTTTATTTGAGATTTTACCGTTACACACACACACACGCACACACACACACACACACACACATATATATATATATATATATATATATATATATATATATATATATACATATATATGTATGTATATATATATATATGTATATGTGTGTGTGTGTGTGTCTGTGCGTGGTTGAATAATCTAGACATATCATGTCAATTTACTTTTCTTTATTACTCTCTAATTATTTGTGTTGCCATAAAACTGATTAAGAAAGACGCCGCGGTATTGGTAATTACTTTTTCTTTCCCCAAGTACTTTTAATCTCATCCAAGATCATCTTCAGGGGTGAACTGCTAAGATAAAAATCTAATGTAATAGCTGTGATTTTTGTGAATGCGCGAGAAACGCGTTCTAGTGATTCAAAAAATTATCGTCATCAAGGGAGGTAACGCGTTTTTATTTGATCAAGTGAATGTTGTCCTTTTATTTTTTATTAATTAAGCATTATTTTTAACATTTTTACATGTCGAGGCTGAAATTGTATTTGTATTGTCAACAAGTATGTCGAGGATGGAGTTTGCAAGGTCTCCATGTATTTTTAAATGAGACTTGATTAAGCTATAGTCGGAAAGATGTAATGTAATACATCGTTTTAGGCACCGTGTAGTATATTCAGTATAATTATTTATGAATTTGGTTTGATCAAGAATAGGGATCATTAATGGACATGAGAATTCACAAATAATATTGCTTCTCTAATTTGGATATTGCAGGTGTGTTATTTTATTTGACGATGGGCTTATCAGTTTTAAATTATTTTATGGTAGACAATTTAATGTTCTTGTTTTGGACGATTGTAGTTGTATATTTTTTTTAACATGTTTCTAAAGGAAATTTCATCCTATTTATAATTACCATGTATTTAATCTTTATAGAAAACGTTAATATTATTTTCTATCTGTATGTTCAGTGTTTCTATTGATTTATTCTAATTTGGTGATCGAAGAGGTAATTCGGACAGCCGTTATTAATTAGCGATTGTTTCACGTTGTTAAATTCTTTACAGAAAAGAGGACGAGGAGATAAATTCTCGTGTGCTTTCGTGGGAACGTTTTATAAAGCCTAGTTTATATGTAAGAGGACACTGACAGGCAAAATTAAGGTGTCAAGTGTCTACTTGTAAGCTATTGTATAATAATGTATTATTAAAAGACTACACAGGAACGTCCAAGGATAGGTGTTTATATTTTGACTAAGTTCATAGGTAAAATTAAGGACGTAATTTTGACTAAATTGATAGGTAAAGGTAAGAACGTTATTTGTTTTGAATGTATTTTTGAGATTATCAATTTCACTTTTGTTTTCAACCAAAAGGAAAACATCAGAGAAGATACATTTTGTTTTAACTTTTTTTCAATACCATTTTTCTACGTGCGGCATGTAGTTATAGAAGAACGGACTGAGCGGTTTTTCCATACTATCACCATTAGTTTGACTATAGATATTGTCATTATGGTCGTAGAAAGGTATTTACTTGTGCAGGCATGCAATAATATTTTGAAAATATTACGTTTGATGGATAAAGGTGGAATTGAGTTATTTTTATATAAAGAGTTAAGGATTATATCGATGGTTTCATCGAGAATGACGTTTGTAAATATATCTTATACGTCAAGTGACGCTAAAATACATTGTTTTGGTTGTGTGGTTTAAGGATTTGGAGAAATTCATGACTTGATTTGATGCTATAATTGGTAGATAGATTTGGAGTAATGATATCATTGAGAAATTTTGAAAACAGCTAAACAGGGGTGGAGATCTGGGAAATGATATGTCGTAATGGATATCCGGGATTATGCATTTTAACATTTCTGTATAGGTATCCTAATTGGGAATCTCCAATCGTTTTGTTGACTTTCAAGGATACTACGCCAGCATTGTTTGATGTTATAAATTTGTTGATAGATCTTTTTTGTTGAATGGTGGTTTCATTTAATTTTGTATATATAGACAGCTCATGAATGGTGTGTTGTATTTTTTATAATAATCCAATTTATCCATTATTAAGTATGTGATAGCGTCATCAGATCGTCTGATGACGATATTAGAATTGTTTTTTTGTCTTTTGTGACATTATGCTAAATATAAATATAATAATATACTGTAAGTAGTACACAGTAAAATCCCAAATTCCCTCATATGGGAATAGGCCTATTTCAACCGACGAAAAATTCGTCCGTCTTATTCAACCATAGTATAGACTGAGTTCGTGTCGGAATTAGAAATTTAACTTTGTCACATACACGAAAAAAAACCGTTGAAAACTATTACAGAATTTATCCATTTCAATACTTCAGTCATCGAAAGGCACGAATCAGTGGTCAGGAGATATTGGAAGGTATTAGTCTTAAAGGGAAGAGGCTTTATAAAATTAAACCCGGATATTAAACTTATGACATTAAATTGGGGTTATATGAAAAATGTAATGTCATTTTGAAATAAATAGAGGAACAATAAGGCGTTAAAAAACTTTAATTATATAAAGTTATGTTTAAACATATGAAATCATATTAATATACTCTCCGAAAGACAAGTTATATTTAAAAATAAGTTATAATTAAATAAATTATAATAAGTCTCATTTAGATAATTTATATTAAAATTAAGTAGAATTATATTTAAAAAATATATTTAATATAAAATCAATAGGTTGTATTACAGAATAAAAATATTTATAAATAAAAATATAATAAGATAAAATATTCATTTAGAAATAAATAATTAAAAATTAACTTTAAGGATAAGTTAAATCAAAAACAAGTTATATTTAAAAATATAAAGTCATACTTAATACAAATTTTTATTTAAGAATAACCCTAAAATACATAGATAAAAAGGTGTAACTGATAAAGGAAAGAGATTTCTTGGAACAGGGGACATTTGTAAGATATAATTAATATTGTGCAAAATGGAAATATAGGAATTAGAATTAGTTATACATTCGACATTTGAAGAGTTAGAGAAATAGAGTAGGTAATAATGTAAAATAAATATTATGGAAATTTGGATTTGTTTTTATGTCGATATTTTAATACATATTCCTTCATTTAATTCAATAGTTGGCTTTGATTATTGTATTTTATTATTCTAATTTATTTTTCTTAACATAAGTTACACCTATCTCTACGACTATTAGGATTATATGCGGAAAATATAACCTTCCAATCTATCTGTGGGTTCAAACCTTTCTCATTTATATTCCCAAAATTTCTTTGAGTGTTTTAATTTAGAATTAGTAAAAAGTTGCCTTTGGGTATAGAATCTCTCTTTCCATTCTCCCGTGGAAATTCCAATGTAAACATTATAATTTTTTAATATTTTCTTTGGAGGAAATTGTTGCTTGATATATACCCTTTGTAGAGCTAAATTTGACCTTTAATGGACAATTGTCTTTATAGCTACAAATACAGGAGGGTTCAATACCATGTTTGTTGTTTATCCCATAGAAAGTTCTTAAAATATAGTTATTATATGAGTTGATAAATTTGTATATGTTATTGTTAGTTATATTATTACAATAATATCTATATATTTTTCGAATCTTCCCGCTATTTTATTAACAGATCAAAGAAGAGCAAGGAACGAAAACCTGTGAAGATTTATTATTTTCTAATTGATTACAGTGACAATAAACGAAACAAAAAATGATTTTCTCATTTCTCTTAACTTTCAAATGTCTGTTTGAAAGCTTATAATTACATTTATCAAAGATTTCTACGCTTTGATAATTTGCATATGTTTTAAGTTTTCTAACGAATCTTTCCTATTTAAAAATGTTCCGCACTTATTCTGCTTCATAATATCTTGGTTTTAAAAAATAATCCCTCTATTACTTGTTTTCACGAATATATGTATTAAGTCGCATTATTGCCGTAAGCCTACTACAAGTATCACTAGAATCTCTTAGCAGTCAGAATTTTTATTGTCATTAGTTAGATAACCTGAAAGAGGCTTGAAATAACAATCTACTTTGGAGATGATATAGCGTCGAATTATATATTTACATATTACGATAGCTATATAGGCCAATGGAGATAAGATATTAGGAATAGCTTAAATAATAAATATATTTGCGTAGAATTTGTAGTAAAGCCACAGGATATATTCTATTTAGACTTTTCTGACCCAAACACGAGAATATTTCATTGTTAATAACGTGTGACAGATGCAACGATAAACGTGTGTTTAAAGTACAATTAAAATGTCTTAGTGTTGAGTCTTGGCATCTGGTTCGTTCTACTTCGTCGCCATTGTTGAGTCTTGACTCATTGTTGAATCTCGACTAATGCATGGAATAATAATGCAACACAAAATGTACTTAGAACAAGAATGTATTATAACAAGAAAGTGTACACAATATTTACATATAGTATTTCTGTATATTTCTGGGAAGACCGTTCCTGGAGAATGTGTTGACTAAGTCGCAGTCGGGCAGAGTCTCTAGCTGGATCTCTGTATTCCCTTCCTGTTTTCCGGTACCAACCATTATTTATATAGTCGGTAGTCACCTATGCAGATTAGGTGGATCCTACAACAACACTTAGTATCAAATAAATACAAAATATTTTTAAATTATTCGAAGAATACCATAGCTCATTCACTTCTACCATCCATAGTACAAGTCCTAAAATATAGAAAATGAACTTTACTCGACTAGATTTAAGCGTACTAGTACGTTGACTGTGGATGTGCATTGTGCTGTAAAGAATATCGGCTCGGAGTGAGAAATCGGAGAGCCGAGTTCGAATTCCAGTCGTGTTCGTTACGTTCACTTGGGGAAGGTATGAATCGATCTCTTCTTCCACACCCCGGCTAATAGAAGGACATATTGGATTCATTAGCCTTGGTTGGCTACCGGTCTACTGTAAAAAAATGGCAACCTACTGCGGGTAAATCTTCTGCCTCGTCAGTCATGTATCGAATGATACCTGATCACCCAAGCGTGTGGAACTTAACTGAGTAGATTGACATCTAGGTATCACCGTTTTATTAATTAACTATCTATATGTAACCGTATGTTCTATCCTAATACTTTCTTTTTTCGTACTTCTTACCTGTGAAACCACTTCCGGTTCCATGCCACCCTGCCACATTCTTCTCCTGCGTGACGTGTCTTTTCAAGACGTTAGCGATCACAGCCATCTACAATTTCCTGCTTTTTTTGCTCGTAATAATCTTTTTGTTATCACTCCTAAAATTTGTTCTGCCATTAATTTACTCAAATTCACTTGTTTTTTATACGTTGTCTAATCTGATTCTCTTTCCTTTAAAAAGTCTGTGAGTATCAAATTTTCCAAACCGTTTTCCTCATTATGATAATATTTGGATGTGACTTCTTATACTGCCACACACAATTTTCTAAAACATTAAATCCAACGCGAATCGCCATCTTCTGTCTTTCTGAAAACCTATTATTTTATTGTCCTTTTTCTTCAGTGACTGTTTCGCATTCTCTTTTTACTCCTAATAATCCGCATCGTGTTAGTCGCATTATTACCTTGCATGGATTGAAACAATTAAAAAAGAAGGGATGTGTATGTAACATTTAGATGACTGATATAGAAGTTGGAGATATAACTACTTTCAAATATGTGCAACTTGTCCTATTCTACCACATATAGTCAGCCATACAGTGGCGATATTAATGGTAACGATAGATTTGTTGTTAAAGTTTGCTTTTCTATTTTAAATTCATTTGATTTCCTTTCTTTCCATGTAATGCATCAGGTGTGTGTTTCCTATAGTAAATGTAATGTTGTGCAACAGCGGCCATGAGGTAGTTGAACGTTGATCCTGTAATTATCAACATGGTGATCATGGTTTTCCCTGAACGTGGGTAGGTTCGGCAAAGGACAGATAATTGTATCTTTGCCTTGAAGAGCCAGGCGAATTAAAATTAATGATAAGTATAAACTACGCCCTTTCTCCCACAAGATGTGAAAATTAGATTTGTCGCAAAGAGAATTGGGCCGGATTGAGAGATGGACTGAGTTAGAATGCCGAGAAGGAAGAAGGGAGAGAGGGGATGTAGTGCCGTCTGTGTGGAGTGGTTGCACGGGATGCGAAGTGAAGCAGGTTAGTGTTATCGGAGGATCAGTCCCCGTGGCTTTTTCTGAGAGGGTGGATGATTCTCCAAATTTGGAAATGTGATTAAAAAAGCAGAAATAGGGGACAAAAACCCTTATTAGAATTAGTGTGAAAATTAAAGAATCAACAAATCATAAGAACCATTAAGCACCACACCAATTTTGGGCCGAAGTGCATACAAGCAGATAGCTTTAGGAGCTCGAGGACTTGGGCTGAGAACCCCCGCATCGCGTACCTCTGTAATCCACGTCAGCTGCCACCTGATTTCCTGATTCTGAATAAATTTGAACTCAAATTATTAGGCGAGGCACAGTGTCACTATAGAGATTGATGGAAGAAGCGTCAATTTTTATTGTACCAAGACTAAATGAAACATTTGAACATTAACCCCATAATTGATTCTTTTTATTTTTTCTTTGTGAAGATATTTCTTTCTTAATATAGCACCCATCACAGCTTGAACCAGTGCTGCGATTACTACGGCATTCGATCGTCTACTACTCTGAGATCAATAACACAACCTGGGCAGAGTTGGTGTTTATCGAAGCGGCCAGTGGCCAAGAACCAGCTTTGACAAGCATCAGCATTGACCAACACAGAATTAGACCTGTGGTTAAAAACGTCGTCCTAAGTCGCTGAGGGCCGGAGCACAAAACATAGTTATACCATCGGATGTAGGCGGCGGTAGGAGGTGTTATAATGTCAATTCTTCGTTTCCATACGAATGGCTGCTCCAGCTCACTGAGTCTTCATGCTAGTATTAGTTGCAGATGATAATAAACATTCACAATTTCAGTGCGCATACTTTACATTAAATGTCATTACAAGTATCTAAGAGAAAGATTCAAATACCTAAATAATGATTAGTTTAAGTTTCCCTTACATATCCTACACATTTTCTATTTTCTGTTAGCATTTTTTCAGATATTTTGAAAATTCTTGTTTCGAACTGCGGAAGAGTAACCTCTACTAAGAAATTCTACTTTCTGTTCTAAAAAATACTTATTACTGAAGACGTGAAAGTTGTTTTATGATCAGCGTCTCGAAACGACATCAAAAAGATGAATTCATTACATGCCTTTTCGGGCAAATGACCATCTTTTCCATATGTAAAATAGCATGAGAAACAGCTCTTTCGCTCCGCGGTTTGCACCCGGTCTATAAGATGGGCAACTCTGAATTCACAACCGTATGTAAACCTAGTTAAACACATAAGATCAGGGATTTCATAATGACTCTATAATCTCGACCGCGTTCAACCTACGACTGTATCGATTTATTATTATTCTTGTTGTTGTTCTTGTTGTTGCTAAATACAATCTTCTTTATTGGATGGATTAGATTTGACATTTAGTTCTATGTAATCTGGATGCTTTGAGCAGGAATGTTTACACGATTTTGCTCAGTTAGGTCCTGATTTTGCTCAACACCCACCTCTCTTTTCGTATTTATAAAAAGGTTTTTCTCACAAATTACTAAGTTTCTTTGGAGTTGCACAGTATGCAACTAGGTTTGTTATTTATGTATTTGTACCTATTGTTATTGTATTGTTGTATTTAGCATACCTTTTATATGTAAGACCCTAAAATATTTTTAATTTTGTCATTTTAACCCATTTTAATATTAGTAATTTTAAGTAAATTATAATAGAATTATAAAGTTTTCATGAGTTTTCCTTTTTTTCTGTAGAATATTCTCGATGGACAAGCGACACGTTCCGTCGATAAATTAAGTTTGCACATTAAAATAATTTTGGGTTGACATGATTCTGGGAGTAAATTTGTCATTCTTATTTAATGGTTTATTTAGACGTAATTTATATTTGTAGCTACTCATCCGTGGTTCTAGGTAAATTCATAGATTGTAAGTAACTATTTCATAAGTTCCTATTTAAACCAACTTTTGTATTTATATTTAAGATTTTCTTAAATTCATATAAATTAAAGGCTTCAAATACCTTTAGAAATTGGCAGAGCAATTAAGCAATATGCCATCAAACACTAGAAAGTTCAAATACAAAAACAACCCTGATTCCTTTTATTTTATATGCAGAAATTTTAAACTCGCACATCAACGAATAAATGTAACTCAATTCGTCAAAAACGAGCTTATTTAGCTTATTTTGGCCTAAAACTGGGGTATCATGATAAATCTTGGGCTCCGTATAAAGTCTGCACTATATGCATTGAAAGACTGCGACATTGTACAAACGTTTGGAGTTCTTATCGTTTCTGATTAAAAATTTAATCACTATTATACAATTATTAGTCACTATTATACAGTAACTTACCTAAATGCAATTGTAACTTATATACATAAACCATAAACAAACATTTAAAAAAATCTTTATAAGACTCTCGGATATTGCATAATGTTGAAACACATTTGTATTCAGTGCACCCAATTTGTTATGAGAACCTACCCATAATAGTAATGGGCTAGTCCGTACCCCATAAATACTGCGCCTCAAGAGGAAGCAGCGGAGACAGTGAGAGACAGGGTCGCGTCAGATGATTACTGTAAGACATTGGAATAGTGATACTTCGAGACAACAAAGTTCTCTCTAACTTAACCTGATTGTATTACTAACACTTCTACACTTTTGTACATATATTCTATTTGTAATATGTATCTGTGTTATTCCATACCTGTGTTCGTGTTATTCTTCATTGGTTCTACCTTGAACCATCACCGTTGTACAAGGACCTGGACCATAACATTGGCGACGAGGTGACCCTTAAAGGACAAACGAACTCTATTCGCGGAGGACATACTTTTTTGCAAGACGTCGGACATAACAGTGGCGACGAGGTGACCCTTAAAGGACAAACGAACTCTATTCGCGGAGGACATACTTTTTGCTATATGTCGCACATAACAGTGGCGACGAAGTAACCCAAAGGACAAACAAATTCTATTCGCGGAGGACATACTTTTTTGCTATACGTCGCACAGAACAAGTGGATACTTGGAAAACCCCAACAGAAAAACGCTTTTATTTTGCTCTGCGTCGCACATAACAGTGGTCGACGAGTAGATTCTAAAAAAAAAACAAATAAATACTGCGCCTCAAGAGGAAGCAACGGAGACAGTGAGAGACAGAGTCGCGTCAGACTATTACTGTAAGACATGGGAATAGTGATACTTCGAGACAACATAGTACTTCCTAACCTAACCTGATTGTATTACTAACACTTGTACTCTTTTGTACATATATTCTATTTGCAATATATATATCTGTGTTATTCCATACCTGCGTTCGTGTTATTCTTCATTGGTTCTACCTTGAACGATCACCGTGGTTCAAGGACCTGGACCATAACCCAATTTAAATGGAATCAGGCGTCAGATACCACAGCTATATACAGCTCGGTAAAAAATAGTTTATCGGGAATTTATACAATTTATATCTGACTATAGTAGCAAATATGACCACAAGTCAGAATCTACTGAAGAAAGTAGAAATAATAAAACGTATTAAGCATGTGAAAAAAAGGATATTTCTCACAGAAAAAAAGCAAAAATTGTAATAGATGCTTTGTCGTGATGTCAGGTCGAATAAGAACGTCTCCATGATCTCTGTTTCCAAAGATTTGGCACCCGTACAAGTGCCGGTAAGCGAATCTCATTCTGCTAGTACTTGACTGCCAACGAAAATATGACATCTTTTATATCGTGCTAGGAGTATTGTAAAAGCGGATAATCGACGGGGTATAGCTCTTCTATATTTCTTTCAATACACATATGAGAGTATTCATTTTCAGGCAGGAGATTCATTCAAAGAAAATCATAAATACTATGGATACGCGTTCTTAACTATGTTTTTTTATTGCAACAGAAACATGTTTACTTAACAGTGAATGTTGTTCGTCTTTTATACTAGAAACATACTTATATTTACCCTTGTTATCAATATGCTTTATTAATCATTATATTACTTACCAGCATATATCGCTATATCATTTATAAAAATAATTCTATACATTGATTATTGCTGTCAAATCTGGTCAGTTGCTTCTACCATGTATTTAGTAATTGAAGATAAAATACAAAGAAGAATCTGCAATGTTGTCAGTCTTAACCTGACATATTGGCTACTTTCACACAACCATAATGTAGGTTCTGTTACTTTTCTATAGATATTTCCATTGTAATTATTCTGATGAACTCACCTCTTTGGTCCTTCGACTTTACAAATTTAAACGCGATACTAGATTGACAACTCATTATTTTACATTTGGAATTATTAAGCACAAACGTAAGTTCTACGTTCTCAGTTTCTTTTCTGTCACTTCCAGTTTGTGGAACTATCATTGAGCTTCAATGCTTTTAACTCAAATTTGATCTTCAAAAATTTAAATGTAATATAAATCATTATCCTCTCTTAATTCCTTTTCTTTCTCCTTCATAATGTTATTCTTTTATTCATATTCTTTCAAACTCTGTAACCTCATCCATTTAAGCGGCTTTAATTCCATGCTTCGGATAAAATGCTTAAAAATGTTAATTTTTAAAATAGTTATTTTGTTTTTCTGATAAAATTTAACATTGCTACTAATGTTTAGGTAATATATTACTGATCGTGTAAAGGTTATAATTTGGCACATTTATCTTCTGATCCCTTCGAAACTGGAAAGAAAACATGCAAGTAGACGAGATAGGATATTGTGAGAAAGTACTGTTCTAGATTATTTGTAGAGAATTATACCATCACTGATTGACCGATTCTAGTAGCCTTATTTTAGACCTAAGTTACGTTTATCAAATAAATGTAATGACCAGGAAAGAAGGCATCAAGTGTAAAGGAAATGTCATAACATTTAGAATGAAACAATTTACAACAACTGGCAAGCACATAAATGTCATGTCCGCTTTTTTAGAAATGCCGGGAATTATAAAATCTAACGTACATGCCCAATATACCAACTCAACGTCATTTATTGTTTGTTTTGAATAAATAAATATAGCGAATGACTTGAGCAAAATGCACTATTATTATTAGCAGAAATATTAACGTGTCTGCTGGTTACGTTTTGTTATTTAACATGCACCGATGTAAACTGTCAAGTTAATCCTGTTTATGAAAGTCTGTCTTTTTGCAAATACGCTTCAGGATTTCTTTCAGTTTCTTCGCTCAGAATAAATCAGTCAAAGCTTCTTAAGATTTTCATTGCTGCATTGTTACTTCATTGTTGATTGGATGTGCTGGCCCGTTTTAGGAAAGGAAATAGAAGATTAGCATTTATTGGAAACGCCGATAGACTGTAAACGCCGATAGCGAATTCTCATGGGAAGCGAAATTTTGGTATCGATCATGTTCTCTATTGTACAGATAAGGTAAACAACATCCCCAACACATAATATATGAAAAAAATATACGACACTAAACATATCGTATTTTACGTTACAAAATGTAAGCTGATTTTCAACTAAACGTTAGTTAGTTAATAGCAAAAACGCCAAAATTTCAGAGATTTCTTGATGGATCGTATATACGAGGTCCACTTGAAGTCCCAATTGGCGCTCAAGGTACGGTGCCTCCCTGAGTGATTACCTGTTCATTGCGATACGAGAAAATTCAGATATGTTAATAATATACTAGTTAAACTTTTGTAAACAAATTGACGAAAAAATGACATTATCATGTGAGCAAATGATTTGATGTCGTGAGATAGGGGAACTTATAGAATCAGTGCTCCTTGAACACCGTTGCAGAACCATTTATTGACAATTTATTGTGATTTGTTTATTTAGTGTGATTGATTAGGAAAAGAAAAGAATACTTACTCATTTATTGCAAAAATTTGTGTCAGGATATCATAAAAAATTAAAAATTAGAAAATCTGAAAGAACTGCTCAATTGATTCATTTCTTTTACATATTTACACTGAAAGCAAGGAGATAGTACGCATTATTTTCAAATTAACGGATTTTAAGTTTAACTGAAATCACGTAAATATTGCTAAGAAGTAATATAATTTAATATAATTAGCAAATATTATTTATTTTCTTTCAGCTATTTGATATATTAGGATTATAATATTTATTTTGTATTTATATAAGCATTGATTATTATTAATTCTTTCAACAATTTTTTTGTAAAGTTAACACTTTTTCCTGTATGAATATGAGTTTCTGTATTAGTTTAGATGTCAATATTTAAAAAAAGTAACTAGAGTCTGGTAGGATTAAATCCTATGTTTAAATTTCTTTTCCTTTCTGCTAATTTTTCAAGAAGTTGTTAAGCATATTTTTATATTTGTGCATATTTATACGTCTCTAACGTCATCTGCTTTGGTCTCTAGTGCTTTTGTTTATTTAAATTTTATATATATCTATATCTATCTATCTACACACACACACACACACACACACACACATATATATATATATATATATTAATGTTCATTGTCTTAAACATTATGTATATATATATATATATTAACACTTGATATGCAGGATGAGATGTTTGAATTGTTAATATATTTTTAATTTCAGGCATGCGCATTGTTTGTTTTTTATTCTGTCTATTGCACGGAATAATCGGGTCAGTTCGGCAGCGTCTCTGAGAAAAATGCACCATGACGCTATTCACTCTGATAGAAATTTGTAAAACGGCATGTTTACTGCTTGGTGTTAGCGCCGGAATCCCCAGTAGGAATATTTTAGACTGTTTAGGTGTCACTCTAAGGACAGTGCAGAGAATTCTGAAAGAGTTGGATGAGTCTAATGGGGATTACGAAGGTAAGATATCTCAGAAAACTAACTGATATTTCGGATAAGAAATGAACTCAGAATTTGTTGAAAAGCCTCAAACTATAAAAAGAGGCCTATATCAAGTTACTTGGTCAAATGAATGGCTGCTGGAAGGCCCTTTTCTTGTAACGGAACTCTGCAACCCTGCCACACAAGCAGAAGAACCCAGTCATGACTGTCAGACAATCTCCTACCATGACTGCAAAAACCTTGATTATTACGTGTAGGGCGCAAATGAGCGAGCAAACAACAAAACTTCTAACACCAAAGATGAACTGAAGGCAAGGATTATGGCAGCATTCACCAACTTATGGGCTCGTATTTACCAACTTTACTGTCCACAATAGGCGATAATACCTTCCAATAGTTATTTCATATTTACACCTGACACCGTTGGTTGAGGGTATCAAATGTATCTACACTTTCAGAAATGGAATGTCATAATTGTTGATACCAACAACAATTTCTCTTCAAACTCACATCGCCTTGCCATGAATAGTCAAACTATTGTTCACATTCATCCGAAGCCAAAGTATAAATGAAATAGGTCTTGGAATTGTTATGATTTGAATATACAGCGACCAGCTATTAGATTTATATAATGCTACCCAGAGTATTTCATTAAAAAAATCACTTTAAACCTTTTTCCAAATATTGAACTATATTCACTGTCCCGACGTTATGTCGAAGAGGCAGAAGATCGGTATTATAATCTCGACAGATCTTTGGTCAGTTTATGATATACATATATAAATATAGCAAATAGGAGGCAAGGAATGCTGGACGGTCTCCTCAAAGATGAAGAAGAGACTCGGGGCAACGGAGGTATGGTTATACAGAAGGATGCTAAGGATATCATGGACCGAGTGTGTGAGCAAGTCTTAGAGAGGATGTAAGCAAGGAGGAAGCTTATAATTAAAATCAGGAAGAAGCAGCTGAAATTTCTGGCACACTTAATGATAAAGGAGGGCTTGTATCAACTGATATTCACAGGGGGATAGAAGGAAAGAGAGTCAAGGTAAAGCAATGTATGACATACCTAGCTGCTTAAGTAAGTGGACAATAGAACATGGTCTGGGGAATGTAACATGGGGCAAATCTTATTGAGATCTACAAGAGATAGGGGTAAGTGAGGATCCATGATCACTTACATGCTCAAGGGACACGGTACATAGAAGAAAAATGGGATAGTTATTTCCGTTTTTATTTTTTCACATTTGTCAAAGTGTGCTCCCGAGATACAACCGAAAATTTTTTTCACGGCTTACCAACTTTTGTGGGTTATTTAAAACCGAAACATTTTGGGATTGTGACAATAATTATTTTCTTGACGAGTGAATATTGCATTAAGAATCTATTGAGAATAAAAAGGATTCTTCTAGAAAAAGTCCTGACACGTAATCCATGGTTAGAAGGATGGAATTTATACCTTTTCCAAGGATATTTCCGTGTATGTGAATTTAACGAACCCAACTATAATTCGAACTCGCCTCTCCGAGTATTTATTCCGATCTGGTATCCGATAAACCATTAATTATATCTTGAAAATACAAGAAATAAATAGTGAAATTATGAAATTTTCTCCCATACTCACTTCTATGGCTGATTATTTATTTTTTATTTCATGCACCAAATAATTTCAAGATCTGAGCATAGACTAAATGTAATGATCTTCGAAATATATATGGTAGGTGAAAAGAGAACGATATAAGGTTTTCAGAGATGTGTAGGAAGAAACATACAGACACGTATAGATACATACAAACATAGAGCCTGAGAGAGAATTTAGATAACTATTTATTTATGCCTTTTACATTTGAATCTACTGTGAAACGGGGAGATGTGAATATAATGAAACATACGTATACATTTGAAGTCTTTCTAATGTATTTAGACTTGTAACAGAAAGGCTTTAATAGAGATAAAAATAGGTAGATAGAGGCGAACATAGAATACCGTCTACGTATAGAATTCTGATATAAAATCTCTAAAATAGTGATATAAATTATTGCAAAAATAGAGATAGAAAAAACAATGGGTATATATTGCCGCTAGCAAACTTACTAAAATGAATAATGACTCACCAGTGAAACGTGGACTTTTTAAAAGTAAGGATAGGCTTCAGTGTTAGTTAAGTCATAAACAGCTGTCTGGAAGGTGTGCAATAAATGAAAGTACTTGCTAGTTCTTGGTAGTTTTATTGGCATCTGAAATATTCTCCAACGCTATGAAGTTGTATGTATTGCTAGCCTGTGATGTGAACATATTTTGTTAAAATCGATATCGGGCTAATAGTAGCGACAAGGGACACTTGAACTGTACATAGCCAAAAGCTACAAGCAGTAGATCATTGGGAATACCTCTACTACGAATTTAAATTGTCTTCCACTAGACGTAGATTTTTTCATTTTCCCTGCTTGTAAAAATTATTGATTTGTGTTCCTTTAACAGTAACAAACTGATGTAATTTTTGTATTGACGCATAATGCATATGAAAGCATTCTAATGTTTTGCCCGTTAGCAAAAAAATAAAACAAATAAAAAATAAATAAAATAAAAGTAAAGTACACTTATTTTCTATTTCCAAAATAAATAGGCCAACGATATTTGTCCGTCTGTTAGAGGCCTTCTTTTTGTGGGGTTGGGCATAAATAACCTTGAACTAAAATTGTTGCCTGTTACTAAAGAATATATATAATAAATATGTTAATGAGGATACGGATCACTTGTACAAATGAATTATATCAGCAAAGCCCAGCATATGTATTTGCAAAATGTGAAATTTTGAAACTTTCATATTCAGACAACTGTTCTTCTACAAACTCAGATCATAGGTCTATCTACAGTAAAAAATATTGTAACACCTTCAGATCTTAAAAATAGCATACAGCGTCCTTAATGCAATGTTGAATTAACAGAACGTAAGAATGTCCGCTGAGTGAATAATCAATGGAATACATAGCAACATTGCAAATGGAAGCACATTTTGGAGTATGGAATATATCAGACTCATTTGAAGCGCTTCAGACCAGATGTGTGTAGAAGAACATGAGAATACTGATGAAAAGTCAAGAATTTAAAGAGGCAATGTCCTGCCGTACAGTCTTTCGTACAGTTAATGTCGACCGGTATTTCTGATGTAAAGAAAACAATTACTATTAAATAATTAAATAAAACGATCGGATTGATAATTAAAGATTTTAGACAGATATCAAAAGTTTTTAACATAAAACTATTATAATTGCATTGGACAACGCTCATCATTAATCAAATAGATAATCACATAGGATTAATAATATCAATCAGGGTTTTCGATGATGTCGTAATTTACTCAAAATTATAATGATAGCAATACTGTTAACAGACTCAACCTGCTTAAAAAGACTCTTAATATTACTTTTGGAAGAGAAAAAATAACTTATTATTTTTTTTATTTCACATATTCTAATAATTCAATCCAACTTCAAATTAGAATTAAAAGTATATCGACAGCCAGCAAACAGAACTGATTACATACATTTTTTACTCATGTCATGAGTATATAAAATTAAAATCGGTATAATAATAGAGCATTTAATATATTTGGCAGCTTCAATCTAGACGAATATTCTAAATATTTTGAGAATGCATAACTCATTACACTAGTCCTTTCAAATTAAACGCAAAACAGAAATATCTAAATATACGCATGAATTATATACATAGAAATCAGATTGGCATCAGCGATAAAGAATAAATCCTTCTCCTGAAGATTCTAGATTATTATCATTACCAGCAAATCCACATACTCAAATAATTGGTGATAAACATAAAATCTTTTGGGGATAAAAAACACCCTAATCATTTACCATAGAAGCCATAATTGATAAGTTAAATAAAATAAAAATAAATCATATAAAACCGCTGTTTTATATACATACACACAACACGCGCACCCAAATATAAGCACACACACACAACACACACGCGCATACACACACACGCACACACACACACACACACATATATATATATGTATATAGTAAATGTGATAGAATTTACATTCGTTCGATGCAAAGACGCTTAAAGAAACGCTTCTATGTGCACAAAAGTGTTACGTTAAGTTCTCTTATGTTCCAATGAATAGTCTACAAGTCTTTGGTTTTAAAACGCCTAAATTGTTAAATATTCTAGATGAATTCTTGAAGCAGCTATGGTATCACGAGATTCAATTTGATTAACCAAATATTTGGTTTTAGATTTAGGTTCATTGCTTTTTCTGATTAAGATAATATTTAAAGGAAATTGAAATAGATCCTTCTTAAACACATTAATATAAATGTTATTACAATATTTATTAAAACAGCTTTCATTATTTCATCTAATTCTTATTACAACATATTTTTTGTCATAGCATATAGACTTTTACTACTAATACAATACTAAAAGAAAATAATATTAAAATAAATACAGATAAATACCTTAAGAAATCTATTATAAGTTTCATTTTCATTTATTTTTACCTTTTCCTTAAGACATACTTTATGTGTTGGTGGGTCAATTGATACCAACTGAAAATGAGAACTCGTAGAGCCGAGTTCCAATTCTCATCGGATTCGATACATGAACATACGCATTAATATCCATCGGAAAGCTATGACTCTATCTCTTCTTCCAGCGTTGTGTCAAATAGTATAATTTGTTCCTGGAAAAAATCCTTGTTATTTTCAAAATATTGTTAATGCAATATTAACTCGCAAAAAAGAATTATTCATACAATCAAAAATATGAATCGGCTTAAAATAACCCATAAAATTGATAACCCATAGGAAAAAAAATCAATCACTCCTTAAACCCTACATAATATTAGAATTAGAATTATACCGTGTGGCCCCAAAATGTACTCACTTCGTGACTTCGTCGTCAGATTGAATATTTATAAATATCCATTTAATTTTATTTTAAACCGTTAATCTTCTCTGCAAGTCAATAAAATTAATATTTCTTAATTTTAACTATTAAACTTGTTTTTATGTAAAAAAAACACTGCATTTATTTCCATTATAAAAGTGAGTACATTTCTTTCAAGTTTTATATATTTACTACATTTTATAGGTATACGAGAATTATTTTCTGACCATTTTTCTACATTATGACATTTTACATTTATTTTAACATTCTTCTATGCATATTTCCAAGATATTTATTTTATCCTCAAAATTTTATTCATTTCATATTTTTAATTGCTAAATTTTTTAAAATTCAAATTAACATCAACCTTTCTAAATAGCATGGTTGCCGAGGTAACAGTTTTCCCTGATTTTTTTCAGTTATTCTGATGATCTTCAAAATGATCGCAATGTTGGCAAGAGAATTAAAAAAAAAATAACTGGTTTTCATATATTCCACCTTACATTGTACAGGTTCGGATATTTCATATCAATCAGTTTATCGTAGCATAATGAGTAAAATTATTTATGCTAAAACAAACAATATATTCTACATATATCCTGTGCGTGTAAATGCGATTAATTCAGATGGGTATATTAATCACATACATCGACCATTATACAGAGCCCATTTCAGATTTAAACTAACTAGGTAAAAATATATATTGATCAGTGCAGTAAATGAAGATATTTACGTTTCCATCACGTCATTGCATTTGTGTTCATTAAGTATTTATAATTAACACAGCGATCTCTATATTCACATATTATTTCATCATGTAAATATATTAAAAGGAACTCGTAGCTGCATTATACGGGAAATAGGAAAAAATAACTCCATTAATTTAATAATTCAAGATAGTGGAATAAGAAACTGTATCATTATCATATGAATACTATCTGAGGGAACATTGTAACCGAAGAAAGATTCATAGAAACGATGATAGATTACACAAAAACGTATGATAACGCACAACATAAGAACATAATTGAAATATTAGAAAACCTGACATGGGAAATATATTAGAATATTGTATAATGTTTACTGAGAAGACATTTATTGCAGGTAGGGCACGATTTCGGTGAAAACACAAAAATAAAAATAAGGCCTGGGTATGACAATAAATTACATCTGGAAGCAAG
The DNA here is from genome assembly GCA_964036315.1 of Acanthosepion esculentum. Lineage (NCBI taxonomy): Eukaryota > Metazoa > Mollusca > Cephalopoda > Sepiida > Sepiidae > Acanthosepion > Acanthosepion esculentum. The sequence goes on from OZ038478.1 coordinate 105,673,127, forward strand.
GCCTCTGATCCGGAGATTGCTTGTATTGAGGAGCGTACAGACACCTATTACTTGCTGCTGATACCAGGCTCACACTTATTCGGGGTACTAGAACCTGTTAGGCTCTCAGCTAATGGCAAATAGGGAACGCCCAAATAAAACACTATAAAAGAATTAAAACACATTTTTATAATAAAAATACTAGCAATAAATTTTAATGTAAAATTACCAACAGTATATTTTATCTGTAGTTGAAGGCGTACAACTGCGTTCAAAATATATTTAATTGAAGTAATAAAATGGTATTTAAAATAGTTAAATTTTGGCTATAAATGACATAAATGTTGATATGCCGCTAAATAAGATCAACCAAACCAAACTAAAAACACAAGATACCCTAGTGATATTGTGTTAATGATAAACAGAGACGAGGAGAGGAAATAATTTCCGTATAAGATAGTAACGGAAAGCAAGAAGAAAGGATAAACTGTTAAATGTGAGAAGATAAAATGCATAATAGTCTGCAAAAGAAGCAGCACGTGGGTCCAACAATCTATCAAATAAAGAAATTTAACTATCTGTGCAGTGGGAAATTTAAATACAACCTCAATTGCCTGTTTCCGTTTACCTAGAATCAGTTATTTTATTGTCCTTTCTAATCACTAAAGTCTTTTCATTCTCTTTCATTCCCAGTAACTCCTTGTTTCTTAGTGGCATTATCGCCTTTATTGGGGTGAAATGATTAAAAAGAAAAACAAACAACAGAATGTAACATAGTAACTCGATTATACATCTGAATAATGAAAGAGGCCTTCCAGAAAGTAAGTGATGTTTTAAATGATAGAAAAAAGTAATTGAAAAATAGTTCTCAACTACTATGCAATATTTGCTCTCCTCTGTGATGGTGAATGCTGGACAATATCGCCACATATCAAGACGGTTGTGATGGTATAACCCAACTTCCCCATTCACGATAATGGACGGACTGTTTGCCGATTAAGTACGACCACAGCAGACAGTCAGGAGCGACTTCGTTTGTTAACACCTATTGAGGTTTAGCATACTCTCGGCTCTGCCTCTGTACTACATCCGATTATAAACTTATTATTGAAAACCTACATTCGGGTTACTTTGTTTATTATATCTTGCACGAGATATAACAGCTGGCAACGAGGATTGTGGAACGAACTTCACCAAAGAAAAAAAAATTACCAGCAAAGTTATAACTTTGCTGGCAACGTACTTACTTGGAAAAAAAATCATATATATATATCAGTTGACGCCGAATAGGATTTCGAAAGCGGAGTCACAAGGCAAAAGGACACTTTTTGAAAAGTTAAAAAATTTTTACTGTTAAATTGTGATTTGAAAAGTATATATTGAACCGTGACTCAAATGCGAGCCGGTCTAATAATTCGTTATTCAAGTAAAAAGTACGGGTTGTAAAAATATTACGGCTGTAAATTGTCTTAAAAAAAAAAAAAGAAAAAAAAAATTTTTTGTCGAATTCTGAATAAAGTCATGATGGAGCAATTAGTCGAAATGACTAAAATGCTGTGTACAAGCTTGCAACAGCAACAACAACAGCACCAAGAGTTACAACAACAGCAACAACAACAGCACCAAGAGTTACAACAACAAATATTACAACAGCAAAAAAGTCTCGAAAAAATTCTGAAACAGTCGTCTGGAGAAAGAAAAAACGCTGTTTTTTCTGCCGAAGGAATAGCAAATTCATTATCCGAATTTATATATGAACCTGATTCGGGCATTACATTTCCAGCATACTTTAAACCATTTCGAAACTATATTTACCAAGAGATGTCAACATTGGTCGGATGAGGAACGAGTAACATTATTAGTCCAGAAACTAGGGACAAACGAGAACACGAAGTACTCAAACTTGATATTGCCCAGAAAACCAGAAGAAGTTTCGTTTGAAGAAACTATAAGTATTCTGTCAAAAATATTTGACGAAAGAAATAGTCTGTTTCACACGCGATACAGATGTCGAAACATCGTTAAAGCAGATAACGAGGATTTTCTGGCATACGCGGGAACAGTGAACTCTCTGGTTGAACAATTCAAGTTAGAAGAAATTTCCAAAGATGTGTTCAAGTGCCTAATTTTTCGTCAAGGACTAACTGATCCTAAATATAAAGAAATTAGGTCGAGAATATTAATAATGGTCGAGCAAGACTCGAACATAACATTACAAAGGGTGACCGAAGAATGCCAACGTCTCATAAACGTAAAAAGGTATAATACACAAATTGAGGAAAAAAGTGTGGCTAATGTTCGACACGTAAAAACTCAAAAAACCCCAAAAAACAAAAAGACAGAAAAATGTGAGACGTGTGGAAAAAATAACCATACCAAAAACACGTGTTGGTACAAAAATAAATTCTGCCAATCGTGCGGAAATAAAAACCATACCAAAGATGTATGTTGGTACAAAAATAAATTCTGCCAATGGTGCGGAAAAAAAGGGCATAAATATTCCGTTTGCCAGAAAAGGAAATTACAAGATGTAAGGCTGGTATTATCAGAAAAAGAAATTCAGAACGGTAAAAATAGAAAATACGTAGACGTATGTATGGATAATCATACAATTACTTTTCTATTGGATTCTGGTTCAGACATAAGCATCATTGATGAACAAACATGGAAAAATATTGGAAGACCCAAATTATCTGAAACCAAAAAAAACGCTAGAGGGGTTTCAGGAAAAAAAAACTTTATGGGAGAATTAAAGTGCAATATTTCGTTATGTGGCAAGACTGCAAAAACGAAAGTGTATGTAATCCAAGGGATTAATTCATGTCTTTTTGGAGTAGATTGGATAGTACTTTTTGATTTGTTTGAACTCCCGATTAACTCATTTTGCAACGTAATAAACAGTGCAGAAAAAAAAAAAGTATTAAAAATGAAAAATTCATGAATGAATTAAAAGAAGAATATCCCAGGGTTTTTTTCTGAGGGGTTGGGTTTATGTAATAAGACGGAAGTCAAATTCGAACTCAAGGAAAATGTGAAACCAATTTTTAAGCATAAGAGGAACGTTCCTTTTTCCTCCTTAGACACAATTAATAAGGAATTGGAAAGGCTAGAAAAAATTGGAGTGATATCTAAGGTTGACCATGCTGATTGGGCCTCGCCCACAGTCTACGTTAAGAAGAAAAACGGAAAAATAAGAGAGTGCGCAGATTTTTCTACAGGGTTAAACGATTGCCTTAAAAATCACAGTTATCCACTACCTTCACCAGAAGATATTTTTTCAAAGTTGAATGGTGGTAAGATTTTTTCAAAAATCGACTTGTCTGACGCATACTTGCAGATTAAAGTGAGTGACGAATGCTCAAAATATTTGTGTATAAATACACATAAAGGTATTTATAAGCTAAATAGGCTTCCTTTCGGCTTAAAGGTCGCCCAAGCTTTGTTCCAACAGGTGATGGACACTATGCTGGCAGGCCTTGAGTTTGGTACCGCCTATTTAGATGACATTCTAGTCAAAAGTAAGAATGTTCAAGAACATAAAACGCACACCAGAGCGATATTTAAAAGACTAGAAGAGTTTGGCTTTAAATTAAGCCACGAGAAGTGTAAATTCTTCATGGAAAGAATTACATACCTCGGACAGGTGATAGACAGTGAAGGCAGGAAACCGGACCCACAGAGAGCCGATGCAATTAAGAACATGCCTGCACCCGACACAGTTGCGAAACTACAATCGTTTCTGGGGTTGGCCCAATATTATGCAATCTACATACCTAAAATGTATGATTTTAGAGCCCCCCTTAACGAATTGTTGAAAAAAGACAAGAAATGGTTTTGGTCGAAAGATTGCGAGACGGCTTTTCAGAAAATAAAAAAATGCCTACTCTCAGATCTCGCCTTAGCACATTATGATCCTGAGAAAGAGATCATCCTGGCAACTGACGCAAGTTTGTACGGAGTGGGGGCTGCACTGCTACACAAATATGAAGATGGCACTACTAAACCGATCGCGCACGCGTCGAGGACTCTTCTTCCGGCTGAAAAAAAATATAGCCAGATCGAGAAGGAGGCTTTGTCGATTGTGTTCGGGGTTAAAAAATACCATCGCTTTTTAAATTGTAGATCATTTGTACTTCAAACGGACCATAAACCGTTACTTACAATATTTGGGGGTAAAAAAGGCATTCCTACGCATACAGCTAATCGTTTACGGCGATGGGGTGTAACCCTGCTTAATTACCATTTTAGGATGGAATACGTCAAATCTAAAGAACGTGGGCATGCGGATGGACTGTCAAGGCTAATCCCAAAAAAGGAAGACATTTTAGAAGAGACGGTTATAGCAGCATTAACTGAGGAAAAAGAAATATCAGGTCTCTTGTTGAATACAGTCAGGGAATTGCCGGTAACTTTGGACCAAATAAAAAAAGAAGCGGAAAAATATCACTATATTGTGAATTTAAAGAACCAGACGAGATGGAACAAAAAACAGAAAAAGGGAACTCAGATTTCACCTTTCTCAATTTGCGACAACACGTTGATGTACGCAGATAGAATTGTTATACCTCAATCTCTACGTACAGATATGCTGAAAGAATTTCATACCGGTCATCCTGGAATGTCTCGGATGAAATCACTCATGCGTGGTTACGTATACTGGCCAGGAATGGACAAGGATATTGAAGTTTTTGTAAGACTATGTAGAGGTTGTCAATTGGCTGCAAGGGCACCTCCGGTCAAAATGAATCCTTGGCCGAAAACGGATTTGCCGTGGACACGTCTACATATAGACTATTCAGGACCAATTAATGGGTACTATTATTTGATATTGGTGGACTCTTTATCGAAATGGCCTGAGGTAGTCAAGTGCAAGCATCCTATATCTAGGAACACCATCAGTGCATTGGATGAAATTTTCAGTCGTTTCGGGGTTCCCAGGACATTGGTTAGCGACAATGGTACGGCGTTCACAAGTATGGAGTTTAAGAATTTCTGTACTGCCTTAGACATTGAACACATAACTACACCAGTGTGTCATCCCAGGTCGAACGGTCAAGCCGAGAAATTTGTTGACACTTTTAAACGTGCTTTACGTAAAAATCAAGGTATGGACACGGAAGAAAGAACTATTCAGAAGTTCTTAGCAATATATAGGGTAACTCCTAATGAGAACAACGATGCGAAAATGTCACCGGCGGAAATTATGTTCGCAAGGAATATTAGATCAATTTTCGATAGATTGTTACCCTATCAAAACAAAAAAGTTGCTAAGAAAGAGGAAAAAGTCAACATAAAAAAGTACACTTCAGGAGACAAAGTTTTTTTTTTTTTAATTTTCAAAGTGGAAAAAGCTAATGGATGTATGGCATAATCCAGGAAAGGATTGGTAAAGTGATCTACACGATTAAAAGTAAAAAATTTACGTGTAAAAGACACATCAATCAGATTAGACCACGATATGGTGAAGAAAGTGAAAAAAGCGAAGAAGAAATTCCGATGGAAGTGCTATGTGATGCTTTTAACATGGCACTACCTAATAGTGTATATGAACCTGTATCGCATGGACCAGCCTTACGAGCTGAAAAGCGAAAATTATCTTCGCCAAAAAAGGATCTAATTGTGACGACTAAAAGAAGGAGCACACGGGAAAGAAAACCAGTGGAGCGTTTTAGCCCGGATCCAAAAAGAAGACGACATTAGAAGCAGAAATTTTCAAAAGTGAGAATTTCAGCTTCGGGGGGAGGTGTTGTGATGGTATAACCCAACTTCCCCATTCACGGTAATGGACATACTGTTTGCCGATTAAGTACGACCACAGCAGACAGTCAAGAGCGACTTCGTTTGTTAACACCTATTGAGGTTTAGCATACTCTCGACTCTGTCTCTGTACTACATCCGATTATAAACTTATTATTGAAAACCTACATTCAGGTTACTTTGTTTATTATATCTTGCACGAGATATAACAAAGACAAAAATTGAATCGCCTAAGATCAAATAGAAAAAAAGAAAACTTCCGTTTGGTGCGTTTCATCATTGAGGACTTTCTCGGGATAAGTGATGTTGACGTTGGGGTATATTACGCTTGTCCATGGGGAAGACACGAAAGCTGTAAATTTGAACTCAATTTGTTTTTATTTTTATATATATGAAGAAATAAGGAATTGTATATATTAATTAATAATAGATCCTGTTGATATCGACTATTAAAATTACAAAGGTTCCATCATTATAAAACATTATCTCCCATAATAAATGTTTGAACCAATCTCATGTTAAATACAAATATTACGAAAATTTAAACAATTTTTATATTGAAGCTTTTGAATATATGTTCAGATCTCTTAGGTGACAGACAAATATTACACTACATTCTTCTTCATTTATTAAGATCAGTTCCGTTCACGTAAATTCCTTCCAAATGTCTCTTCATATTACAGTTATATTATTTCTTTAGAAAAATATTACTCTCATAAGATTCTTGACATTTTCCTTTAGATATCCATAATATAATATTCGAATCAATCTAAGTTGTCTGTCTTTCACTTCAGTAGTCGAATATTCCTCGCAGTCCAAACTTATCTTTATTATAACAAAGAACCCTAATTACCAAATAGCTTATATGATCAGTAAATCTTTTCCTAGAGAGGAAAAGTGTTTAATTGTATCAGGAGCAGACAGTCTCCTATGAAATTTTAAAACCTTAATCTCTGCCAGAAGTAAATGTGTGACACTGGGTTGATTGAGCAGCAGGCTTAGTAAACTAGATTCAGCAATCGATCAATCATCGGCCAGCAGCGGAAACTCTCGTTAATTGCAAGACTGTTGTGGAAAGTTCGACCCGTGAATCGTTATCCAAATTTCAAAATAAATGTGCGAAACAATAGAATGGAATGTAAAAATCAGAGGTAAATTAGAAAGATGCAAAATATGAAATACACATATCGCACGCGTCTAATCACTGCGCATTTAGAGTTTCCCTTTTACAGTATATATTTCTTAAAGAGTGTTTTAACCGACTAATCGAAATACCTGATTTTCGATGAAAATTACAATTACCTTATAAATCTTGATTATCCGAATAAAAGCAGCAAAAAGTTTCCCTAATGAGATAACAGTGAGGTTTAAAATTTTTAATCATAGAAAATTTTCTGACACAAAACGATCGAGATGTTATCGCTACGAAATGAATATTTGAATTGAGCGAGGTGGTGGTCGGTAACTGAAAAGTTAGGGGGCTATCGATAGCGTGACAATAAGTAGTTGGAAGAATTTTCTCTAAATAATATTGATAAATTTTATAGACATCAGACGCTCACAGATGCGCTTCACCTCGCCTTTCATTATGTTGTTTCTTAAAAATAGAAGTTTTTAGCTGGCAATTCTTCCCTTTACCTCAGTCAAAGTCTTACGTGTGCATGACGGTTGCTCGTACTGCGAATTTTTACTCATCCTACGATACAAAAATGCTCACAAATGACAAATCGCAAAGCAATTTGTTCGTATAATAGGGCACTCGTACTACGAGGTTCTACTATATTATTGGTCCTGACATGGAGTCTCAGCTACTTTCTCATCGGCGTAATGCAGCTTCCCTGTGCATTATCTATAAATATTTTCATCCTAATTGTTCGGATGAGTTCTTCACTAACATACCTAGATTTTATGAATTTAAGCGCAGTACTAGTTTGCAAAGTCTAATCAATTCGCATATTTTTAAGTAGTATTCTTGAGTTATATTGTGTTATTTTGACGGCACAAGTATATATATATATATATATATATATATATATATATATATATATATATATATATATATAATTCCATATCATCGCATGCAAGGCAGTAAAGCCACTGAAACACAAGGGTGCTACTGAGCGTGAAAGAAGAAGAAAATAAAGAAACATTGTTAAGGAAAGAATACAATAGAAGAGTAATCAAGGAGACGGTAGGTAACGATTGGTATTGCATATATATTTTTGACGATCAAACTTGGCTGGAATGCATGAAATCAGAACAGATTTCCACAAACGAGAAGTGCGAGAAAGAAACTGTTATTATAGAAAGTATCGTCACATCTACCCAATTTAACTGCCAATTGATTATACTTTGCTTGCAATCTAATACCGAGCTTAAATTCATATAATTGGAAGTGCGGGAGAGGGAGAATTTTGATGCTCATCTTTGTCAAAATAAAACTTATTGCATTTTAATGGAAGCCGATCCTGAGTGGGCAACTAAATAAGGAAAATTTCCGTAACATTTTCCCAACAACGTAGATATTTGGATTGTAGTTAGCTAAAACTTGAAATAAAAAACCCCATTAAAAACGCACTTTAATTCGCTTCATTCAATGTTGTGGGGAATATATATATCATCTCCAAGTGCCACACGTTTGTGATTGACAGGGTATTCTTAGTATCTGGAAAGAGCTCGAATCCCTTTAATAGAAGCCGAAAAAAGTAAGTTTATTAAGTAAAGCATTCCTTCAACACCACCTGACCATCAGTTCCCTTCTCAATTCAGAGATATTCGCATGATTTCGGCCATGGAAATCAGAAAAGAATTTCACTTCAAAAATCGTCATAATTGTATCAAAGAACCAGTGAAATGATGTCAGTCTACTCTGTCTATAAAGTTTCAAGTTCACTGTTGCACTAGCTTACAAGGAAATGTTTGGGTTTTACCAATTCTGTTACCCCAATCCTATTACCTTCTCTCTGTCGTAATATACTAGAATTTCAGTTAAACATCGCTTTTTCAAACGTTCTGTGGATGCTGATTGGCACTCCAGATTAATTATCTTAATGATCATTCCTTGAAATAACTGAAAATTAGAGGTCTGTTTAGTTTGTTTTTATTTTTGTACTTGAATGTTTGTTATTTGTTTTGTATTTTTGTTAGTTTTTTGAGTTTTTTTTAATAGGATTAGATAGGATTTCCTATCACCCGATCCATACGCCTCATCCTTCTCTTGAATAAGAGTGGAGACTCATACTTTGTTTCCTGCTTTGAACGGAATACCTGGTTCCTTTCCTTTTCTAAGGCCATAAAAGTGATGGTGTGATGAATGTTTGGTGATACATGTCGATGGTAGTAACTTCTCTTTATTTTGAGGGTAACGGGTTGGCAATTTTCTGGTTACTGATAGTTAGGAGCTCGATCTCTGGCGTAGCAACTTGAGAGGTTGATCTGATGAACAGTTGCCTATTATCGGGGTTCTTGCAGTGCCATGTTGCGCATGAAAGCGTGTCACTTCAAGTACCTCCGGTAGGCAACCCCGTGGCCACACTATTTTGCAGTCTGTGACAGTTTCATTCCTGCACATGTTACATTAGACGACCGACTGCTACTACTAAGCTAGGCCTTTCCTTACCAAAACAACATACCAAGACTATAAGATAACAAAGATGTAACTCTAAAAAACACAACAAATTCACCTAAATCCCCAACCTTTCTTTCTCCAAAATTCGTGGTATTCGTAACAACTTCTGAAGTATGGATTCGTTGCTCTTCGAAAAATCTCTGTACATCCGAGCTCTCTGTTAATCTAATATTAACTCTTCAATCGCCTCCTCTGATTTGTCAGTTTCTGGCTAACTTCCTCTCCTTAAGAAGGGTGCATGTACCTATGCATAGTCTAAGAGTTTATGTCCGTGAACATCTCTCGCTGGCTAGGGATCTCTCTCTTGAATCTCCACAATACTCTTACTTGTACCTCCGTCTGCCTTTGCTTAAGTCAGCTATCTCTTCTTTCTTTACCTTACTACTCCCCCCCATGACTATTGTGTGCTAGATTGTATTTATGATAATATAGACAAGGCCAACTCCCTACACACGTCTACAAATGTATTTGTGTTTGGTAGCTTTAATGACTACCATGCCAGGTAGGTTAAACACTCTGTCGCTGACCCCGATTGAATCCAGATCCTTAACTTCACTCAATCTCTCACGCAAGTGTTTGACTTCCACATGAATTTCCCCAGTAACCTTGATGGACACGTTTCTCCTCTAGATCTCTTTTTTAACTCTATCCCGGACTCAAGTCGTACTTTGGCAATGCTGATCATGCGGTAGTGTTTGTAAATATATCTTTCCGATCCCCTATCACCCCAGAACCTCCTACCAAAAGAATATCGTTTCGTGACTTCCTTCGTGACGTCCCTTCGAATGCAGTTTTTAATCATCCTATTCATAAATGTGCTTGTGAGGTCCCTTCTTGGTGAAACCCAACATCGATGCTTTCATTCCATCAAGGAAATACCAAGTTAAATTGCATTTATCACCTTGGTTCTCACCTGCATGCGCTGCCGCTATAGCATACAGGAGTCACTTCTACCCGCTGTGCCAGAACGACACATCAGACTACAACAAACGTTTCGTTTTCTCTGTTCGTAACGAGTGCAAGAGTGTCCTCAAAGAAACGAAGTTACTGTTTGCTGATATAATGATATAACGTATAACATCTAGCAAGTTCGGTTCTAGAGTTTATTGGCGGTTCTGCAAGAATGTACTGAACAATAGTAAATCCTCAACCCCTCCTCTGTTCAATCCTGACAGCAGATACGCTTGAATGCTTTGCTCGGAAATTCTCGTCCAGATCAACAGTCGACTTACTTGAAGTACCCACATTTGATTTCACTCCTAGAACAGAGCCTCTACTGGGAGATATGCGCATAAAGGCGTCACAGGTCTCGGGAATTATTTCTAAATTATACTCCCATATGGCAAGTGAGTGTGATGTGATCCCAACCGTCGTCATAAAGATTGTGCTACCAAACTGGATGCAGTTCTCTCCACATTTTACAACTATTGTTTCGCTGTTTCCTGCATTCTTACATTTTGGAAGCCCTCCTTTGTAGTTCCTGTTTTTAAGATCCCTCTAACTATCGCCCTATTAATAGCCTAACGCTTTTCGGCAAAGTATTCGAGACATTAATCATTGATGAAGTGGTTAAGCATCTTACCTCTCACGACTACTCTCTGACAAACAATATAGTTTTCTTTTTGCCAGGTCTACGATAACGCCCATCACTGAATATGTATATCGCGCTTTTGATAATAACGGCGAAGCACGGACTGTGGTCTACATATCTCGAAGTCATTTGACAAGGTTTGAAGGATTTCTACGTGAGCTCCAGGTTTACGGTATTACAGGACGTTTGATTGATTTAATCCAATCGTTCCTGTCAAATCGTTTGAACGGGCTTACTTCCAGGTCCATTCCCACGAACTCGAGTGTACACCAAGGCCCTATCCTGGGTCCTACTCATCATCACTAATGGCCTTCCTGATGTCCTTAGTTCACAAGTAGTCATTTATGTTTATGACACTACCATTTTCTTCTGTCTCAATAGCAAATCCATCAGAGCTGGCAAAGTTAACTCGACCTCTGTTCTTGAAAATTTCTCCAATCAATGGTTGACTGAGACAGGAGACGGCTTGTATATTTTACTACCTCCAAACCGAAACTACTCTCATTTAGACACCACAGAGATATTTTCCGATCTACCATCAGCATAGTTAACGATAGACTCATGCAAGCAGCATAATGCGCCTTCTTTGACACACGTTTTCAACAGATGAACTGATGAACGACTACATCTAATCAATAGCTGCATCTACTGCAAGGAAATTTGGATCACTGTGTCGTACCAGAAGGTTTTTATCGAGTCCGTCTTGCACATTTAAAGATCTACCTTTCGCCCGTGAATAGAATACTATTGACATATTTGGTCTAGTATTTCTGCTACTCATCTCGAGATTCTTCACAAAAATAAGGATTTGTAATGGAATCGATCCTGACATGACATCTCGATTCAGTCACTTTCTCAACGATGTTATGTGAATTCCGTCTGTCATTTCTACAAATATTTTCATGGCGATTGCTCTGACGAGATTTTTCCCTGGTGCTAGAATTACCAGATTTTAAGTGTGCTACTAGATTAGCATCTAGGTCCCACCATTTTACTGTTGAATAATGTAAATGTAACCGACACTTCTACTCGAAGAGTTTCTTTTCTCATATTTACCGTCTGTGGATCTCCCTTCCATTTACTTGCTTTCCCGATAACTAAAATCTTCGAAAATTAAATGCAAACTCAATCACCATCTTCTACTTTCTTGAAGCGTTGAGCTTTTATCCCGTATTCACCTTCGCTCACTCTAACGCCCAACGTACTAGTGCCATTCCCGCTTTGTTTGGGGGGAAATTATATATATATATATATATATATATATATATATATATATATATATATATATATATATATATATATATATATACAAACAAATAGGAATTTGTGCTAGAAAGATGTATAGTCCTCTGTGTGGATTTTATTGTTTATTGTAACAAATCAAATAACCTACAGAATTTTCAAATGTATAGTCTCATATACTCAGAGTCAAGATGTAATATGAATTTTAATATCTGAGATAGTTTATTAACAAAAGAGAAAGCCTGAGTACCGGGTTTTAAAGTCATATCACATTAAGGAAAGTGACCTTCCATAAGCTAAACAATGTATTATAACATGGGATATTCGTTAGAAACAAAGTAAATATCGTTAACCTGCAATGCCGTGTATATCCCCGTGTATGCCAAGGCATTCCGAATAGTTTTCCGACATATAAGGGCCCTCAAATCGAGAGACATGGATTTTATAGATGAATGCTCTGAAGACAATGGACAAATAGGCAAGCAATAATGAAGCTCCATACAAAATGGAAGGTAGAAGGACACCTACAAAACAAAATAAAAACAATATTTCTGGGAAAAAATGGGAAATGAGAGCTAAGATAATCACATTATCTCAAGATATACTGAATGGCAGAGAGGAAAGCATTTGTACTTTTGAGAGTGGATAGCAGAGCGTGGAAAAAACGTTGCTAAAGTAATAAAATGTTACTTAAACCAACAAGGGAAATAAAATTGCGGTTAGACATTTTCTCACACTACCTGATGATACACGGCATATCAAAGAAAATCCTCACATTTTACGAAGCAAATTTCTTTCACAGTATTACGAAATTAGTTGGTGCTTATTACATGCATTGTATATACTTTGGGAGCAAACCCAAAAGTATGATGGACTTCATTGAGGTTTGAACTCTTTCCTTAATAACCCAATAACAAGCTTGCACAATGTTGAGTTGAAATTTTTATTTAATAACTGTTAGTTTTGGAAAAAGGTAAAACGAATCTGGTAGTCGATATGTATTAATTATTAAGCTTTAAATAAATAATAAAAAAATTATTTATTTATTTTATTCCTTACCTATATTTATGTCGATTTTCGTGTTTCTATTTCAAAAATTTTCTCCATAAAATATTCCAATACATTCTTACTCTATTTCATGACATTCTTGAATCATATTATTATGATCATATATATTGTAGATTGTAATCTGAAATTTCCATTGTATAGACTATTATTAGTAGTATTAGGAGCTGTAGTAGTTATAATGTCATTTTCATTAGTAATGTTATTCTTAATACTGCACAGTTGGAAAAGTTGGTGCTAATGCGAATTCTCAGTACTGTGGCATATTTCTCAAAAAATATCGCTGTCGACAGCAATAGATTAATTAATAAAATATTCTATTTTCTATAATGTCATCATCATTAATATCAATATGAAATATTCTGTCTAACTTTGCTAATTTTCTCCACAGCTTTCCCGAGGGCGAGTATTATAATAAAGTAGTGTGCATATATTTAATACATTGCGAGTGTTTTCTTTGGTATAATGTGGGCGAGTCAAAATTTCAGAACAATTTCATTCATTCAAAGATTGCAAAGTTTTTGAAACATGCGCGATGGGTTTTAGTGTCCCATCCAGCATTTTATGCAGTATACATGCACCGACTCCATAGGCACTCGCGTCACTTGCGACTATTATTTCTAATTTTGGTCCATAGTGCGCTAAAAATAGATCCGCGGTTAGCGTCTTAATTATTTTGTCAAACGTTTTCTGGAATTCCAAACTCCCCAAACTGTCCACTCCCAAACTTTTTCCTTTTTCAACAGTTCGTTTAGCGGTGCGCGTAAGTTATGCATGTTTGGAATGAATTCTTGGTAATAATTCACTAGGCCTAAGAAGCTTTGTAATTCGGCTACATTTTTCGGCGCTGGCATTTTTTTATTGCCGTTGCCATTTCTGGATATGGTCGTCTTCCTTCTTCATTGCCCAGATATTTTATTTCCTTCATAAAGAAATCGCATTTGTTATCTTTTGCCTTGAAACCATATTTTCTATTCTCCTGAAAACCTCTTGAATGTGTTCCCAGTGTTGTTCAATTTTTTTGCTATTTATCAGTATGTCATCCAGGTATGCAATCGTGAAGTCAAGCCCGCCTAGCACAGTATCCATTATTTGTTGAAATATTGCCGGCGCGACCTTAATCCCGAATGGTAATCTTTGGAACTTTTATAATCCTTTATGTGTTTTTATGCACAATAATCTCGAGTTTTCATCATCTACTGGTATTTGTAGGTACGCTTCGCTCAAGTTTATTTTTGAGAAAAAATTTCCTCCGTTTAATTTTATGAAAAGTAGTTCTTGACTAGGTAGAGGTTAGTGGTAATCCTTATTCGCTACGTTCAATCCCGTTGAGAAATCAGCGCATACTCGTATCTCACCCGATTTCTTTTTGACGTAAACCATAGGCGCGGCCCATTGACTATATTCTATTTCGTCGATATACCGATTTTTTCGAGTCTATCCAACATTTGATCTATTTTTTCTATTGAAGTAAAAGGTACGTTCCTCTCCTTCTTGAAGATAGGTTGTACATATTCTTTTATTTCATTATTTGCTGCCATTTTTTTACACCTCCCGAGGCCGGATGAAAATACTTCGGGGAAACTCTCTTTTAGTTTCTCCTTTAATTTATCTGCCTCGGTTGATACACTTTTCACTTTTTGGCAGTGCGTACTTATTGGTAAATCCTAGAGGTCGAATTTCTGCATCCAGTCCGTTAAAAAAACATTTCTGTATTTCTTAGCACCTACATTTTTAATTTTTTGGTCATACAGTTGAATGTCACAAATTTAATAACTTTTCCCTCAAATTTTATTTTTCTCCCAGTTACCGACCTAGCAATTTTATCGGTTCTCAACATGGTCGATTTGTTCCATTTTCTCCATGTTTGTACGTTAATAATAGTTAAATCCAATTCGGAATCCAATTGTAGTTTGACTTTTCTGTTTAACATTTCTACTTGCACGTATTCTCGTATGTTTGTTTCGTCCGCTTGGTCAGTCTTAGTGACTCTTACTGTGGTTTTACTTTATTTTCTAGTCCAACAATTAGAACATTTATGACCCACTTTTTTTGCACGACAGACAAGTCTTAAAGCAGTATGGACAATCTTTATACCAATGCAAAGTCCCACAGCGATAGCATGGACTGTCTTTTAGTTTTTTCTGATATTGACTTTTTGAAGTAGAAAAATTTGTTTGACCTGTTTTTGAGGAAGAAAAATTGGTTTGATTTGTTTTTGAGGAGGAACAAGAACGTGTTTGTCGTTGTACTTTACGTATGTGAGAGATGCCAGACTCTTCTATATCTTTCGAGTTCTTCTTTACGCTTATACATCTCTGACAATCTTCAGCAAATTTTTGTAGCGTCAATTCTGGTTCACCCTCAAGTTTTGTAAGAATTCTGCGTCTGATATCCGCGTCTTTAGTCGAAACCAGGACTTGAACGAATATTAAACATTTAAAATTATCCGGGCTGAGTTCAGATAACTTAAAGTCATCACAGTGTTTCTTTACAATGGAAGCAAATGTTATATAGTCTTCGCTGACCTTTTTTTTAGATTCAGACATTTACATCTTTTGTGGAATAGTGAGGTGTTTGGGCTAAATAGTTCTGTTAACAGTTTTATGGCTTCCTTAAAAGTTAACTTATTTGTTTTCCTCGGTAGGATGTAGTCTACGAATTTAGTGTATTCGCTCGGCCCTAATTTTCTTAATAGTAGACGCACTTTTCTCACATCTGACCAATTCCCGCAATCAAATTCATATAAATCTTTGTACCTTCTGAAGTAAGCTGCGAAGGTTTTGTCTTCGTCCGATGCATACCTGGCGTCTTCGATAGAGCTCCATATAGCATTTTGCGAGAGAACTGTTTCATTTTCGGAATTTTCCCTTTTTTGTTATTACCCGTAGCAATAATCCTTGTAGTTCAAGATGCTTCAGTTCGTTTTTCTGTTGCTGCTCAGATTGTATTTTCATAAGTTCCAATATGTTTGCCTTAAAGTCCTCCATATTTACCGTAATTTTGTGTAAGTATTTTTCTTTTAGGTTATATTTCAGGTCTTTGGTACTACTGTAAAGTTCGTGTCCAAAAAGAAAATGTTCTCCTTTTTTTTGCTCGCGTAGAAATTTTTTTCTCACTACCAACGTCGGCTCTGAAATGGACGACCGATTTTTTGTAGATTCCTCCGCGTAGAACTTTTTTTTTCAATATTCTTTTTTAGGATTTCTCCGCGTAGAATTTCGTTTCTTCAATATACTTTTAGATTTCTCCGCGTAGAATTTGTTTCTGCAGTCCTCGTCGCCACTCTTATGGTCCAATATCCTCGCACCACGGTTATGATCCAAGCTTAGGACCAAGGAAGAACAACACGAACACAAGAGTAGAAAATAACAAATATATATTACAACAGAAATATAATACAAGAATTTAACGGGTTAGTATTAACTGCCAGTCTGGTTTAGAGTGAACTAATATTGTCTTGACTCGTTAGGTGTCGACTCGTTACTCCCATCTCTCTCAGAGAAGCGCAGTATTTATAGAGTCAGGAAGAGTCCATTATCGTTATAGGTAAGTCCCCATAATTATTATTATTGTTATTATTATTATTATTATTATTATTATTATTATGGGAACCTACCCATAATAGTAATGGACTAGTCTGTACTCCATACATATTGCGCCTCAAGAGGAACAGCACGCACCCCACGAAGATAAAACTACTTCCGAAGGCCCGAAGACCTATATGAATTTGACTGCAAAGATTGGTCAGACGCACGTAAAGTACGCCTATTGCTAAGGAAATTAGGCACATGCGAATACACCAAATTCGTAGATTATATCCTTCCAAAAAAACAAGCGAGTTAACGTTCAAAGAATCCATTAAACTGCTAAGAGGACTTTTCAGCCATAATACTTCACTATTCCACAAAAGATGGAAATGCATGAACCTTACAAAAAAGGACAACGAAGATTACATAACTTTCGCGTCCATCGTCAACAAATATTGTGACTTCAAATTATCAGAATTCAGCGCAGGCAATTTTAAATGCTTAATTTACGTCCAAGGTCTGGTCTCAACCAAAGACGCGGAAATGAGACGCAGAATCCTTAATAAATTGGAGAGTGAAACAAATTTGACACTGCAAAAACTAGTCGAAGACTGTCAAAGATGCATCAGTGTGAAGAAAAACTCAAAAGACATAGAAGAAGCTGGTATAGCGCACATACAAAAAGTACGAAGACAAACCAACTTACCCTCCTCACAAACAAATCAAACCGGCTTTACCCCCTCAAGAACATGTAAAACAAAATTTTCTAACTTTAAAAATAAAAACAATAAAAAACTCCCACCCAGTCCATGCTATCGCTGTGTGACTAGGCATTGGTTTAAAGACTGTACATATCGTTTCAAAACCTGCCTAACATGTAAAAAAAATTGGCCACAAAAGTTCTCACTGCTGGTATAAAAAAGAAAACAAAAGCAGAATAAGAGCTCCGAGGAGTGACCAAGCAGATGAAAGGAACATAAGAAAATATGTACAAGTTAAAATGTAAAATAGAAAAGTTAGGCTGCAGCTGGATTCTGGCTCAGACTATATATCATAAACCTACATACATGGAGAAGACTGAATAAACCTGTCATGTTAAAAATGGACAAAATTGCTAGATCAGTTACGGGGAGGAAGATAAAATTCAAGTGTGAAGTAATCACAAACGTAACATTTAATGGTATGACGAAAAAACTAAAAATGTACGTCTTAAGAAAAACCCAAACCTATTCAGGACGGACTGAATGCAAAATTTCGAATTGTGGGATCTACCTATAAGTATGTACTGCCAAAATGTAAAAGGCTTACCAACCAGGGCAGAAAAATTGAAAGAAAAACTAAAAACGAGTTTCCCCGAAGTATTTTCAGCAGGCCTAGGAAGATGTAAAAACATGGCAGCTAATATCGAAGTAAAGGATAACGTTCAGACTATTTTTAAGAAAAAAAAAGGAGTGTACCGTTTGCGTCAATTGAAAAAAATTGATCATGAATTAGCTACGCCATCAACACTATCACCAGCAGAAGTTATGTTTACTAGAAAGATTAGATCAGCATTTGATGAATTGCTACCAAGTAAAACTAAACAAGTTACACAGTCCTACGCCCCAAAAAGAAAATTTCTCCCAGGAGAAAAAGTATTTTTTTAAAGCCTACACAAATAACACGTCTTACTGGGAGCAAGGCACAATTGGGAAAAGAATTGGCAAGATGGTTTACATAGTTCAGGGACAGTAATTCTCAAACAGAAGACACGTGAACCAAATAAGGAAAAGACTCTCACAAGACGCTAACGGTCCACCTCAAGAATAGGTAATGGACACGATTTTCGATACGTTTGATATAAAAAGACCACAAACAATGCCAGAACCAAGAAAATCGTCTCGAAAAAGAAAATTTACGGTACCGTTGGAAATAAATCCAAAAGAAATATTAAAAACCCCTGATACGCAAAAGCTTAGGAAGGGGTGTGTTATGGAAACCTAACCCTAACAGTAATGGACTATTCCGTAATCCATAAATACTGTGCCTCGGGAGGAAGCAGGGGTGATAGAGTGACAGACTGAGAGACAATGAGTGAGTCAGTCAGAGACAGAATCATCTAGACGATTACTGTAAGACATTGGAATAGTGATACGTCGAGACAACATAGTTCTCTCTAACCTAACCTGATTATTACTACTAACACTTCTACTCTTTTGTACATATATTATATTTATAATATATCTGTGTTAATCCATACCCGTGTTCGTGTTATTCTTTATTGGTTCTACCTTGGACCATCATCATGGTACAAGGAACCTGAACAATGACAATTATTATTGATTTGACACTTCTATTCTAAAATGTAACTTTCAGGGGGTTAATGTTCACAGCTCATCTCCAACACGCAGCTTAGAGACACAACACTTGCTTCAGCACATGAGATCTTCCAAGAATCGATGTCACCTGGTCACTCTAAATGATATCAGTTATTTATAAGGCCTCTTTCAGACAGAAAGACACTACAAATATTTCATATGTATCAAACATGAAAGGGACAAATTGAGATCCTGGTTGGTACTTTTCTACAAATTGCCCTATAATTTCCTTTGATTTCTGTTGGATACTAATTTCCTTCCGGGTCCCAAAAACTGACCTTCCCATGGAAATTACAGATTTTCCAGTGAAGATATTAACTCACTCTGTCGCACCGAGTATTGCATTCGGTGAATGGTAATGCCGTTCAACCTGATACAAAGTTGTCAATTATTTATATGATATTCATCAGAGAATCTGTATTTGGGTTCAGATCAATTTTTCAGTATGTTGGCTTGATAATTTCTAGTTAGCACGAATTAGACCTGTGCATTAAGAATACAAATTTCTGTTTTAGCTTTTAATCCTGCAATACGCAAACACTGAAGAGTGTGGGTGTTCTCGATATCGGCTTGTTTGGAACGGGTAGGGTATTGAACAAGAAGTTATTTATGTTTCCATCGTTTCTACATCTGGCCCATTGCATTTGATTTTGCTTTCGTTTTATGTCCTTTGCTGCTGTAGTATCTGTATTCTGTCTTACTTGCTTCTCTTTATTCACTTGAAATTCCCTTTTTGAAATTTTAGGCATCCTTTATTACGAAAAAAATTACTTATTTCTCTCCGGTTCTTTGGCACATCATCATACAGTGTACTGTAATTTGTTGTTTGAATTCCGATTGTTGATGTTTTATAAGATCTAGTTGAACTAATCCTCTGCCAACTTCGAATCTGAACACATACAGAATATCAATATTGACCTTATGATAATGCATACTGTCGCATATGAGAAAACTTCTCGTTTTGATAACAATTGACTTAATATCCTCTACATTTCAGTTAAGGACATAGGTATCCACATTGTTTATGGCTGATATTTTGTTTTGTACATTTAACTCGAAATTTAACACCCGATGCATTCGCCTGTAGTATTATATTCTGCTAACGGACGTAGCCGGTAATTCCCGGAAAAACAAATGTTATCCTCAGTCCAAGTTCTCATATCCTTTTTTCGGTTATCCGAAAGTAACAATCAAAATAAGTAGCACTAAAATGAGCTTTTGTGCATCCACAGAGAATACCCAATGACCACCCGTAGAATCTTTGACGAAATACCAATATGATATGAATGCCTAACTCGTAAAGCGACTTACGTAATAACAGGTAAACCGTTTAACGTGAAGAAACAATTCCAAGTAGCCGTGAAAAGGGTTTTTTACGTTCACAGTGCATGTAGCCCTTAGGAGGACTAGTGTTAAAATAAATTTGCAACAGATATACAAATAGATTGGCATATAATTTCACAACAGAACTGAAAATATATTCATATATACATATTTACAAATAGAACAACATATATCAGGTCATCCCAAAAGTTCTGTCCGAATTTTCAATAAAGAAAACAAATGACCAAATGTTACATTTAATTACAGATTCAATCAACAATGTATTTTCCCTGATTATCTATGACTTCCTTCCATCTATTAACAAGCTTACTAATTCCATTACTGTATAATTCTTTTGGATTTGATTCGAAGAATTCACAAATGTCAGTTTTAAACTCTTCCTGTGTTACAAAAGCTGTTTCTTCCAAATGATACTGTAAGCTACGAAACAAATGGTAGTCTGAAGGAGCAAGGTCGGGAGAATAAGGTGGATGAAGAATTTTCTCCCAACCAAGTTCTTCGGTCTTATTTGTCGCGCATTGTCCTGATGAAAAAATCACCAAATCAAAAAAACTAGAGCAGGTTTTTTTTTCCGTCAAAGCTTGGTTCAAACGCTCTAATTGTTGCATTAGGTGGTAAGAATTCAAAGTGGATTATTCCTTGGAAATCCCACCAGATTGAAAGAAGAACATTTTGCCCATGAAGTTCCTTTCTCGGCTGTGGCTTGGGTCATTCCCCTTTAACAAGCCACTGTCTACGACGCTTAACATTTCGATAAAAGATCCATTTTTTGTCGCCAGTCACAAGTCTATCCAAAAAAAGGTGAAAAAAGTTGGCGAGAATGGAGAGAAGAGCATATTTCAACTCGGGATTTGAGGTTGTTTTCAGACAATTCATGAGGCACCCATTTTCCAAGTTTAGGAACTTTTCCAAGTTGTTGAAGATGACGATGAACAGTTGTATGGTTTGAACTGAGAACCACTGCCAAGTTCCCAACTGATAAAGCAGGATTTTCTTCAAGGGCTGCTTCAAGAAGCTTTTCATCAAACTCAAGTGGACGTCCGGTTCGATCTTCATCTTCAAGGGTGAAATCTCCACCTCTGAATTTTGCAAGCCATCTTTCTGCAAGTTCTTTCATTCACACATTCCTCTTCATAAACTGAGTGAATGTTTCTAGCCACTTCGGCTGCTGAGTTTCCTTTCTTGAACTCATAAAGCATTATGTGCCTCAAATGATTCTTGGGTACTTCCATGTTTGCAGGGTTTTAATCAAACAAAATTTAATTTTATTGTTCTCTGAAATAAAATTTGATCAGTTTCACTACATCTAAATATAAAAATAATGTTCAGCTCTATTAGACATTAAATCATACTCTTTAAATTTCATTCATCTTAACAAAAAGTTAAAATTCGGACAGAACTTATGGGATGACCTAATACATTAGGAAAATATTTACAACAGTGACAAATAATACAGTTAAATCAGAAACACCTGATGAGTGGATATTTCTTAACAAGTTTGCAGAGCATCTTGATAAACGACATCTTTTAGTGTTGCCGAGTGGGGTATAAACAAACAAATGATTGGGATTGCCGACTCTTGAACATCCCACATAATGTTGGCCATGGGAGAAAACCGGTTCTCAAGGTTAAGGCCTACTATATACAAGAACTTCCCCTGAATTTTGTTAATACTGATTGCAAAAGTCAGTTTCACCGGGAATTGCAGCCACTTGAACTGGAATAGCATATTTAAAATTCTACAATAAGTAGGAATTTAGGGATAAATATAGCCTCGATGCATATTTAATAAATTCTAACCTGGCGAATTTAATGGTGCGCATGTTGAAATTTGAAACGAATTCCATATTAAATTAAATGCTAAAAACAATGAACCGTATATTATTTACATTATTCAGACTGTTATCCTCATCTTCATTGCCGGTCGACGAAATAAAGGCTTCGATCGAAATTCCAATCACCTGAAGAAGGCCAGAGCGTACAAGGAACTGAACGTTGTGAATATGGCAATGAAGATGACGATGGCAGTCTGAATAATGTAAATAATCATAATATCTAATATATAGACACAGTGAACAGTGCCCGTAAGAATCGCTGGCAAGAAGAAAGAAGTGTAGTTATATTTATCTTTAAAGAAATCACGTCAAATTATATTTTTACAATGTAAACACACCACGGAGATTGTGTTCAAAGAAATATTATGCTGATTTAATGTTAAATAAAGAGTTTATTTAGAAAATAATTCGTTCAGATGTTGTTACCTAATATTTTTAAATCGAACAAAGATCCATATCTGTCTTGAATGTTATGCTTTATAAGAGTTATTATTTCGTAACACGTTTATCTTAATTTCTAAAAAGTCAATTAGCATAGTCACAACCTGTTTAACATATATGCAAAATTTCATCCATATTGGTTTGCGAGTTTAGGCGGCAACTTGATTCAGACAAACAGACAAATAGACAGAAATTGCTATTCACACTTCACACACACATACATACATACATACACACACACACACACACACACACACACACACACACACATATATATATATATATATATATATATATATATATATATATATATATATATATATATATATATATATATATATATTTCATTTGTTTATGCTGTATCCCATCTCGTTCATTGACTTTTAAACATTTATAAGAATCTTGCTCCAATACCTTAATAATTTTGACAATATCTATTGAGTGGGTTTTTTGTTATTTTCATTTTCTGGAATGTTACTATTCTATATTTATCTAATCCAATGCCAGTAATGATATCATTACCGAAATATTTTAAATTATTATGGAGACTTTCAAATCATACACGTTATATAAAATTATAATAATATCCATGTAGAATAATAGATTATTTCTTGTTTATTATGCATCCATAGTATATCTCATGCGAGAGAGAGATTAGTGAAATATAAAACAGGGTGGTGACAGGGTATCTCCATGAAAAATTCCTCGTCTGACATTCAAATGATTAGAAGCGGCAACGCCTTTGGTGTGATTCTTTTTCTTTTCTTCTTCTTCTTCTTCTTCTTCTTCTTCTTCTTCTTCTTCTTCTTCTTCTTCTTCTTCTTATTATTATTATTATTATTATTATTATTATTATTATTATTCCATTTACCTGATAACGTTTCATATAAACCATTTGCCAAATATTTCACTCGATACCTGAGACTAATTTTTTTCTCAGAAGTTATTTTGGGCATTTTACAATGAAAGAGTTACATAATTGTGAGTGGTCAACTTTGTATCTGGCCATAATATATTGGGCATATCATTATTTTAAACTTTTCCCTAAAATTAAGATCGTTAGGTCCTATTCTTACGACGACACTGAGGGATACCCTCGGCTCTGATCAAAGGATGTACTCAATCTTTACATCTAGCAATGTTAACAGTAAAACGATAAGAGCAAGTTGCCTATCTAGTAGCACGCTTAAATTCATGCAGTCGTGCTAACAATGAGGAAATCATGTTAGGAAAATGATCATGAAAATATTTAAAGAAAAGATAGGAGGAAACCACTTCAAGGTAGTGGGAAAGAGACCGACGACAACATAGAAGGTCGGGGCCGATAATATTACAAAATGTTCTTTGTATTTTCTCAAGAATATCGAGATATATATCAGGAGCACCAGATCGAATGTGGCAGTAATATGCAATGTACGGGAGAATGGTAGACTTATAAACGCATATGATGGAAATTTTTTGGCACGACACAGCGGGCCAAGTTTCCTAGCAGCAGACCTAGCAAATAGATTCAATATACTTGTTCCACGCCTTGTCAATTTCTATTGTAGAGATTAGAATCAGCTATACTGATGGAAGGAAAATTGTCTTATATGTTTAAAAGATAGCAGTTTCATTTTGGAGGACACTTTCAAGATCAGCTGTCACTTCTGCATTATCGCAGCTACCAGACTTACTATTAAGACAGGATCAAATTTTTGGTTCATGAATAAAGTTACCGAGTTGTGAACTAATAAAATCGTGAAGGTCGATGATGTACATAAGAAATAAACTAGGTCCCAGGATAGAGCCGTGAAGTACCCCTACATTAATATGGGAAGATGTAAAATAGAGACTGTTCAACACGGCCCCAAAACGTTGAGCCTAGGTTTTTCCCTACCTTAATGTGAAAGGATCTAAAAGTGAGGCCGTTCAAGACGATTTTCATTACACGATTTGTAATGAAAATTTATCAAATCAAAGTTCATCGGGGGACACCGTAGCTATTGAATCTTGTAAAGAAAGTCTGCTTGCCAGATATTGTTTAAGGTATTATGATTGGAATGTTAAATTAGGATGTTTTTAGACGTATAGTGATACATCTTCTGGATATAGGACAGCACTGAACATGAGATGTTTGTAATATGAAAATCACACTCCGTAAATATAACCGTTGATTCAATCACTGTAGTAGAGTGCATGACTTCTTCAGTTTGATATTCCCCGATGACTCTCCACGTTGTTTCACATAGATGCCAAATGTAGCGCTGCAGTACATTTTCTTCGTTCCTGGAATTTTCATGATTGTATGAATGTCCTCACATTACATGCAACCATGATGGTATTCGTAGAATAGATCTTAATTTTTTTTCCATCGGCCTTATAATTGTCACCTCGGTCCCATAAGATTTTTTTTCTTGTTGTTGTTGTTGTTGTTGTTGTTGTTATTATTATTATTATTTATAGCTCATGAAGATTTCACATTTAGTTATTTTAATTTTCTGATGAATCACACTCCTTAAGTTAAAGAATGGATATTCTCTTTGCAAAATCTACGAGAATAAAATAGCTATGAAAATTAATCTGTCGTTTGGTTATATACATGAGCTTGAAAACTTTCATATAATATTTCTATAGCACTCATAAATGTGTCTTCACGTGTTAATTAAAGAAGTAAGTGTATACAAATGAAAAGAGTTAAATCCATCAAGTAAATTTCGGAGTAAATTTGAGACACATTGGGGCGTTTTCATTTCCTCTTTCTTTCTGTCTTCTTCCTTTTTTATCACTAAAACCACTTTAACTAATATAAACTTTGTGTGTTTTACGTGCAATCAAAATGGATTAGTCCATTATTTATGAGATATCGGCAGGGTGTGACTATTATTATCATTATTGTCATTCTTGCTGGTGGTGAAGTGGTGTGGTTATGGCAGTGGTGTTGACGTGGTAGCGGTGTTAGTTTAGAAATAGCCATGTTTTATCGTTTGTATTACACCTTATTTAATAATAAAATGTCTGCAAAAAAACAACATATAAGAAATAGTTTTCAACATTTATTCAGCTGTAGAATTCCCAAAATTTAACTTAGTTTTAAGCACGTGTAAGATTTTTCTTGCCATCTTTAATTCCTCTAAAGATATATACAAACACATGTGTCACGTGATGTTTAAAATCCTACCGTCTTCTGACTATGTCCAAGAGGCCATTCTCAACCGGTATTTCATGATGTTCCAAAAGAATTTCGCAGAATAGAAAACAATCAATTCAGAGGACACTTTCTAAATACACCGTTTTTTGAAGAAAAAAATAATTGTAAGCCACACTTTGATTTATTCGTGAAACAGGTCGTTTTTCTATTAATGAGTTAGATATAAAACTCAACAAAAGGATCGAGAACGTTTAATTGGTCACGGTATATGAAGTTTGTACATTGATAATTTCATGAAAGTGCGATGTTATTCTGATATCGATTTTCAACATCATTTACATTTGTAGATCCGATAAATTTAAGTGGAAGATAAAAGTTGCCAAATGTGTGGCTCAGTTCCTCCTTGACCAGCGAGATGATGCGTAGATAAAAATTGCAGAGATTGAGTTGAAAGTGACGATGTTGTGCGACAGAATGACGCTAAGAGAGAAACATGATGCCGACAGAGCCAGCATACTGCTTGATCAAAGACATAGATAAGTGGTATCTAGATATGTTCATTATGTTGAGAATAATTCGGATAATTCAAGAGATCTCTCTATCAATATCGATGCTGATTTTGTCCCTGATCCAAAAGCTCTGACAGACACTAGCTCACAGAACAGAAAAGTCTCCGCACACTGGCAGCTGCTTTTGACCGATACTTGATTCGGGGTTATGCTGGAGCTGCCATTGCTAATGCTGCCTTATGGTCCAGTAACTTGACTCATATCATCCATTATCAAAAAGGATGACAAGAGTCAAGGACCACAAAGGCTACGAGATGCGAGACAAAAATACGGACTGAAGAGGTAATAAATTGAGATGGCTAGTTTTGAAAATATGACACCATTGTATTTTGATGGCAAGAATACTGACATTCTTGAGATGATAAAGAATGAGTAGACCAATAAACGGAGTTTGAAAATCATGGTACAACATCATTACTGTTGGGACTGGCAATAAATATCTCACACATGTGAATCCCAAGACTGGACACGGACTGCTGATTTTTAAAACTATTCGCGAGTTTTTGGCGGAGAAAAAAATCTAACCTAGCAGTGCATTGTATGTGTTAGTGATGGAAGCAATGTAAATGTAGGATGAAAAAATGGAACCATTCAACATCTTGAAATATTATATGGTTTCCCTTATTTCCTCTGTCAGCATCACGGAAATGATCTTTCTGTCAGCGCTGTTTTCTATCACTTTGATGGTAACCCAAGTGGTCCTGCGCATGAGTTTGGTTTCATTCAAAGGAAAATTAAGGAGCATTTTTTGAGCAACCAGTTGTTGCCTTCCAGTTAGTCAGTTTCACTGATTTCCCTATCCTGAATGAGGAAGTGGAGTAAGATATATCCTGGGATTATAAATACATGTATAGGACTTCTACTATAGGTACTGTTGTTGATGCATTGGCTACTACTGAGTCAGGTCCTCCCTACGTGTCAAGGTGGAATACTTTATGGAGTAGAATCCTCAGAGTGTATGGAGGAAAATCAAGACCCAGACACGAGCTGAAAAAAATCGTCATTGCAATTATAAAATTCAGTGCTCAAATATTGTTCTACATCAGATGCACCCTTATGTAACACATGGCTCAAAGATCCTATTCCAGTCCTTTCTATATGAAAAAAAAACTGAATAGTAAGGAGAAGACGATAGTGAAGAAGACTGGCCAGAGAAAAGAATACTTCACCCACACAGATCAACTTGGTATGTGTTATGGTGTAAAACCATAGAAAGATAACACGGACTCGGATATAGGTGAAATAGTATATTCTCGGAAACGTAGTACAAAGGTAAATGTGGACTGGAGAGTACTTTTTCGCACTGGTGTCCCGACTCACACATTCACTCACTCTGTGGTTACTGCTCGGTGACCCTCACTTGGTGACTCCCCTACTCAGAGTTGGTAGCCATATTATATAGGTCTGGAAGAGTCCATTTCGGTAAAAACAGTCTGCCTCCCAATGTTGTCCACCACAACGTCCGCATGGCCTTGGGGTAATTTTTGTTTCTCACAGAGTCGTCTACTTTTAGATTGTGAATGGGCATACTCTTTGCTTTCTTTACCTTTTTCCGGGGAGTAATCTTGTGGCTTGTACTTAATTCTCCTAACATACGATATGCCTGAATCCTCGATGTTTTTGGAATCGCTTTTAACACTGATTACTCGGTGGCAATCTTCAGCTAGTTTTTGTAATGTGAGACCTGGTCCGCATTCTAGTCTTGATAGAACTCTCCGTCTAATGTCCGGGATTTTGCGGAGACTAAGCCTTGGGCAAATATTAAACATTTGAAATCGTCAGCTGACGATTCTGCCAAACGAAAACCGTCACAGTGCTTGTATACAACGGACGCAAATGTAAGATAATCCTCGTCATCCCGTTTTGACAAGTTGAAACACTTCCGTCTCCTGTGAAATAGCGTTGTATTAGGGCTAAATAACTCAGACAAAAGTTTTACTGCTTCATCCAACCCAAATTCACTTGTTTTCTTCGGAAGAATGTAATCGACGAACTTACTATGTTCCGCTGTTCCCAACTTTCACAAAAGTAGGCGAACTTTTTAGCGTTCGGCCAATCCTCACAATCAACCACAAAAAGATCTTCATATCTTCAAATGTTTTATCTTCTTCAGGAAGATAATTGAATGTCTCCATAGAATTACAAATTGTGTTGTGAGAAAATGCAGTGATGTTTTCTCTAACATACTTTATACTTAATGTTTTTAGAATTAATTCTTCTTGTTGTTTTGGAATTTAAAAAAAAACTGTTGTTGTTCTCTCTGCTGTAGAAGCAATTTTTCTTCCCGTTCCTTTTGCTTTTCATCCTGTTCTTTTTGTTGTAGGAGCAAGTTTTCTTCCAACATTTGTTGCTGCTCCTCAGACTTCTGTTGCTGCTGTAGTATATGTTCCTCAGTCTTCTGTGGATGATCAAGTTGTGCCTTCATCATCTGAACAATGATTGCTTTAAAGTCCTCCATAATGACTTCAAATTCGTATTTTCAGAGAGAAAGAAGAAAAAGACGGAATTTAGACAATTTTCTTCTATAAGAGAGGGAAAGAAAGTAACTCCTTTCCTTAATATTACTCAGCTCTGGTTGGTAACAAAAAAAATCTTTTTTTTTCTAATACAGTCTAAGTGCTTCTATTTTTCTCTAAGACGAGAGCAAAAAAATGCATAAACAACCACGCTGCCAACAGAAAATATATTCTAACTTCCTTTTTTCCCTGTGTAGTCAAGAGAAGCGAAGAACTTTGCAATTCTTTAGATTATAGCAACAAGGAGGAAGGAAAACAATCTTACTTACAATTTTTCAGTAGTAAGTATTTTCAAGTTGTTGGTTTTAAATGGATTGAATTAATATTTCTATTTTTTATACTTTTCCCTTCTTCCTAAATATATCCGACGTCCCCATCTGTGCCTTCTTTTCGTATTTACATTGCCTGTTATCCGGTTGGTGTCCGTTTTTTTATCAGTTGTATATTAACATTCAACTGTTTTATGGGTAGCTTTCTTTCGTGAAAATTTCTCTTTGGTTTGCCAGACTTGAGGTTAACACACTGGGATCTTTAAACATTTTTAGAGTTATGGCGTGACCTTTTTTCTTTTAGTTAGAGGTTTCTCTTTGAATATTCTTCGTCGCCAGTTGTTATGGTGTAAAACCATAGAAAGATAACACGGACTCGGATATAGGTTAAATAGTATATTCTCGGAAACGTAGTACAAAGGTAAATGTGGACTGGAGAGTACTTTCTCTTACTGGTGCCCGACTCACTCATTCACTCACTCTGTGGCTACTACTCAGTGACACTCACTTAGTGACTCCCCTACTCAGAGTTGGTAGCCATATTATATAGGTATGGAAGAGTCCATTTGTAGGTAGGTCCTCACAATAGTATGTGTGCAGATGAAAACATGATTGTTAAAGTAAATGCTGTTTCAATGATAAGAAAAATTAGAGAGTAGAACCAGCAGATGGAAGAATGCAATGACAGATTCGATCAGAAGGAAGAATATTCTGCTTCTGCTCTTGACGGGGGTTTGTTAAAATACAATGATGGTAAAGAGGAGATAGGAATTCGGATGTGCTTCCTGTAGTCAACGTAAGAATATTGGTGACTCACAAACTAAAATAGCTAGCAAAAAAACAATCATTACATGATTAAGTGGAAGAATGAACTCAAGATTGGGCCTCCTTACATTGCTTCCCTATCAGATCACCCGATTAATGACATTTCGGAGACACCATTTTTAGTACACAAGTATCCACAAAGAATTCAGACGGTCGAAAGAAGAATAAAAGTGACAATTGAAGCTCGCACTGAAGTGACGGAATACAAAGCACGATATGGCTATATTCGTCAAAGTTTATTGTCTAGAAAAATTTCGCGGACATTTTTGAGGTTTTCCGGATGACGAGCATCCTATTACAGAGTCTGAGATCTGACTAGCACTGAAGGTAGGTGACCGGAACAATACAGCTGCGGCATTAAATTGTATTTCTTGCGAATTGTACCTGAGATTGCCTCCGTTCTTGTTTCCTTGCAGGAACAGAATTTCAACAAGTGTATGAAGCAGGTGTTTATATCTCAACGTTTCAATAGGGGAGTAATCAAGTTACTATGCAAAAAAATAACGGTGGGATGGGGACGACGACGTTAAATACATAGTTGAAGATGTTAGCTAGACATCTGCAGGCTGTCCTGTTTAGTCTGACTTGCCCTGAACAGACTTGTACTGTGAAGGGTAAGACTATTCAGGACAACCTTCATTTGGTACGCTTGATTATCGTCAAAGTCGACAGTGAATCCGATTTAATAAATTTAGATCAGTCCAAGTTATTCGATAGGGTTGACCATCGATTGATGGAAGCTATACTTTCAGCTGCTTATTTCGGGCCGTACTTTCGCATCTGGATCCGATTTCTGTATGCGTTCACCGGTTCATCTGGTAAAAGTGAATAGAGAATGATCGGAACCTTTCATATTGTCTCGATCCATTCCTCAAGGTTATCCAATTTCGCCATTCTTTATGTTCTTGCGCTGGAACTTTTCCTTCGCAAGTTAAAGTTGAATCTGATCCTACACGGAATGTCCTTACCTGGTGCTACCACGTCGCCCATGTACCCCACATTTGCTGATGATGTTTCGGTCCCTGTGTCAAGCAGGGCCGAAGTCTGCAAAGCGGTCAGAATGCACGAGACAGTGATACGGGACAAATCAACCGTGATAAGTCTGTTGGCTTGGACGCGTGGAAGGGATTTCTCTTCCCGGGCCATTCTGCTGGGAGGACGGGCGGGTCATGGTACTTGGCGTCTGGATCTGTCCCGATTTCTTACTGGAAATGAATTGGTCAGAGGTGTCGGAGAAAATCGAGGGCGCTGTTCGTCTGTGATCTCAGGGGATTATTTCCTTAAAAGAAAAAGCGGGAAAAGTGTTTCGCATACCTACCCAATTCCCCTTTATTGAATCTCAATATATCCACTCGCGTATGCCACAGTAATAGTAAGTCGTGCGATCTGTTACCTCCACACTTCTAGCGCTTCAACATATGCTTTGTACCACGTTCATAGAATGAATGTGTTTGCAAGCGGATGGGAAAGGAAAATTCTGGAAGATGCCAGTAAGAAATGTATGCCCATGAGAAGTCTGCATTCGTGCGAGGAGGAGGCCCACCGTTTTTCTCGAAGCGAGTGTCCTTCTGTCATGAATACCAGTTGGCACTCAGTTTTCAATTACGGGTGATGGATGGCCTCTCCGATGTCTAGGCGTTGTAAAGTATTATATCAGGTGTTAGTGAGGGGTGCCGTTCAAGATCTCATTGGCGGTTTCGGTTTATAGAAGCAGGAGGATAGCTCCATATGGCCTTGGGTGTCTGGGTTGAAATGCTTCGCTAACAATGAGGAATCACTCACATGGCTAGTGATGCCAATGTCCCTCTAGTTCGCCAAAAATGTTCTTAAGCAGGCTTGGGAAATCCTACCAACTACGTCCTCTGTAGTGAGTCGGTGGCGGCCCTGGGTCGTAGTTCCATTGTACATTTTTATCATGGTTCGTAAGCTGCGCGGAGAATTCTGTTAGTATTAATGTTGTATCGTCGTTAACTAAGGCTGAGCACTATGTGTTATTGTGTTTACTATGTGTTGTGCGAATCGTGGTATAGGATTCTATGGAGACGAGAAGTTAACCTCTTCCCAACTGATCTTGTTATTTAAGCATCAACTTAAAGTCAAGATCAGGACGGAAAGGCGACGCCTCCCTCCATGAGTATTTGGCCAAAAGGCGGGTGAGAGTTGCAGGTCTGTATCGAGTTAAAGGATCTGAACTAGAGTGACATTTGGTCGAATGAGTGGTTTTTAATTCAGCCAATTCCCACATTAATTTTGTTCAGTTATTTTATATTTCTGCAACAATTAGGATTGAGGATATTACGAATACCATTTTAGTTTCTTGTAAATATATTGTAGTATTCACATTTTAAATGTTCATGTTGCTATTCTATTCACCCCAGACAATTTGATTATATTGGGATTAGTTAGGATTTAACAGAGACTTGAGGCATTATGGTGATTGTACTAAGAATGGTAAGTAAGAATGAGGTATTCTGGCACAAAAATATTGTATAGTTTATTTGACTCATTGATCGTAACTAGCTAATTTAAAATAAGACAGATGATGACCAGCATTCCCAATCACCACTTTTAGCCTTGTGCCACATTTTTTGTATTTTAAAAAAAAATAAATGTTGTCCGTTGATGTCAGCCAGGAGAATCTCTAACAGACTTAATATTATAACCACTAGGAGTGAGTTATACTAGTGGCGACGGGGGCTCGAAAATCATACGGAGTAGGAAAAGTACTTTTTGCTTCGTCGCACAGGATAGCAGTAACGACGTAAAATTAGAACTTTGCTTTAATTGTTTTTTTCTTTGTTGTGAGTATAAATGGAAAAAAGAGAAAGGGAAAGAACACAGTTATTCCTCAAATATGGAAGAATTATTAGCCCAAGTGGTTGGGAATTCCAGAGACAACAAAATGTATTTGAAATAATACGTGTGAAAATGGAAAATTGTCGAAGTTTTTTCGCTCTCCACGTGGTGGTAAATCCATATTTGAATTCACATACAATTCAAATGATGGAATTACATTTTCTACTTGCTTTAGAAGGTACTAGTAAATTTTCAGTGAAGAATGCAGCGAATAGGAAGACTAGAAAAAATACAGTAGTTTTCTACTACCGAAAAAACAGAAAATATTTTTCTACTACCGAAAAAACAGAAAATATTTGCTATGAAGAAACAGTAAACGGAAAACAAAAAACTTCTATAACAGTACGTGGAGTGTCGGGTGAGAAAAATTATTTTTATTTCCTGGCTCAAAGACGTGGACTGCTCGTAATCTTTGCGAAGTTAATGGTACATGGTCATATTAGCACTGCCAGCTCCCTCGATCTTGAGATTTAAATTCGGACATTCTATGTAGCCCAAAAAGTCATCCTTCACTTAATTTACGTCTAAGAAGCCACTTGAAAAATTATATTGTCGTCCGTCTTATTAGTATTTAACTCTTTTAATTTTTTATTTCGCAGGTACTAAGATTTTTTTCTTTTTTTGAATATGAGATCTTTGATTTTTTTTCTGGCTCATACTAGTATTGGACGTTATTTTTATTCCAGACGTGGAGTATTCGTCTTCAACGCGAAATGCATGTTGGCACTTAACCTGAATTGAAACTTTATATTTCATTTTCAACTGTGGATGTCATGCACGTTGTTAATGTAATTCTTGTTTGTTAATTTTTCGTTTGTGTTTGTTTTTCTTGTTTTGTTTGTTGTGTCATAGAAATAGATAGGAATAGAATCTCATCATTTGTTTCCTGTTTGGAAGGAGTTCCCGGTTTCTTTCCTTTTCTTCTGGTCTCTGTAGTGGTGCTGCCGTGAAACTCTTTTGGTGTGTGCGGTTTGTGGCAGCGTCTCTTCTTACTGAGGGTACTGGGTTGGCAGTTTTCTGGT
The DNA here is from genome assembly GCA_964036315.1 of Acanthosepion esculentum. Classification (NCBI taxonomy): domain Eukaryota; kingdom Metazoa; phylum Mollusca; class Cephalopoda; order Sepiida; family Sepiidae; genus Acanthosepion; species Acanthosepion esculentum. The sequence continues at coordinate 105,707,083 of OZ038478.1, forward strand.
TGCTGTTCCCGACTTGCGCAGCGTCTTGAGAGGCTGCTTTGATCAAGAGTTGCATAACGTTTGGGTTGTTACAATGCCACGTCGGGCATGGAAGAGTGTCCTTGCACGTACTTCCGGTGAGCAACCTTGAGACCACATTATGATGCAGTCTGCGCCGATGCCTTTCTTCCCATGTCACATACGATGACCGTTTGCTGCTATTACATCAGGCCTTGTCCTTACAAATATAACTCAAATGACCATAAAAAATCAAAATTATAAACCTAAACCATCTCAAATATCACATAATCTATTTAACATTTCCTTCTTCAATATCCGTGTCATTCGTACCAACTTCTGCAGTGTGGAATCGTTCCTCTTCCAAATATTAGCTTTGTGAGACTAACCTTAACTCCTACATCCTCTCCTCCGATTTATCGATTCCCGGCTACCTTATTCTCCTTGGAAAGGAGTCCACATACATGGCCTGGAAGTTTATGTCGACGATCATCTCCCGCTTGCTAGGGAACTCGCTCTTGAATCTCCTGACAATTCGGATATGTGGCTCCCTGTATCTTTCCTCAATTCGGTAAGCTATCTCTTCTTTCACTATCGTTCCCCTTCCTCTCAAGACAGTGGCGTACTCGATAGTATTTGCGATAATATACACAAGGCCATGTCTTCACCCCGGTTTGCTGACATTAACGCCCACCATACCATGTGGCTTAAACACTCTGTAACTGACAATGCTGACATTGAAACTCTTAACTTTTCAATCACTCAATCCCTCACGCAGGTTGTTGAATTTCCTACAAGTTTCCCCAGCAACCCTGACGGTAAGGCTTCTCTTCTCGATCTCTGTTTTACTTCCATCTCTGAATCTTGTCGCGCCACGCAGCTCTGCCCTCTTGGCAACTCTGGTCATGCTGTAGTGTCCACTTTCACTCCACCTCCAGCCATGAACTTACTACGAACTCTATATCTTTCTGTTATCAACGCGCAGAATGGGACTCGTTCTGTGATTTCCTTCACGTCCCTTGAAATGTGTTTTTTAATCACCCCGTTCAAAGATGTGCATCTGAGGTCTCTTCCTGGATAAAAGATGGCATCGTGGCTTTCATCCCAGCAAGAAAATCTAAAATTAAATCGTGCTCATCTCCGTGGTTCTCAACTGCTTGCTCAGCTGCTTTAGCACACAGTAATCACTTCTTCCGTCTGTACCGAAGCGACAAGTCAGATCGCAACAGCCGTCTCTTTGTCTCTGCTCGTAATGTGTACAAGCATGTCCTCAATGATGCAAAATTACTATTTGCTGATGAAATGAAACAACGTATTACATCTTGGAAGTTTGGTTCTAAAGATTATTGGCGGTTCTGCAAGAGTTTGATGAACAACAGTAAATCCATAATTTTTCCTTTATTCAATCACTTAGAAGTCTTAACTTCATCAGCCGATAAGGCTGAATGCTTTGCTCGGAAATTCTCATCCAGCTCAACACTATACCATTTCAACTTCAAAATGATAATAATCAACTTCAAAATGGACTTATTTTCAAGTAAAAAAAAAAATCAACTCCAAAATGGATGCAGCTGCACGCTCCAGAGAAGAAAAGTCAAACACAACTGCCACAAAACACGCCCTTATTTGGTATCACTAGAAATCTCAAATGGTTCCGATTTTTCTCCCCTGGAACTAAATTTAATTTCGACGTGAATGGAAATAATCACATTCAACATTTATTCTTGAAATCATCAAATTTTGAAAGCGTCTAAAGGGAAACAGTTGACACAAAGAAGATAACCAATTCCTCATCACACTCGCTTTTGTACAACTCTTTCAGGTGAAAAATCACATTCGCTTTTCTTTTCCTTGATTGAAAAACGCATGGAGCCTCAGGGAATACAGCATCATCGAATGAAATATTCAGTCAATTGAGGATACATTTCTCCCTAAAATAATATTCTGCTAAACTATTTTTCAACATACCTAATTATTAAAAAAATATCATTTATGAATTTTATTTAAACAAAATTACTCCCAAATCCCCCTTTACTCGTTGGCTTCTGCAGGGTGTGCTCTTTACATTTTTTCTTCATTGGTCACATGACTGCTTCAAAATGCACATATAACATCCCTAAAAACGAATGAGTATAAACAACAAAATTCTGACCAGTTTTTCACGCTTGACAAATATTTTTTAAAACAAAATGCAGAATACCGGACATCCTTTGTCCATTCTTGGTCACTAGCTTCCGTGAACCAAGGTCAACGGCTCAGACCCCATTCTGGATACAAGTTACTCCAACAGTGAACTTTACCTTCCTCTAGGTTTCCATCAATTTTGAAATCCAATATTCCTGAGGAGAACAAAATTTCTTGCCATTTCACTTGAGACTGCACGAAATGTACTTACAATTCACAGACAAAAATGGTCCAATAATCACACAATAGCTAACAAAAAGCCCCACGCCACAGCGCCAACCAATTCCATAATTAAGGCACGCCCTTTCCACTTTATTTTGCACTTTATATATACCATGATCCACACATATTTCCTATTCACAGTGACGCAGCACACACGATCGATTATAACCCAATTTATTAACCACAACCAATTAAGTACATTGTTATTTTCATATCACCTGATTTACTTGAACAATTATTCACAAATTTACCACCATTAATTTTCTATTATTTCTATATAATAAACATTTGCATCTGTGTGCCAAAACTCAATTCGGATTATTTCAATTCCTTCTGTCCTTGGCTGCCTCCACGGAGAAAACACCCGATCAGTACCTCCTAACTAATCCATTACTGGCTCTACCGTGGTTAAAAGGGGCTTTGTTCTCTTAGTCTTCTAGCGCGACCTGTCATCTCACAAGTCACTTGACCAATTGCTTTTGGTCGTCGCGGCCCTTCGTTGACCCTGGGTGTATCTTAGGGATATATTAATTCGACACTGAATACTTCATAGTGTATCGCTCCCATTCTACTCAAAATCGTTCCCCTATCTACATAACCAGGTGTGGCAATTTCCCCAACCCCAGGGCACAAACCCAAACACATTCGGAAACGCGAAACAATGTAGACCGAATCTACTTATTCCCACAAACAATAATTAACGTAATTTTTTCCACAAAAATTAACTCACAAGATTGACGAATTTACAACTCATTTCTTCAGCCAATGAAGGCAAAAAGGACACACATGCGGTTCTTAAATTTAAAAAAAAAGAATTCCACACTCCGTTACAAAAATGAAAAAAAACCAATCATTTTTCAGTGAATTACGATTAACAAAATGATTCTAAATTTAAAACATGGAATGCACGCAAAACCATAGTCACAATAATTTTCAACTCAGTAACAGTACACAGAAATCACAGTGGGAATGACACGTCACAAAATGCCGTCAGTCTTTCCTTTTCAAAACAATTTTCCATTGGGTTCACGTACGCGAATTCAGGCGCACACGTGACCACAGACTGCCAGACGTACAACATTGAAGCGTACTAATCAAAATCAACAATATTTTTCCCACATGTTTCTAAACTAAAATGCTTCATGAAAATTGACATTTTTGCATCAGTATGTTTAAGTGAGTGTGTATGTTCACTGTGCCATTTCTTTCCTTTATGTTTTTGTCTTTTTTCATTGTCTATCCATGAAACCCTGTTTGTTTTCTGTTTTTAATACTTTCTCATTTTTTCATCACTACTTCCTATTTTGTTTTGTTGCTTAGATGTGTGTGTGCGTGTGTGTGTGTGTGTGTGTGTGTGTGTGTGTGTGTGTGTGTGTGTGTGTGTTCGGTAGAACATATTACTTACATGTTTCTCTTTTACTTTCTGTCCTTACGTCATGATTACTTTTTTCATATTTCCTTTTTGAATACGCTTTTGAAAATCTTCTTCGAAGATTACCACGTTGTGCTGTAACCCTCATTTTGCGCTACCCACCCATGCTGGGAGGCCTTGTCAACGGTAACAAATAATTATACTATGCTGTATACTTTCTTTCTTATCTTGTCTTCCCCAGGTGGGTTGGCGAAATGTTTAGTCCATTGCTGACGAACATCAACACAGGGTAATTCAAACTTTAATTCATTACCGTCGGCGTATATATCTCTGCCTAGCCAGTCGGGTTGTGTGCTTCCACTAGGGAGCAGTTTCCAGACACGAAGGAAATATGTCTACATTATTCGACTGTTATCCTCGAAATGCCTTTTTATCTATTGTTCTCAACCAATCAAATCGACTTCGTTGTTTTGTCTTCCATCTGACCTCAAAGATCTACCCCAGCAGCGATACACTTCCCCCTGAAAATAATAGTCTGCTAAACTATTATTTAGCACTTCTATTTCCGAACGTATAATAGGCTGACAAGTTATTATGTTTCTGCTCATAAGCGTGTATATATATATAAATATATATATATATATATGTGTGTATGTGTGTGTGTGTGTGTGTTTGCGTGTGTGTGTGTGTGTGTGTGTGTTTGTGTGTGTGTGTGTGTGTGTTTGCGTGTGTATGCGTGTCTGGAAAAAACCTATTTAATTAATTTAAACTACACTTCATCGTAGATATATGAAAGCCTTGAAAGTAATATCAAGTAACAAAAACATTCATATATCCCCTTCCGATAAAGGGGGAATTATAATTATTGACAAAACCATTTATCCACAAAAAATGTTCCTTCTTGGTGACAATAATATTTACGAAAATTAAGCGAATACAAGTACATAAATGATATACACATATTTAAAAACGCATCTAAGAAATTATTAAACAAATAAAGACAGTTCCTGTTAAAAACTCATCAAAGCCATCCGAAATCAGCCACATTTTACGGATTGCTAAAAATACATAATTTGTACATCCCAATGAAACCCATTATATCAGAATTAGAAATCGGTCTACATAAAATAAACGGCGCAGTAACCATAATTCTAACTCCAATTCTTGATACAATAAGCTCCTCGCATATAAAAAAGACAATCATGTAATCTTTTAAATAAATTAAAAAAAAACGCAGACATCAAAAACAGATATATGACTAGCTTAGATATAAAATGTTTCTACACCAATCTTCCTGGAAAGACATATCTAAATCTTAACTAAGAGAAAAATAAAATGATCTATACCTACACGTAAAATGATAAAACTATATAATTTACTCACTGATCAATGTTTTTTCGCCATTGATAACAATTCAATTTTTACAGGATAAATTGGTTTACCAATGCTTTCTCCTCTTAGCTGTGTTTTCACTTGTCTATTTTCATAAATTTTTGAAAGTGTTCCTTTCTAAAATGTTACCACAAAATTCTTATTTCAGAAACAAAAGTTATTCTCTATTAATATATCCACAAAATATCATTTTACCCGTTTTAGCCAGAAGAATTAATAACGCCGAACACACAATAGATTTTACTTTGAATCGGTGTCTAACAACACATCGCCCATTCTAGATATCACAGTGCATATAAATAATATCGAACTGCAGTTGGAATTTTACAGGAAATTTACCAACAAGAATGACTTTATAAATACTTATTTCCCACCAATGTAACAATACTAAATCTGGAATAATTATAGGATTCTGTTTAAGAGGACTAAATGTCTGCAGCCTCGAATACTTACCTAAAGAACAAATATGGATAGAAAACACTTCATAAGTTTTCAATATGCTTATTATTTCATCCATAATGCTAAGTATATTGTATACAAATTATACAACCACAAAATACATAATAACATTATTAACAACAAAAGCAATGAAAATAAACTAGATAAAAACAGACACATAATACTATCAACTAAGTTCATAACATCCACTATCGAAAACAATTTATTCAAACCAAATATCAAAGTAATTACAATCATATGCATAACTATTATGGATATGAACAGAAACGTAATATCCCTGACAATAATAATTCTGAATCAGGTATATATATATATAATAAAATGCCAGAACTGTTCTTCTCAATACACTGGTGAAATTTGCAGAGATTTAAAAAAACAAACAACAACAACAACAACAAAAAAGAAAAACATATCTATGCACGCAAAGGTTATATTTATACAAAAATTTATCAAATATATTAGTTATACAGTGAAATAAATTCAATCATAGCGAATTCTATACGTATTAAAAGATAAAGTAACTTCCTTAGACGGTACATTCTGTAATATCAAAATATAAATCTGCGACCCAGATGTTTTTAAAAAGATCTCTATATCTGAAATAATTACTAGTTTCAAGCCAACATACAAGAATATGAAATCTTAAAAGATTATCAGAAAAGGGTTAAATTCATAAGCTCGTGTTTTTAACATACACCGCTGGTCAAAATCTTATGACTACATACGAAAGTGTTGAAAAAATATAAAATACTGTTACTTTAATAAAATATATATTTGCGAAACATCTACATTCAATTAGAAAATATATTCTATTAACAAACATGTGAACATTTTAAGATTTTCATTGATTAATTGAAACAAACATTGAAAAAAAGGATTTTTGGATGGTCATGTCAATAAAAATAGCAAATACAGAACAAATAATCACAATGACAATTTAGTTCGCAGTAAATCCTTCAGTTTTGCGAATTACTTCGAAAATTCGCTTTGGCAAACTCATTACTAACGTCAGCATGTGGGTGCTGAGGATGCTCGCCCAGGATATATAAACTGCAGCACGAAGAGCATCCACAGTATCAAATTGCGATCCATGTTTATAAACATCTTTTGCTATCCATCCCCAAGCATTCTCGATTGGGTTTCGATCTGAAGAGCTTTGTGGATTGCAGCATTGTTCTGGTTGAAAATCCAGTTTTCTCCACTTAGATGAGGGCCTTCAGCTATTAACAATGACTTTCTTAACATGTCAATGTAACTAGCAGCAATTTGACGATATTTAACCTCCTGTAACTCAAGAGTTTCATTGTACAAAAATGAACCCACAGACAATAACTGATCCACGTCCACTGTGTCGTATTGAAAAAATTTCATTTGGGACATCTTTTGCATGCCAGTAACGCTGAAAACTGTCTAGGCCATCACGATTGAACTTTATCGCGTCTGAAAACAACGCTTTCTTCCATTTATCAACATCCCAAGTTTGATAATCGGAAGCAAACTGTAAACGGGAGGTTTATGGCGAAAAAGAAGGCGAGGCCTCTGCAGCCGTTTCTTATTTGAAGCTCAACAATCCTTCCCTGTTCGAACTTTGTTAAAGATTTACCCATAGCCATTTTAAAATCTGAAATTTAATACTGGAAATGAGCTACGAAGATGTCTACACGCCTGAAGTTATGAGCACACTGCCTAGTTCTAAAAGTTTTGTCTAGTCATTTGTTTTTTCACATTTAGTCTTATCTTCATGACCAACCAAAAAAGTCATTTTTACAATGATTCATTAATCAGTTAAAAGCTTAAAATTGTTACTTGTTTGTTGATAAACTACATTTTTTTATTAAATGTAAATGTTTTGCAAATATATTTTGATTAAAGTAATAGTATTCTACATTTTAACCTATTTGTATCTGGTCTTAAGATTTTAACCAGGGGTGTATGTAACACAAAATAAAAGTTTAAATATTAATTTGCAAAAGAAAAAAATTTCAAAGACATCTTTTCTCACTTTATATTAATAGATATTAAATTTCGTTCTGTCGTTTATAACTTACATAGATTTTTCAGCTAACCTGATGAATATTTATGAGCGTTTCTAAAATTTTAAATATCTGAGAAACTAATAAAATATTTGCTCTGGTCTATAAATACTGGCTACAAATTAAATGCTTGCATTGTCTTGATAAATTTCCTCAGACGATGAAATGCGTCGGCTATGAAATGAATTCTTTTTGTCTTTATTCATATTGTCAATTTTTATATATATTCTATCTGAAATGTTATACATATGTGTTTGCATATACATGTTAGTAGGTTGGAGGTCAGTATCCAAACAAAAATGGAGAAATGATCCAAGGAGGAAAATATATTTCTACTGAAAACGTGTTTCACATTCGTGTGCTACGTTGGGGGCTTCATATGAGAATAAAAGATAAAACTTTTTTTTGCATTGAATACGGATTAAATGACATCAATTGCAAGAAAAGGCACTATGACCATCGCAGAGGTATGCTGCAACTCTTGAAGCTCAATCTCCTTGTCCACCGAAGTACTAAGAGGTTTGTCCATGCAGATGATTCGTGCGTGAGTGTTTCTGTGAGTGTGCGTGTGTACGTATGTAATATTTTTTTGTATTTTATAAGCATCGGTTTTTGGAGGTTAGAATACTTTCCAAAAATTCGTGTCGATTTTCTAAATTTTTATTAAATGCTGGAGTATCATATAGTAAGCGCCAGCTTGTACACTTTTTCAAAATTACAAATGAAAATCAATATGTGATAATTATATACCGCCGGGAAATATTTACTTAGTGTTGTTATGTCATTAGGCACTTTCTTACAAATATGATGAGGTCGCCCTCTATCTTTTCTACATTTGCTTTCGTAGGTACTGGTCTAGCGTGCTTCTTCCCTGAGGCCCCGTCTACATGAACTTATGCATGCTACTAGATTTGCATCTAGGTCCCATCCTTTTACTGTTGAAATATTTAAATGTAACCAGCAATTTTTACTACAATTGTTTGTGTCCTCGCACTTTCTGATATTGGAACTCACTTCCACGCATTTGCATTTCAAGTATTTAAATGCAACTTCAATCGCCATCTTCTGTTGCATTCATTCCTGTCTTTTTCCCTTTTCTCAATCCCCATTACACCCACAATTTTCTTTTATTTCATTTTCCGTAACGTATTGCCTGCTGTGTTTGGGCTGAAATGATGAACATATATTATATATATATATATATATATATATATATATATATATATATATATATATATATATATATATATATATATATATATATATATATATATAATTAAGTAATTCATCGCGTCTGAAACCTCACCAGAATGCAGAAAGCACTGGACGTGGATTAAGTAATTCATCGATTCTGAATTCATCGAGGCTTGGTGATAGTAGTCGTGGTTCCAGGTTTCAGACTCGATGAATTACTTAATTATATTTATTAAATCCTCCTAATTATTACTTATATATCATTGCTTGAACCGGCTTCTAATGCTCCAGTTGGCGCGGCTTGGTGATAGTAGTCGTGGCTCCCGGGGACACAGTCCTATGGTTAGAGAGAATCTCAGTTGGGTTCCACCACGGAATTTGTGAGTGAGTGGCGCTATATTGAGTCTGATTTGCTACCTCTTCGTCACCGAGGCCCGTAGAACAGTTGGTAGGGTGTTCGCTTGACAGCCTAACTGTCAGGGTTTCAATTCTCGGTAGTGGAGACGCACTGCTGATGAGCCCCAAATATAGGACGAAACTGCCGTCCAGTGCTTTCTGCATTCTGTTGAGGTTTCAGACTCGATGAATTACTTAATTATATTTATCAAATCCTCCTAATTATTGCATATATATATATTTTAAATTATATATATTTGAACTAACAAGCTATATCTATCCCATCCAAGAGATTATTATAAGCATGCAAAGAAATATTTATTTTCCAATGAATACATGATAATATTTCCGTCATCAATGTAACAAGTGATGCAGAATTGTGTACGTGTCTGCTCGTCTAGATCTTTCCTACATAAAGAAAGCCTCGTATTTTTAATACAATCTAGCCCAGTTATTCACCTACGAGACAAATATTCACCTACGAGACAACTTTTTATTCAACTTGTTCACTCTCCAGGGACTTTACCACCCGATTATATGAATTTCATCCGAGAGATTATAATTTTCAAGATTAGTTTCCTAAACACTACTTCATACTAAAAAAAATATTCCACACAATTTTCTCATGTCAATTATGAGTAAATGGAGAATTATTGATAATAAAAACACAACAAATACTTGACGTATATATAATATACATTAAATATATATATATATATATATATTCATATAATCGAATGGGAACGTCTCTGCAGTTTGAGCAATTTGAATGAAAAGTAGTATAACTACTTCTGTCTCAAGTGAATATCTGTGCTAGATTAGATAACAAAACATGACGGTTTCTGTAGTTATTATATAATTTTGAATTACTGTGTTTTATCGATGTCAGAAATATTCTCACTTCGTCATTGCAAAAGATATTTCTTTGCATGTTCATAACATATCTCAGATACACCAACCATTTTAAAATCAACTACATTTTTAATTTTAATATTTATTTGGTACATATCCTTCGAATTATCTTCTCCATTTTTGATGACTAATTGCCAAAGTGTCCTATATTTAAAGCAACAGTAAATAGAATTAGTACGTGATTTTTTGTGAGGTGATCAAAATCTTCTTCGAAATCTGTAATCCATCAGATCTTTTAGTCCATTTCTTAACGTTTAATATGCATACACTAACAAGCATAAATCTTACAATATACTCCTATATTCAATAATTTCTGCCAATTTATTGTCAACAATTGCACTAAATAAACATATTTACCTTATTCGTCTATGTAGAGACATATGGCATCCATAAGCTACCGGAGAAAGAAACATTAAATTATGTGTAAAGCTGTTGGATATGCATAGACTAATTCGGACAAATCTGTTCGGCATTTTCCTTATGTTTCGTTTTCATAAGTCAAGTATTTGTTGTGTTTTTGTCTCCACCTTCACATAGCAGATTTATATGGTTGATTTGCGGATTAAATACAATTTCGATACTACTATGATTGTGCATAAAGAGGATATAGAATCTAGACAAAGTTTGATAAATTTGTCAAAGTTTAACAGGAAATGTATTAACTATTTAATATTGAAACACACATATCTATTTTTTCGTTCTGATCTGAGTAAGCTATCAATGTCGAAACACATAATCTTGTCCATAAAGCAGTTTTAAAGTTTGTCAAATTTAACAAACTTCTATGAAAGATTTCTGCTGCGTCCCTTCAGGACGTGGGCGAACATATATCGCTACAACTTCCGATATTTTGTTGCTTTTTTCACCATGCCTCCCAATCGCTCTTCTATCAATTTACAGAATCTTGTTAGGTAATTTACCCCAGGTTTCCCTATGCCCCTCTTGCATTCAATATATCGTGTCGGTGTCCAATTCCCCAACGACTCTTCCTTCATTGTGTCTGTGAAATTTTAATTGTCTCTGACATTTGAGTATAAGCTTCCATTCTGTTTCAATTTTACTTAAAACGTCTTCCTTACTAACATTTTCAGTTGATATTCCCGGCATCATTCTACAGAAACACTGCTGTGTTTTCTATAGTCAAGCCTACTGACAAAGATGATTCACACTCTTCCGTAATGAATCAGTGGAAACAAAATGATCACATTCGATATTTGATTACCGTTCGCCTAATATGTTTTCCATGGTGTTAACCATAAGAGAAACTCCACTTTTTCTCAGCTGTAATTTTTCAAAATAAATTAAAAACTTAAATTATTTGATTTGTCTCCTTGTTTTGTATGTGAGTGAGGCAGAGAGGCAGAGAGGGAGGGAGAGAGAGGGAGATAAAGAGAGATTTTCAAAACACTATTTTAGAAATGTTAAAACTAATACTGAAAATAATTTCACATTGGAATTGTAGATTAATTCAGTCGTGACGTCTGCTATTTTCTGTTAATTCGTTTCTTAATTCCCTGGTAGTATCACACAAATATAAATCTACATAGGCGTTAAAGAGAGTTACCTATTAATTATAAATTTAAAAAAAGTTCATTAAATACATTTTACTGTGCTGCATGAGAGAATACAACTACATATTTGAATATTGACAAAATCTAGGAAGGGCTTACGTTAAAATCGATACAAAAGAATACATTTCTTAAAACAGGTAGCACCGTTCTGTCTACATTATCTGCATTAATTTGCGACAGCACATTGTAAAATACTTAGCTTTTCAAATGACTCATGTTGACATCAGGGCCTGCATGGTGAACGCCGAACGTAGATTTTAATACACAGGAACCCACTTATTTGTATTAAGTAAAACCTTGCCTAATTTGGGCTGTCATCTCAACTTAGACTCAAGAGGCGTCAGTTCTTTAACCAAACAGATTGTCTGCAAGAAACAAATAAACGGCTCTGTGTGTAAGAGTTTCGAATGGATGTATATTGACTGTTTATAAGTGTGGTTGCGTGTTTTACCAAGAGAGTGAAATAGAGTTCTTATCAGTATTAACGGCACTTTGTGTTGTGGGTGTATTAACGCTTTGTGTACGAGTGATACGCAAAGATAAATATATAATTGTTAAAAGTTTAATGATAGAGGTAATACGAAATTACTGAATAGAAGTTGATTGGATCGTTTTTATTCCTACAACAACAGCAATAACAAACTTGGAAACTTCACCACTCCATACATCATTTTATCCTCAATCTTAAAAAAGAGTTTACAAACTCTCCAATGTCAAACAAACAGACACCACGTCTAAAAAAATTACACAGTGGAAAGATTGTTGGTTCTTCTGACACTGCCATACCATTGGACTTCCTACTTAAATTTTCTTGGATGTTTCCCGCGTCTCTGATTCTTGTCGGATGTTGCGTCATTTGTGATTCTCTCTCTATAGAAATTGTATAGAATGTCTCTATGTAATTTCTAATATTTCACATGTAAATATTTGCTTTATGTTCCGTTTCATATTTTCGTTTTCCTCATAATACCAATGGAAGTAAAAATCCTAATAAAATAAAAATAACGGAAAATGATAGTAGCGAATCCTTAAGATTCACAAGAGAAGGAATAAGAATAAATGCAGCAAAACGTAGTGTGGTAAGATCGTAGTTATATAATCCACACAGAATTTACAAGATTAATATACATGCAAGAAAAATAAATACGCAGGTGTACGTGATTTAAATTTTTGAAGCTCAAATTTAGCTGGAAAATAAGAAATCGGAAGAGAGTTCCACAAACAAAAGAGCGAGAAAAATGGTAGCATAGAACTCATAGAATTCAACAGTGAAATGATGAGACGTTGTTGCCAATTTAGTACTACGATAAAATTCGTAAAGTCTAAGTGCATCCGAAGAGTTACAATAAAAGTATTTATATAAAACGTAGAGTGAACAAACATTACGGCGCGGGGAAAGTGTCTGAAGCCCAGACCCCAGGTTAGGACCAATAGTATTGCTGATTCTTCTTTGAATTTTATTAAGAATCTCTCAATATACAGCCAAACCACGGGATCTTATGCGGCAACAACATTCAAAAATTGGTCGAATTGTATACTGATAGATAAGTACGACAGATTTAGGAGAGAAAATTTTCTAGCACAGCACAATGTAAATCTGGGAATATATGTGATCGAAGTGAAGCAGAAAAGTTTGAAAATAAATAAAAATTGAACTGAAGAATATAAATAAGAATAATAACTAAGACGAACGATTATAAACGGAAAAGTAAAAACGGAAGAGAAATAGAATAATAAAAATAAATGGAAAAAGAAACAAATTTAAATGAAAAAGATGATGGAGAAGTAAGTAATAACAGTGCAAAAACAGATGAATACGAATGGGTTAATGGAGAACAATCGAAGAGGAAATAACTAAACGTTCCAGAAAAAAACAAAACTTCCTTTCAGTAATTAGAGATGCGCATTGCATACAACGACGTCTTCCACAATCAGCAGAACAAGTATTGGCATTTGTGTGATTATGTGACTAATAGTTAACACAACAATGATCTACGATACAAAGTGATTGATTGTGTCCGACTCTATCAACGTCCTGCATACAAGGGTCATCTATAATGCAAAAGAGCGAAACTCGCCCATACAAGGGAAAGAAGGCAACTGACGAGTGTTAGCAACGTTATGCTTAAGGGATAATCAACCCATGACTTTCTATTTCGGCTATTAATTTACCGTCTTTTTCCCGCATTTCTTTATGGAATATTTATTCTACGACTATGCTTATTAAACACCTTATTCTTGACTATGCTTATTAAACACCTTATTTAAGGCATATATACAGAATCCAAAACCTCATTAATGTTGTTTATGAGTAGGATACAGTATTTTCAATAAAACCACGCACCAGATATAATTTTACGACTGAATTCAAAAGTTATAAACTACTTGAAGAAACGTAGAATTGAATGCATTTATAGACGGCCATTAATTGACGAGCTGAAAAAATCTGATTTTATACTGAAAATCCCACTAGTTTTCCTTGATGTTTTTTCTAATTTAGACGCTGTACAAGAATTTATCATGTCATTTACTCTCGCAACATCTGTTTCATATGGCTGCCTTGGAAAACTTTCCTTAAGGTTTCTAGTTCCTTGGCGCTTTCTCGTTTTATCATCCATTGTAACATTTCCATAATTTTCAATCTTCACTCCAAATTTAATTTTAATCTTAAAACCGCGATAATAAATGAACAAGACATAACCTCCATATTTTCTGCAATTTATGTTTATCATGAAAAATCTGCATTCGTATCTTAATCTGGGACTCTACGAAGCGTCTCATAACATTGGCATTGTAGTGGGATTGGTTAAGCTAATATAACCATACCACTATATATAGGCAAGTGGAACGGGGAAGAGAAAGTCACTTTTGATGACTACTGCAATTGCGCGTATACGAACTTTATAAAGGGTATACCTTATTTTCTGTATCCCGATGTGCTCAGGTCTGTCTCTCTCCTTGAAGAATGATCACATGTAGACGAAAATTTTTCCTACAGTCCTATATCACCAGAGACATGAGACCTGAATGTATATTGTCGAATATTTACATATTCTTAGTAAAAAAAAAATCAAAATTATTATTTTTCGTAGGTTAATTTTTTTTCTGCTCACTACAGGTTTTTTCGTATTAAGGAACTACTTTATATTCATCGTCGAACAATTATTGAATATCTCTTTTCAAAAGTCTCATTCCTCTGTTTTGTGTGGTTTTGACGTATATATTTTTGACACTTCTTCATAAGCTGGATGAAATTCCGGCAACTAAAAAGAAAACAGCTCAGGTGTTTCAGCGGAAGACATTCTTTATGGGAATGGCTTGCCAAACACATTAAAATGTTGATTATTTCTTGTTCAAATTACAAAATAGAATTTAGCATAAATATTCGCAGCATTCCACACTTATTCTCAATGATATCATCGCAGGTTTGTATTTAATCCGATGCAATTATACATCCCTTCTGGCAAACAGAATAGAATCATTTTAAGGAGAACAGAATATTTGTTGTAATATCATTGTCTAAATAATAATAAGCAAATATAATGTTACATAATCTCTTAATGAGTATATATTGAAAGAGAAAAGATAACGTTTTAATATATGTTAACGGCATTAAATATGGACATACATCGAAGCAAGGGGAGCGTGGTGGTGGAGAATCTAAAAATCACTGGTTCACTTAAAGTGTAAGAGTGAGATTTTATTAATATAATGAGAATGAAGGTACAAAGCAATATAATATCAGTAAATATAAGAAATATAATTACATAATAGGATGAAATCAATAAATCATAAGTAATAAACAATACAGAAGCATAAAATGAAATTTGAAGTTTCGATTTAAAATCCGTTATTCAGAGTGGGGATAAAGGTTATCATGTTGCTATCTTGACATTTTTGGTGATAATCTCATCAGTCTGCATTTCCCTTATTATTCAGTGACTATATGGTGGTAGCGCAATTAACTGGACAGAATATGGCAATAAGATATCTCAAAAGAAAATAGGCCATCTATTTTACATGGATGAATTAATGCTGTGCGCTAACATTTACAGTGTGCTGGAAGTTCTGAAAACAGTAAAGTTTTTTCACTGATGATAGTGGAAAGTAATTCGGTTGGGATAAATGTCTTAAGGCCACAATTTTCTGAGGATCCCTGCAACAAATCTCCTTTATTATATTAGACCCAAGAGTAACAATCCAAGTTCTAAACAAGAAGAAGCTTGTATCTCGTTTCTAAGACGAGAAAGCTTATTTCTAAGCATAACATGTATTATCCAAAGGATGATGTAGACCGTCTATATATACCCTGTAAAAGAAGGTGGAAGAGGATTTATTAATCTAGAATTGTGATACAAAACAACAATCATTGGTTATTAACATACACGGAAGCAACAAAGGACTGGGAGATACAATTTGCTAAACTGCACAAAAGCAGAAAAAATATTCAATCATGAACAAGGTTAAAAATACAAACGACATTTACATCTAGTAGATTCTGTAGATAACCAAAACAGAACCCAAAATCCACCTGTTGCTGAAACAACTATGAAAAGGAAAGTCAAAGATAAATCTCTTGAAAGATGAAACAACGCTGACAAGTCAAACCTGAGCATGGCCGATATACTGAACGTGCTAATAAAGTCGATGTTATATTGTTAACACTCATTGATGTTTACAAGAAGGTAGATTAAAGGTTGAAACAATACGCTTTATTCTTACAGCGCAAGACGAGAATCTTTTCACTAGAAACTTTAATATCGCACATGATTTTGTGGATCGAAAATGCAGGCTCTTTGACAAATATCAGGAAGCCATAGATCAACTAATCTCAGGATATTCTGTACTTGCGCCAAATAAATATAAAAATCGTCACGATAGAGTCGGGTAATACTTAAACGGAAGAATATACAAATAATTTGGAAAAGATTTTAATAAACAGTGGTATGAACATCACCCAGCACCGGTTAAAGAAAAATAAAACATTGCAATTCTATGAGATTACAGCATCTTTTCAGACGAGAAGATTGAAGCTAATTGTCCGGACATAATCGTCAAAATCCGAAAAGAAAAAGATCTTGCCTCCGAATTTGTATAATTTGAAAAACTATCGACGTATAAAAACCTGCATATCGATATAGGAAAATGCCGAAATTGAAACCAAGAATAGTACCATAGTACTAGAGCTTGGAATGATATAAAAGCAACACAACAACACATAAAAAAATCCCAGTAAATCCCAGACTATGGGAAATACAATCGTTGTCTTGTCAGCCCTCTCGCTAAGAAGACTTTTGTCCATGTAACGCTAGTGATGTTATGGAAGTAGGGAAAACAGATCATGAAATGTAGCGAAAACAACAGGCCAACACCTGCCTCAGGTCTTCCCGCAAAAATCAAAATGCCAGTATGATATAATGTCCCAACCGCAGCTAGAAAACTTTTAAAAAGTAAATAAAAGCAAGTGCAATCGACCAGATAGAGAAACGATGACAAGATAAACCTCTTCACAGTCAATAACAATCAAGCTAATGAACACAAACGACATACCCATAAGTGTCTACGTAGTGCAGCGTTAAAAGCTGAAACGGAATCGTTTCTTCTTGCTTCAAAGGACGAATACTGAAAAATTATTTGAGTAAAAAATGCTGATTCTTTGATAAATATCCATAAACAATTAACTTGTATCAGGTTGCACGAGAGAGTGGAACAATATCGGCACTGGAATCTCTGCAACATCTACGGAAATAAAACTGCAAGAAAATGGTATACCACCATCCAGACCCGATTACAGAGATAGGTCTTTCAACAATTTTATGGGACATTACAATACACACAAACAAAACAATAAAATCTAATTACACAGATATAGTTATCAGAGACTGCCGAAAATATGTGCCCGACTATTGACATGGCAGTTCCTGCAGACTGTAATGTATCGTTGAAGATCTTCAAAAATCTACCAAGATACGAAAACCTTGAAATAGAAATCTCAAAAATGTGGCACATGAGGACATCAACACCTCCAGTTGTAGGTAGATCCTCAGTCTGATTGGAAAAGATTCCAATAGACACATTGAAGGGATTCCTGGTGGAGCATGCCTTAAAGAAATACAAAAAATGCTACTCGCAGATTTGATGAAGTAATAGTTGGCATGAATAATTCTATCCGTAAGAAACCTCTAGTCGTTGTAAATCGATAAAAATTGCTACATTGACAAAGAAAAGGGCAGATGCTCTTGTACTACACAATGATAAATCGTTTTGATTATAAACAAACATGTTAGTATATATATTTACCCGCCTATTCCCTTTTCCAGCACATAATCTTTCTCTCTCTCTCATATATATATATATATATATATATATATATATATATATATATATATATATATATATATATATATATATATCAGGGAACAAATAAATAAAGCAATTTCCACACCTAGGGAAAACACCCTAATATACAAGATTAAAACTAAATCTAGCCACATTCCTCTAGTAACCACTTTCAACCCCACTCTGCCTCCACTATCCCAAATAATCAAAAGTCGCTGGGAAATACTACATCTCAAACCAGACCTAAAAAACTATTTAAGGAACCCGGCCTTCTAGCATATCGTAGACCTAAGAACCTAAAAGAAATCATAGGTAGTAACCGCATTTTAGGGGACAAGGTAATCCGGGATAAACTAACAACAAAAACAACAGGATTTTCCCAACCATGTAACAACAAATGAAGTTTATGTTGCAACCACGTTACACACACGAAATCATTCACTAGCTCAGTCACTAAATCTACTTTCAAAATCTACCACGACTCTAACTGTAGAAGTCATAACATAATTTACCTCCTAGAATGCACACTATGCCGGAAACAATATGTAGGAAAATCTGAATGGCCCTTTCACTACAGAATTAATAATTATCGCAATCGAATTAAGTCGACTCCCCATGAAAAATTATTACCTGTAGAACAACATTTCCGCATAGAAAAACACGACTTCAAAACCCATGCCAAATTCACTATAATTGAGAGTAAAGAAAAACCCAAAGCAGATAACATTAGAAGAATTTTAGAGTTCCATGAAAATAAATGGATACGACGTTTACACACGCTATTTCCAGCCGGGCTAAACCATAAATTTAACAATATAGATATTGTAACACATAACCCTACAAATCAAAACCTACCCACATTTCACACCCATACAAAACAGACATGCTTACGGAGGTGTTGAGGCCTCACACTTATACACACACCCACACGAATATACACATTTACACACAACATACTCACTCACTTTCCTAATGAGCCAGATGATAACACACACCCATAGCAATATACAAGCTAACACGTATCATACTCACTCACTCCCTTAAAAACTAAATAACACACACACTTACCAGAGACTAAACAACTAAATAACACACACACTAAACTAAATAACACAAACACACACAAACACACACAAACACACTTACCATCCCCTACCCAGACACCAATAAAACTGCTGAACTGACCGAGGAAAAAGGGAACATAGCTCTTATCTCAAATGACAACTTAAAAGAGACTGTTTGACCAACACAAGGAATGTTAATAAACTCATGTTAAAAAGATAAAAAACAAATAAAAAACAAACGAAAACTACAGACAAAAGTTCATTTTCTCCATCAAGACATTCATTTCTGTAGTTTACTGCTATAGCAAGCAGAAACATTTTTTTCTCCCGATGATGGCCATGTTGGCCGAAACTAGTCGAGGAATCTAAATGATAATAAAAGCATAAGAATATTAATCTACAACCCAGTATGCCTGAAGATTTTAATTTATTTTTTTAATAATTTTTATCGTTCAATATATATATATATATATATATATATATATATATATATATATATATATATATATATGTTGGTCTGTCACATATTCGCAGATAATGGCTGCCCAATCACGTTCACTGCCCACCTTGCACCTCTCTCGTGCATGACCACAAATGTGACTTGCCAGGCTGGCTGAGGACTTGTTACACAAATGACATACGAAAAATATGCATGCCACAACCTTGATGGATTCATACAGCCGTGCCTGTTTCCTGTGCACAACCATATGCTTTTTCAATCCGGAGCTGGTTTTGTATACCTTGTCACACAGCGCGCATGCTCTGAAACTCTGTGTCTGGGGAATGCCAACTGTGATTTTTTCTTTATGCATCTTCACACGATTCGCATAGCCAACATTTGAAAGAAGTATGACAGAAATCATTTGTTCTGCCCCTATTATTGTTCTTCTTCCTGCTTTATGGTGAACCACCGTTAGCCGCAGGAGATAACCAGCGTTGATATGAGACAAATTTTTTGGCGAACCTTTCTAGCAACTTCTCACGTATTTGTGTGAGCAATGCTCTCCCTGAATAGGCTGTGGCAAAAGCCTCTATCGAAGTGGGTCAATGTCAAAACAAGACACACACCGATGTTAGGTTACGACTCTTGCCGCCAATGTGCAAATTTGTGACTGTGTGTTTCCAACTGGTTAAGTCTGCACATGTTGCTCTTCATCCATCGCCATGCACTTTTGGTTGAGGTGAACGAATAGAGTGAAAGTGTCACAGAGAGGCATCTATATATCACTTGATGATAGTGAAATACGCTTGTACAACACGAGTGACATCTCTAAGCTTCCACGATTATAACCTGGTGACAAGTAAAGGCGAGATGACCATTAATCGTTTCAGTAGCAAGTTTGTCAGTTTGTGAGTTTCATTCTCTTAGACGGGATGACATAATCATGACTAAATTGCCCCATATACCTATATGCATATGGGGCACCTCGAGGTTGTGTAATGGTTAGCAAGCTTGTCTCGCTAGAACAATTACGTCTGAGTAGTGAGTTCGATCCTCACTGGGTGCTCCTTACTTTCGGCTTTGTGCCACATCCAAGCGTAGCTTGGAAAATCACTATACCTATATGCATGTGTACACATATACATATATATAATCCTTTTTGTGCGCTTGTAGGTAACTTGGCGGCGCCCAACTTCTCTCCGAGAGCGTGGTCGACAGCTGAAACCACTAATTTGATTCGGATCGTCTTCGGTCTGTACACTGGGTCGTTGAATCCATTGTCCAGCCATTGTCCGCTTGTACAAATCATCTGCCTATTAGTGCAGTGCAAACACAACCCATCACGTGATTTAGCCCACATTTTTAATCGGTTTACAGTGTGTGGCGCGTGGAAATTTAGGGGATGGGTTAAGACCAGTGTTGCCCGTCCACCTTAATAAGAAGAAAGCAGCCGAGCAACAAATGTACTACTTCTACCCACTGACCCCGACAAGGATAAAACATATATATATATATTTAACATTGGATGTCGGAATAAACAGTTCGTCATCAAATGTTCCAATATATTCCTATAAATACTAACATATAAAATTATTATAAAATCTATCAGAAATTTTATTATTATTATTGTTGTTGTTGTTTTTAAAATATTTGAAAGATGAATAATAAAACAAATTGACTAGTAGTAAACTAAACAAATAATATAATTTATAACTACGAACGCTTTTCCAACGAAATTGACAGTACGTTACTTTACAATTAATAAATAAGAAAAAAAAGTAAAGGAATACATATATATATATATATATATATATATATATATATATATATATATATATATATATATATATATATATGCACGCACACATCAGCACCTAATAGATAACATTTTTGGTATTAAAATTCTTAGGAGTATTATATTTGATTAATATAAATAGCTGAATGTCTATGTTTCACTCACAGGTTTATTCGCATATACAGATGGATGTTTTGTTATATACAGATAAATGCGGAATTGATTTAATCTTGAATAAATTCTATAAAATTAATGCTTATCTACAATTTTGTATGTGACTTTCTGTATCTACTAGTGTTCATGTGTGTTAGCTGAAGCGCGTCTCACTTATTGAAGTTCAGGAAACTCTTAAATGTTATTCAGATTTAAATTATCCGATTTTCTGATAAATTTTTTTCTCTACGATGAACTTTAAGTTTGACCGAAATTGAAAATTTCTTCAATCATAAATAATTCATAAAGATGTCTACCAGCCAATGAATAACAAAAACGAAAAGAAAATAGTGAAAATAAACAATGTAATTTCCTTTAGCGAATATATTAATCTGATAATGCAAAGCAGGCGTCCCCGTTACTTGGAGGAGTAGAACGAAATTATAGTGTTTACCATTCCCCAAAATCTAAGATTTAAAGAAATCTTTGTCTTTTACATCTCTCCATTGCACCATCTGCAGTATGATGAACACTGAAAAATGTCTGATTATTTAAACGTTCAAGCGTTATGCGTAATTCTCTTGTGACAAACAGCAGCTAACAAAAGAGTCACCGTCGGGGGAAAGTGAAAACATCAAGCTTAACTAAAATTCCGCTGTCACGACTGTTGAGTTCAACACATTTTGAACAACATCCATTCATCTCCTCCTACCCCAGCTACGTGGTAAATAATGGGGTTGGCTTGGCTTGGCTCTCTCAGCCGGAGTACGCGAATGAATATTGTGAATTCAAAACCGTTGACAAGCAACGTGAAACCAATTCACTATATTTTACAAAATGTCATAACGATTCACACAAAGACAATGCTGTCTTGAAGGTAGATGACATTTCAAAAGAAACACATATAACAAGTATTGTTCAGTTTAATTTATTTTTTTACATGTTACCATTTTAAAAAGATTTCGACTATAACACGCATGAATAATATCAGAAAGGCAGTTATAATTAGCAAATTTATCCAAAGAAAACTTTTTCTTAATATCTCTGTCACAGTTTTCGAAAACAAATCAAATGAAAAATGAGATCTTAATCGACTGTAAATCCATCGCGAAAAATACATGTTTTTTTACTAGAAATAATTCTTCAATAATTCTATGATGGGAAATGCACTGGAAAAATAGCCAACCGAATAGTAACATTTGGCTCCATTCATTTTCTCTAATAACAATTTTAGCTTACCATCTTTGTTCCTAATTTTCATCAATGACATTCCGATTTATCTATGCTGTTGATGCAAATAACTACACCTGCCATAATAGTGAGTACCTCCACTAAACCTTCGATAGCTAAGGTTTAAAATGATGTTTTTTAAAATGGGAACCATTCTTGAAGCTTTTATTTTAGCTTTAATTGAACGATAAATTATTAAGTGCACTATTTCCAGTAAGTAAAATATATTGTTGTATTTCAAATAGACTTATATTTATTGGAATCTCAACTTTTTGGTCACTTTCAAAAGATCAGTAGAAATCGATAAATATCGGCCCTTTTTGACACATTTACAAACAAAAGTTAATTCTCGATTTTAAAAATGTTTCAAAATTAAAATAAACTTTTTCGAAAGATTATTTGAGGAATATTAGCTGATTTAAAGTATAAGTAATCTGATTTGAAACAAATATAATTTACTTTAAGTTGAAAATAACAGATAAATGTATTTTCAAAACAAAGAGTAGTGTTGTTTTACTGCCGGAATGTTTTGACAGATTTATTTTTTGTTATACGGAAACATTATCTGTGAAAACATAATTTAAGAAAATGACGGGTGAACGTGTGTTTATATAATTTTTAAGTACACACAAATCTTAAAAATGATGAAAAAAATCTCCATAATCAAATTTAAGGAATGTTGACTTTAAATTTATTATATACTTATTATTTTCTGTATGGGCCACCACACTTCCAAACAAGTGAACGTTACGTAATATTTTATATACATAAAATAAAACTTTAAAATTATTCATTAAAATCTTGGTGCATCATACTTTGTATTGAGCTTTTCAAATTTTGATTACTAAATATAGTTTTCACTTAATAACAAGATCATCTAACTGGAAGAATGTAATGCAGAATTTTAAACGATAAATTATTATAATTAACATTTTTAAAAAATGAATTCAATTCTTGTGAAATTCTTGTAAAATTCATTATTCATCGAAAAACATGTTCTCACAATAGTGTCTTTAAAAATCTTATTTATAAAAGCATTTAAAAGCTATTCTAATTAAATAATGTCATAGTTTTATTGCATTTTTATTTTACGATCCGGAACAAATTTTCAGGTAATGAAAATGTAGTTTGAATAAGAAAAGAATGACATTTTCATTCGCCAAGTAGTCCTGCTTATAACTAATAAAAAATTTGGAGTGACATATGTAAAAAAAAAAAATACCAAGAATATATAAAAAAAATGAAAAATAATTTCATTCTGTATCTATCTATATTTCTGAGAGGAGGTATTATGCACACTATTTATATTATTCGGACTATAGTCCTCATCTTTGTCGCCATATTTATTACAACGTTTCTAACCAACACATTTATCCACTGTGCCATGTGATCCCGAGGACATATGGCACAGTGGATAATGATCCAGTGAGAAGACCCAAACAGTGTGAGTTCAATACCTAGTTAACGCGGTGGAGTACTTGGAGAGGGGAATTAAGAAGAGATAACTGATAACTTACATCCATTAGACATGACACGTAGAACTAGAACAGTCTACCCCAGTGAGCGAAATAAATGGTTCAGTTCGACATTCTGAAGAAGGTCGGAGCTTATAACGACCGAAACGTTGAATAAATATGGCGACAAAGATGAGGACAATAGTGCGAATAATGTAAATAGTGTAATTTCATTCTTTTGTGAATAACTCCTGAAAGTTTCATTAAAATCCGACAATTATTTCATTTTTGCAAGTATTCCTAATCTGAGCGTTTTTCACCGGAAACAAAAAGCAAAACACTAATCTTAAATATTATGTTCCCGCTGACATAAAATCAAACAAGATTTTAACCAAAATTTCGAACTTACTAGAAAAGATGAAAAAAAAATTAATAAGATAACAAAAAATACTTTGGTCTTTACTCTCAATAATATCATACATATTTTGACGCTATAATTTTGTTTTCATTAAGTCTCAGAATAACGTTGCCCGCTGACATAATGTGGAAAATTATATTGAACCAATTAGGTCTGCGGCTCGGAATGTTTATTCACTTTGTCTTGCGAGACAACTTTTCTCCCCAGAATCTATATTAGACATTTATAAATCTACCATTCGTCAATTCATTGAATATTACTGTCACATCTGGTCTGGAGCTTCTGTTATCTAAAGATTCTTGATAAAATCCAAAGAAGAAACCTGAAATCGCGGATTCAATAATCTTTTCACCACAATGACGCAAATTCCCTGTGCTTTTCGATGATTATTTTCATTGTAATTGTTCTGATAAATAATTGCAGTAGATCATTTGTAAGACAGGGCAAAAGAAAAAAAATGCCTCTAGAGGATTAATGTCTGACAGCAAACCCTTGATTTCTCCGTTAAATTATAAGCTATATTAAAGAAAAGGTTCAAATAGTTTCCCAAACAGCAATAATATACAAGTGATAAAGAAAGTCAAGTTAATGAATATAATATTTCATGATAATCGTGTGAAAAGGTGATAATCTTATTATATCTTTGGTAATTGCATTAATAATATAAGTGAGTATATTACATATGACTCTTCATGGGCATGTAAATCTGCAGAAGATCTTCGGAAATTAATTTATGTATTTTCAAATTATGTATATTCAAATTTATCTCCTCTTCGAGCAAAGAACATCGCAGCAGCAACAACAATAGCATAAATAAATTGGTTTGTCTCGAGAAAAATGGCAGTACTGGTATTCAATGCAGTAGACTGCTGCCCAGTTCGTTTGAAATAAATGCGACTTAAACGTAACATGAACTATGTGTGCAAATCTTTTAAAATATTCAACTCTCGAAACTTAAATTACATATGTAAATTACATATGCAAATTGCTAACATAAAACCCACTGGGGATGAAGAAAATGGCAGTAGAGTTCCAAAAGATTTATATTCAACTCTTTTATTAAGTGCTCTTACTAAGTAATAAACTGGCGAAAAATTTAAGATTGCACACACACCATAATGTTACTCGTGTTTAAGTTATACCCTCTTCATGCCAGCTGCATTTCACTTATTTGTAGTAATGATTACGAGTAAAACATTTGCTCGCAGGACAAATGATTTTTGCAACGACGTGTTTTGTTATTTTTATATTTAAATTTTTTTAACACTAATTAAAAAAAAAACATATGTACCGTCCTAATATTGTCAAACATTGATAAATACTGAATATTGTTATTTATCTCTTCTTAAATAGAGAACTTTTGGAAAATAAAAATAATAATAATAATAATAATAATAATAATAATAATAATAATAATAATAATAATAATAATAATAATAATAATAATAATAATAATACGATATGAAAAGCGTTGTAGAGTGTACCGACAAAATAATAATTGGAAAAGCCGTTATAGATGCTAAAAAAAAACACCATTTATTGAAGTAGTGAATAAATTTTGTGAGAATATTTTGTGCAACTCAAAGGATTATAACATGTCTGACCACCACATATAAATTGAACACGTGAGACGAATTGTACATACCGTTTGCACGAAGAAAACAACGTTCTAAACTTAGAACAAGAAAGATATCGAAAATCTTCATATAGTTGCAAGGAACTACTTATACATAAAATGATCCTGAAAAATTGCAGGAAAATGTAGAAAGCGGAGCGTAGATTACCGTAAAGCCGCACTTTTGATCCATTAATAATTTAGAAATGTACAAAGTCACCTAGGTGATGGTAAATGTCCTCAAATATAGCTTTGGAACTGTGGAAAACACACTATGCCTAAATCACAACAAAGGTTCCGTCACATCCAAATGCTTGAATATCTGACGAGGAATCATTCAAGGTAACTACTTGGGCCCCTTTTATCAGAGGTTAATCCTCCTTTCGCATGAACTAAATAGTAAGAACTATGAATAGAAGGTAAAAATAAAGTATTTGATCATCTATTTTACATGGATGATATCAAAGTCTGCCAAAGACTAAAATGGGTTGTAATGTACCCGGAATGCTGTAAAATGTTTCAATAATTACCTCGATATGGGTTTCACATTAGATAAATGTGCAAAAGTACAGAAACACACTCAATAGATCTAGATTTTGTCACACAGATTATCAAACTGGAACAAGATGGAGCCGATAAATATCTCGGAGTCAAAGGAGATGAAATGTTGCATACCAAAACGAGGGAGAAAGTAAGAAAAGAATACTACATGCATGTGCGTCTGATGTTAAAGACTGAGTTGAAGTGACAAAACAGAATATCAGCCATAAGCTATTTGGCTGTCTCCTTGATGGAATACAGTTTCAACATGCTTAACTGGACAATAAATGACATTAAGCGAATAGATGTCAAAGTGAGAAAGCATCTCACTTGCCACTGCATGCATTATCCCAAGGCTGATGTTAATCGTCTGTATGTTCCCAAATTCGTTGGCGGGGGATAATTTTAACTAAAAATGTCACACAAAACCACAAAAATAAGTCTTCAAAGATAACTGGAATCTACAGAAAAATGGAAGACGGTTGATATCAAGAACATGAAAAAAATATGAAATTTTCTTCAGTAATAAAGGAAGTCAACAAACTCAAAAGGGAATTTCAAGTAGTGAGGAAGTGCGAATAAACTTTAATAAACCTGCAGCGGATAAAAATCTAAAATAGAATGCAAAAGCAAATGCACTGTACGAAATCCGATGTACTAAATGCAATGTATCACATGCAAAAACAATGGCAAGATAAGTCTATCCATGGTCAATAATCTATCCGTATCAAATAAGATGATGTGGACAAACCCCGTACATATCAGTTGTTACTTATGCAGGGTTTAAACTGAAACCGAATGTTATATTTATGCTGCATAGAACCAATGTTTACTACCTAGAATTTACCAATGATGCATACTGAAATATTACTGATATTAGACAGAAACAATTGACCCTTTTCTATCAGGATGGACAGTGTTAACACCCACTGAATATAAATTCGACGGGAAATCTACACTGGGAGAAACTGTTATAAACATCACCCAAATCAGGTTAAAGGTATAGGACTTGAAAAATTTTAGGGACTTTACAATACACACAAACAGAACAATCAAATCTAAATTGCCCAGACATCGTGAACAAAAGCCACAAAAAAAGAATGTACTTTCTTACTGATATGGCTGTCCCAGCAAATTGCATCTTTGAAGATCTTCCTGAGCTATCAAAATCCAAGGATCCTGAAGTGGAAATCTAAAATGTTTGACACATGGAGACATCGGTAAATATAGTTGTAGTTGGAGCCCTCGGATTGGTATCAAAATGTTCCGATAGGCTCATTGAAATCATAGCTGATAGTCCAAGTCTTAAAACTATACAAAATATCGTATTCACAACTACAGCGGAAAACTTACGAGGGCTTTATCTATATAAAACGTGTTTCATCTTGGGCTTTTTTTATTTATTTTTTCTCAATAAATGCTCAGTGAAAAATCTCATGATGAAATTTCTGACACTAAGTATCTGGTTGGAAATCGGAAAGAAATGAGTACACACCAGAAATCAAAAGAAACAAAACAACAAAAACAGAAATAACAATAATACGCTACTATTCTATCAGCCCAAACTGGCAAAGAATTTAAGATTACCAGACGTGATATATTAGTGAAGGGGAAGAAGGAAAAACGTGTATTCCTGTCGACTGGTATTCTTCACGGAATAAAATACCTGCAGAAAAACTGCAGAAAAAATATCCAAGTAAAAATTCAAGTGGTTGAAATTTTAGGATGTGGTCTTGGAGACCACACTAATATCAGTGTGAATAGGTGCTCACGGCATTCTCAAGAGAAGTATAGACAAATGTACAAAAATTACCGGCAACATCTAGATAAAAAAAGGAAAATAACCCTCTCCTATTTAGGAAGTAAATATTATTATCTTATCCGTTAAATATATCCATCACGATGTCATAATAGCGGAATGTAAAAGCCCGGATTCGACTCCAGTCGTGTACATAGGTGAGCATCAATAAAAAAATTATATAATAATAATAATAATAATAATAATAATAATAATAAATATAATGGATAAAGCTGCGCAATAGCAGAAAAACTCTTTCTAGAAAAACATTTTGATGAATTAGATAAAATGAAAATCTGCATTTGTACAAACACTGAATAAACACTATTTACATTCGAACCATTGTCCTATACATTGTTGCCATATTTATCACAACGTTTTGGCCGTTGTACGCTCCGGCCTTCTTCAGATGGTTGGAATGTCAAACTGAAACCTTTATTTCGCTCGCAGGGGTAGACTGTTCTAGTTCCACGTTCCATGTCTAATGTATGTCAGTTATCAGTTATCTCCTGTTAATTCCACTCTCCAAGTACTCAACTGCCTTAATCAGGTATTGAACTCACACTCTTTGGGTCCTGTCACTGTATCTAACCAACACCTTTATCCACTCTGCCACGTGCCTTTAAGTACATCTGTATATGAATTTCTGGGACGTATAAACTTAATGTCTTCAGCAACCATTTTTACCAGTGGTCATACAGCAATTTTTGCTGTTATTAAAAACATTTTTAACCAGAGCTCATATTTCAATTTTCTCTGGCACTCCTTATTACTGGTCCCATCAGGTATTCATTTCTATGCTTGGTCGGCTCAGGAATTTTTTGTGACCTAGCATGTGTGCTGATTCTTTATGTTTACGTATTTCCCAATGATGTTCTTTGTCTATGATTTCAACCGGATCCCACACAAGGCGGTGATTTCCCTTTTCTTTCTATTTGTTGGTCAGCCACGCCTGATTTCTCCACTTATCCTCGTGTTACAGCTTTCTAGTGATCTTGAAGCCTTACCTTAAGGGGGCGGCCTGTCTCCCCATTATATTTTTCCGCAAGTGCTCTGGACGACGTACACACAGTCTTTAGTCATGTTCTCCTCTATGGGGGTCTTATTCGGGAGAGGTATCTGTGAAGTGTGGTG
Organism: Acanthosepion esculentum; assembly: GCA_964036315.1. NCBI lineage: Eukaryota > Metazoa > Mollusca > Cephalopoda > Sepiida > Sepiidae > Acanthosepion > Acanthosepion esculentum. Next base: position 105,736,797 of record OZ038478.1, read on the forward strand.
CAGCTTTTGAACGTTGTTCTGATGTTATATGGACCGCAGATCCTTCGTATTTTCTCCGATAACACATTCACATAAGGCAGGCAGACTGTTTTCTGACTGTTGTTGTCCTCCTATTGTACCCGCCTATCCCAGTTTGCTGGGGCTGCTTCCATGTAGACAGGATAGTTGTTACGTTTTAATCAGTATAAGCAGTACTCTACAACGTAACAACTACCCTCATCCCACAGAGGGCAGTTATTACCCTTTTCTCTCCAAATTTGTTAGAACCACGCCTGATTCTTCCACTTATGACTTCTGCTTGGTGTTGTAAGCAGCGGACAATCCTTGTCGTTACGGTTTATGAATGGTCGGAGTTGAAATTGTGGTATTGTCCTGTGAATGTTGGTTTGCAGTATACGGATGTCTTGAAGCCATGCTCTGTTCGAGATATTAGAACACCCAGGAATTGGAGTGTGTTGTTACTCTCTATCTCCATCGTGAACATATTGCGAACATCAAAGTCTTATTCAGTTCACATGGTCCAGTAGAACCTGGATATCTTCCTGGTGTGGCCAGAGTATGAATGTGTCATCTATGTATATTAGCCATGGAGTTGCCCTTATAGATATAGATTCTAAAGCCATTACCTCAAAGTATTCCATGTATATATTCGCATTGCTGGTGATAATGTCGAGCCCATTGCTAAGCCTCCTCTGTGGGTACCTTGGTGAACACACTCACCACATTCAACTCACAATCTTGTTAGATTGGATGGGCCATCTTTGATTATTTGCACGAAGTGGACGGAGTTTAGGTCATATGAAGGTGACTTTCCGATGAATGGGTCAATTATATCTACATATATATATCTTACATAAGCGACTCAGAGTGTGGCACGCAGAGCCTTGGCAACTAACAATGCCGTCTTTGTGTATCTTAGAGAGACCGTATACGTGAGTTAGTTTGGTGTAATGCTGCGACGACTGCCTATACATCTTAGGTGCGAAGTTATCCTTGTTCTTGATTAGTATCTGTGACAGTTTGTGTTCCGTTTCATTGAAGGATCGTTTTTTTTTACTTTCGCGTAGTTACCGTTTCTAATGAGATCTTCCAGCTTTCCTGTATAATCTTATTTGTCCATCACTTCAGTTGCATTGCCTTTGTCAGCCTGTAGTATGATGATATTATCGTTCCTCTGTAGGGATCTGATTACCAGCCTCTCTAGCTTCGTGATGTCCATGTCCTGATGGTTGTGGCGAAGTTGAAACTCTTATTTCATACTGACTACTCAGAGGCACTAAGCTGATATTGGCTGATGTTGATTACTGCTTTCACTGGTGGGTGATGGACCTTGTGCGTCACCTTCTGATCTTTCAATCTATTTAATGTTTGTACTTGGCGAGCCTTGACTACATTGAATTCATGTCTGAAGGATTTATCCAGGTCATTTTGGGTCCTTCTTCGGCATTCTTCATTGGTAATTCTGTTGAAGAAATCCTTGAGCTCCTGGGAGATATGAGATTGTAATCTCTGTTTTATCCAACGATTGTACTGAATTCCGCTTTTTTGCGACCAGAGGGCTCTCCTTAGTAATAAGGAGAGCCCTCTGGTCGCAAAAAACTTTCCCATCCAACATATAAATGAATAAAATACGGGACCAGTAATATGGACTACCAGACAAAAGCAATAATAATGAAAATTACAATATGAGCTCTGGTAAAAAAAATAGAATCTGAGCACTGGTGAAAATGTTTGCTGAAGACATTAAGTTTATAAGTCCCAGAAATTCATATGTGCTTAAGGACACGTGGCACAGTGGATAAAGGCGTTGGTTAGATCCAGTGACAGGACCCAAAGATGTGTGACTTCAATACCTGGTAAAGGCAGTGGAGTAATTGGAGAGTGGAATTAACAGGAGATAACTGATAACTGACATCCATTAGACATGGCACGCGGAACTAGAACAGTCTAACCCACAGAGCGAATAATGTAAATAGTGTACATAATACCTCGTCTCAGATACTGAGGAAACAATTGGCTATGTAATATGTGGGTACATTTTCATAACTCTAAATAAACATAGAGATTTGATAGGGAAGATTGTGCCAATATTGCATTCCCTGTCGGAACATGATATGATAGTTGAAATGATATTAACACAAACCCGTTGAAAATGGTAAAGTGTACCGATACTTTACATTTATACCGACTAAACTATATTAGCCACTAAAACATTTATGCTAGTAATGAACGAATAAAAGTGCTTTCTTTTACACATGGTCATTCTCTTCCTGATGTTAAATATAAGTGTCCATAAGTTTTTTCTTTTTGATACTGTTCATTATTCACTTCCATGGGTTTATTAGGAGTGATTAAATATATTGATATTAAACCATTAAGGAAATTCCAGGAAATCTATCACTATCGGGAACTAAAATAAAAGATTGAGGGCATGAGCACCCTCCGTACATACTCAGAAAACAAAATCAATCTAATTTTCAATACATTTATGCGAATAACCTTACTATGCCATTGATTTGAGGTCAAATATTGGTAAATGTTTGCATCAGAAAGCGCACCATGAAAACTGAAATAATAATAGTACACAAATGGAGGTTATCAACACCTTAGCTATACCCGTAGTAACATACAGCCATAACATTATTAAATGGAATTTGAATGATATTAAAAAATGGATAGGAAGACCAGAAAAATGATGCAAAAAAGATACACTACCAAATCAGATGTTGATAGGGTGTACGTATCAAGAGCTTTAGGAACTTGCACTAACTCTAAAAACTACAACAATTGGATTGGAAACATACCTCACAAAATCTAATAACCCTCTCCTACAAATAGTAAAACACCAAATTCACTCGAACAACAAAGAAGCTGCATTTTTTAAGAAACAGCTTAATATACCTGAAATCCTACCAACAAAAAACAAAGCGAATACAATCTAGACCAAACAATGAAATAAAATACAAAAACAAATTTGCCTAATGAATTTGTTGGTAGGATTTCAGGTATATTAAGCTTCTTCTTCTTCTTCTTCTTCTTCTTCTTCTTCTTCTTCTTCTTGTTATTTCAACTTCGTTAATGGTAATGTTAGAATTCAGTATTTATCCAATATTTTAAATACTAAGTAAAAAAAATGTGGCATTCCATCTCGAAATGAGAGAATGGTAATTTCCATCAATTCGTATAATTTAAATTACTTCAATATATGGATTCATTACAAAAATAACTGAGCGACAACCAATTGCTAATAAGATCCTTAAGCGACAAAATGCGCAATCAACATTTAATCGATTACATATAAAAGACAAAAATTACTTTCTTTATTCATTTGATGTTGATGTCAATCCCAGACCGTTCTTTGATTAAATGGCAGCAGTTTGAACAGATGCCAGTTTTTTACCTTCCCATGACTCCTTGAAAACTGGCCGCATAACCCTTTAACTTGGGCATTAGCCAAATCCTAGAATTTGCGCGATACACGCGGGAACTCTCTTCAGAAGGGCAATGCAATTATGGCTATTGTATTTGCGATAGAGCGAGTCGCACTGATGACTGACTAACACACCGACAGCCGGACCAAAACACTAACTGACCTGTGGCACTTTCTGTCCACATCACTTCTTATTTACTATTTTCTCCTCATTTGTGATTTTCTTTAACTGACTACCATATTTTAGCGCATTTCTGTCTTTTCCAGACAATATTCTAATTTCTCTCTTGCCTAATTCTTTTTCTGATATCCTTCTATTTTCGGTTATTCTGTCAGTTATTCTTTTTTCAATACTTCAATTAGACTTTCAGTTTCATTTCACTATTCTATACTATCGTTTTTTACATTTCCTCTCCTTCAGGTAAGCGCGCTCATTATGCTTTTCATTTCTAATTTCTAATTATCCTATTTTCATTTTGTTATTTTTTCATGTTGTTTCTTTCTTCCTTGATCTTCCTTTCTTTATTTACACTAGAAAATTAATATAAATTTGAAACACATATGAATTCATTTTATTTTCATATTTTTAAATATATATATTGTTTTGTTAGCGTGTGTACAATTATCGATTTTCTTCGAGGATTTTCGATTTTATACTTTTCATCATTTTATTTTCTTTCAAGCTTTTGAAATATTTCCTCATCTACAACAGATTTTGTGGAAAACTAAAAAGTAATGTGTAGTACTGAATTTATAATCAATGATATTGATCGGGGTTCAATTTTGGCTAAATCGTTCAAAACATTTGCGTGTTTGATATTGGAAAGATAATTAAAGATTTTTTTTTATCTATTCTTAATCAAAGTCTTGGGCTTTCACCATAAAATACCTTCTAGTCATTCATTCTTTTCAACTTTCCATTATAATTTTTATTCTTCAATATATTGATTTTTACCCTCTTTATGTTTGACTGGACAAGTTTTCTATTCATTCATTCAATCATTCATCCTTTCTTTCTTTGCATTTAAAATACGTATTCCATTTTTAGTCTTTAAGTTTTAACTTTTTTCTTCTAATAAATTTTAAACGCATTTTATTTCTTCAAACTTCTTCATCATTTTTTTGCTTTCTATCTCTTTTATCAGATTATCTATTTTATTTTCATTACATTTTATTATACTATTTCTTTTTCAATTTTATAACCTGTGGAAAATACTTATCTAAATCAATCGCTTTTTCTTTCGATTCATTACTCACAAGTCAAATTATTCCCTGAAAGCAACGAGAAAAATGTTAAAAGAAAATAATAATAATGATCTTAGTCCTTTAAAATTTTCCCACTTTAGAATTCTCTTGACAAAAATAATTCTCTTCAAATCTGAAAATCTTGAGTAGGTTTGAAATTAAAATCATCAAATATAGCGTAAAATTAACATCTACTTAAGATTGATCTATAAAATGTACCGGATTACAGAGGATATGTCAGAAATGCTAACTGTATTATATGTTAATATAGCTTTATTTCTTTTAGTTATTCTCGATCCTATATCTTCGTTAATTAGACGTGTAGCCTAAAGCATGCAGGCTTCCAAGTACACCAAAAACATACACATATCTACATGTATTGCTTGGGAGTAATTTACGAAAATATAACTAATATTTCTGAAGTAAGACAATATATATATATATATATATATATATATATATATATATATATATATATATATATATATATATATATATATATATATATATATATATTACAACATAGTTCCTTTACTTTTTTATTCAATTTTGAGAATATCTTAAGTCTGGTAGGCACATATGATTTTATGTTTTTTGTAATATTTTCGTACTGGTTTTAAGATATTTCTTTGCAGAATATACATCAGTTTATACTTTGAACGGTGTACAAGATTTAAAGATCATGCATATGTGCATCTTGAATGTTGTAACAGTATATAATTGACATAGACCTTCTAAATATAGACTTCCTGATCCTGTGCAAAATAATCAGTTAACAGAATGAGAGATATGAAGAAAATGATTACATGGAAAAATATTAAAATTAACGTAAATGAAAATAGATATTTATATATAAAATACAGATACACTTTTGATAAATCCTATTGTTTCGCTATTAAGATATATCTTTTTTGTCTTACGTGATTGACAATAGAAAACCAAACGAAACAAATTCTACCGTGGTAGGTTATGACTAGCTAAGTCCAAATTAATCAGCAGAGGGAGAGATAATGATTGGAACATTGTACTAATCCAGGGTTCCTCATTATAATCCAGAAAAATCAAAGAGAAACGCATCAGCCCTTTTTGTCCAATTCCTAAATAGTTGGTCATATTTATATATCTATAGTTAAAGTAAGTTAGAGTAAAGTATTTCATTTTAACTATATGAAGGATAGCCGTAACCAAATATATTACTGGAGCCAAATATCAAACAGGTCAATGGCTAAAGGTAAACAGCAGTTTTTTGTTTGTTTTGTTTTGCTATTTGTAAGAATTATGATATTAATAGAAATTAGCAAAACTGTATTAGAATTGATCTATGAAGCATTTAAAGCGTGACACATTAAAAACAAAAGTTGTTGTCCCATAAAATGAGAGATGTTAGGTTGAAATGTTCATTTTTCTTTTTGTTTCCAGCTATTAATATCGATATGTACTTAGTTTTCATTCATTTAGAAGACGTTTTGGGCATATAGTAAGTGAACATATAGTTGTTGTATATGTATATCCTGATGAGTTCATAGTACTAGCAAATCTATCCCCGGAATATCCGAACTAACGACCGGCGTCTCCATAATCTTCAGAGGGGCATTTTGCCCTATTTCAACTGGATCATAAGGAAAATAACCAGTCATTACGAAAAGTAACTTCAATAAAATAATGATACAACATTTTTGCGATTACTAGATGTTTCAAGTATAATATAAAGAAAAATAATGATACCTTATAAGTTGAAACAATTTGGGAAAGAAATAAAGAACATAAACATGGAAGCCACGACAGAAAAAATACCAAATAAAAGAAAATAAAATTGGAATGAAAGTGAAAGAAATTAAATGTTTGTCGACACCCCAAATAATGAGTCAATTTCCTTTATGAAACCCTTCGTATATGCAACGGGATCTACTAGAAAGCGAAGATAAGGAATATAAAAAACTACTTTCCTATAATAATTTGAATTTATTTCAACGTAAAATCTAAAATAGAATTAGCCGTAGTTATTCATGTTTTGATATACACATGCGACAACATGGCGTAGCCATCAAACGATGGAATATCAAGAAAGAGTATCAAATCTATATATTCATCCTGATGTATACGTACGCGTGTGGTTTTGCAAGACATTATATACATTTATATGCAATTCCAGCATATAATCAAGTAAGGATGGTAAAAAGCTGTATGTAAACGAAAGGTCTGTACATTAAATAAAGAGAAACGAAAAGAAAATATACTTTTATTTGGTGACCAAAATTGTCATTGTTTCATTGTTGAACGATCACCGATTACTCACCTCTGATGTTTTGACCTTTGAACTGTCTGTCTCTTTTGAAATTTCCCCACAACAATTAAGTAACCGGAGCGCGACAAGCGTCTTTTATGACCTTCTTATTTTTCCAGCGTGAAAGTCAGTATTTTTTCAGGATGTATGAAATCATAATATTATATCATTGAATGAGATATACAATTAGAAAAATAGTGTAATATTAATATGATATAATCTGGATGATACACATAGATATATAAAAAGTAAGTAATACAGGGAATGAAAGACACGGAAAACAAATATATATTCATGGATAAGGTAAAATAATATAAACTATTAAATAAAAAACTATTTACTGTTGATAAGGACCATAAAATTGTGGCTATAGGCATTCTTACAAAATATATTGAAGTTATGTGAGAAGAAACATTAAACATCAATTTTAAGAAGACAGACTATATGGTAATTAGCAAAAGGAACATACCAAGATGCGATCTACGAATTGAAATCACCAGAACCAAGTAATTGCACAATTTGAATAACTAGAAATCATTTTAACAGATAAAGAACAATGACAGACCGAAACCCGAAGACCCATTGAGATAGCGAAATACGTCTTACAAATATTACGGAAAGTATTAAGAAATGAAAACATTCCGTTAGTGTTATGGGACCTTACCTATAACGACAGAGTGAACTCTTTCTGACACTATGAATACTGCGCCTCTAATGAGAGAGGGACGAGACGGAATCGAGTCGAGCCAATAGTCGTTCACTCCAAACCTGACTGACAGTCATACTAACACCTTTCATATCTTGTATTATTATTCTGTGTAATATATCTTTGTTATTTCTACTCTTGTGTTCGTGTTGTTCTTCCTTGGTCCTAACCTTGGACCATAACAGTTACATACAATGAAAAATGTACCGGACTGTTATGCAATGTCTGTGCTCTTATCAGTAAATTCTGGACAATCTCCACACGGATGAAGAAGTGAGTTGAGGCAAAAGAAACGTGGTTCTACAGAAGTATCTTTAGAATACCATCGAGTGAACATGTGCGCAACGACAAAGTGTTAGGGAAAATGGTAGCAAAAAAAAAACTTTTACATAGATTCATAAATAGACAGTAGAAATTTCTAGGAAACATAATGGGAAAAGACTGCTGGGAGTTGCAGGAAATATTGAAGACTAGAGGAACAGTGGAAAACAGAGGATAACTAAGAGCTTGGGCAAATGATGGTACAACGGGGATTAATAGAATTTTAGCATAAAGACAAAGCTTACTAAGAGCTATAATGGACAAGAAATCGTGGAGAGACATCACCGCCCAAGTCCCGAAGGATCATAACGCATAGAAGAAGATTATCAAAAATTCAGGAATACAAACAGATGCACTTTGTATGATCACGTTTGAGAATAGGTGAAATTTACAGCATCCAAGTATCAGAAAGGTATGCACAATCATAACCCTTGAAGCAAGAACAGTATTCTTTAAAAATAATAATTATAAATTAATGTATGTAAAACTGCAAAATGTGTATGTAGGTTCATGTGATCGATGTATTTTACTATTCCTTTATTGTTATCTGCATATCAGTCATTTTACTATCACTATCCACCACGGACGTTGTGAAAGATCGTTATATATCTACTGCAAACTATAAGCAGTATTACTGAACAAAATCTATACCTAATCATTATGTCTGCCTTTCTCTCTGAAAAACGATAATTTGTATATTTTTCTAAAAATGATCTTCTCAGATGTTGAACTATGTTACTTTTAATAAAAATAATTTTATTATTTTATATACAAAATGTGATAGGTCTATTCAAGTTAGTTCAATATTACAATTAATGTTCTCAGAATAGTATCCATTGTAAAATCTGTATATAAAAGAAAAAAATATTTTCAGCATTAAAAATCTCTTTGTCTCCAATTAGTTTTCAAGATGTATCCAAGAAACTAATATGCGCAAAATTTTTTTCGTTGGTTGGAAGAAAAGTTCGTAGCGTTTTTTCCTTTAGTACTAGCAGTTGAACACATTATTTCGTTTAACGATAGATACATTTATAACATATATACATAGCTCGAATCCTGCCGGAGGACGCATATTTTCTGAGAAGATTTCTGGAATATCAGGCCGATCGATGTAATTGAATAAAAAATAATGTTTAATTTAAAAAAACAAAACAGAATTTCTATTCAAATATGACTATCCATAAAAGATCACGTTCAAACAAAATAAATTAAAATATATCAATACAGTTTGAAATGTAAATATAAACGCGGCTTTCTATATGATTTATGCGTGGATGGGGAATTTGAAATGTTTTTACGTTAAAAGTGGAATATAGGAAAATGTTACGTTTCTTCGTCATTTGATACATCTTCCCCAGAAGGAAAAAGGAAAGCCTTGTACAAATAGCAAAAAGTATAGGTCTCGTTTATAGAGATGGTGCCATAACTGAGTTTAATTTTCATAAGGCATCCGCTCGCTTAAGAAGTATATTTTGATCTTGAAATGCGAGAACGTTCTGGTAGTCCTGCAGACATTAATGATGATCAAATTGAAATCTCTCATATGACATCCATTTACACGAGTATATTAGGTACTTGTTACTTGCTGTTGGTCTCTTTCACTCTCGCCTTAAGTATACCCTGAGAGTAGCAAATTTCCTAAAACACTTCTCATTATATATCGCAGGAGTTCGAAATGTCACATTATGAATGTAAGTATAAGCTTCCATTATATTTAAATTGTCCTCTTACTTCCATGGTATTCTCAGGATTATTCTGTCGAACCACGTCTTCTTTTCATCTATGAGCAAAGTGTCCAGCATCTATTGCCATATAGGAGGATTGATATTACAGTAGACTATTTTTGTATTGTTTTTGAGGAACTTCTCTCTTTTTATACTTTAAGTTTCGGAAGACACATTTCTCAATTACAGTTCACCTTCGGATTCCAGTGTTACATGTTTTATCGTTTGTTAAAATCTTTCCAGATAGTTAAATTTCTGTAGTTGCTTGATTTTTAAAACCTACAATTTGTAGTTCACATCTTGAGTTGTTTCTATTCCTAACAACGATACCTTCATTTAAGTTCTTTATAAATGGCCCGTCATCGGAAGACCATGAGATCAATACCGGCTTTCCCCAGGGTTCTCTTCTCAGCCCTACCACTTTCTAGTGTATATTAATGATCTGTCCAAGAACATACTCCGATCTTTAGTGAATATCTACGCTGGTGATTCAAGGTGCACCTACAAAATGAGATGGGTTTTCTCTCAAGATGACTCCTTGCTATAAACGTCGATTTGGACTTAATCTTACCCCACACCCCGTAGAACTCATATATACGACGTTACTAAAGATGTTGTTAAAATGCTCAGTTTATTACACCGCTCAGTAAGTATCCGACTCTTATGTTTACAAGAGCCAGGACAGACGAAAAATAGAGTATTGCTGCCATATGTGGGTTTGAGGTGTCTGTCCTCACTGGCCTATCTTGATAGAGTTCAAAAACGTCTCGGGTCCTCGTGGATGATGAGTAATTTTCAACCTTAAACCACCTTTCCCACGAACGGAAAATCGCCAGCCTCCTGCTATTCTATATCTATTTATATATCAAGTGAACTGACAGGTTACTTTTTTTGGTTTCATCAGATTTGACTTTTGCGGCTGGGACCAGAAATGCCACGTACACGGGGAGGAATCAACCTTATTCCTTTTGTATTCTATTAGTAAGGAGTATGTTACACTTGAACAAGAACTGTTGCTTCATAGACCAAGCAGAAAGTTTTCCGATGTTTAAAGCGTAACCTACTCATGTCTTTGTTTAACCGATACCTTCCACACTTAACATCATGAACTGCACATTTTGCATTCTCTTGGGCTCATACAACGTCACATACGAACCATATACCGTGAGTGGATTTTGGGTCTATTATTGATGGAACACTATTATAAACATTTGTTGTGCCATATTGTATTCCTGCTTTCCTTTAATACATAATCTAGGTGTCCTTGGGATAATATATTTGAGTTTTCTATCAACACGGTGTCATCAGCTTATCTTTTTAAGATGAGCTCATCAAAAATAGATTATCGTAAGACATTTTAATTCTTTTAGGATTGACTCAATGCACTGAGACAATAAATACGGGAAGGAGATGCATTCATACGTTACGCTCCTTCTTTTTTGTGTACTTATTTAAACTATTTTCTATACTTATGCACACATTTCTTCTCCATATATATAATCATGATTATTCTAATGCATTTCCCAAGTAAGTCATATTTTTCTTAGAAGTACAAATATATATGTAGGACGTATTATACGGCATTTTTTATCATTTCATCCCGAGCAAGACAATAAAACCAGTATGTCACAAGTGGTTATGAGTGTAAGGGAATATGAGAAAAAGTAAATACTGTTAAGGAGAAAGTACAATAACGATTGATATTGCATTTTCATTTTTAATGGAACGCAAGAAGCCGGAAGAAAGTTTCACAAGCGAGAAGTGCGAAAGAAGATAACTTACTGTTATATAGAGACAATTCCACTATAAGATGATGAATCTTGCTGCCAGTCTAATAGTAAGTTTAAATTCATACAGTCTAGCTACCAAAGAGGAAAGCTTATCAGAACAATTACCATGAAAATATTTATAGAAAAGCCAGAGGGAATTCACGTTACGAAGCTGGAAAAATTACTGAAAAGATACTAAAACCGAGATGACAGTTCTGAACCATCGAAATTGCAGTTTTCTTTGTATTTTATGAAAAAATCTCTAAATACATTGTAAAAGCCATATACAATGAGTAGGAGTATGGTAGACTTATAAATGTGTGAGAGAGGTCCTCGAGAGGAAAACTGTTAAGCACGACACATTGAGAAAACATAGCGATATATTAGTGCACACCATTCTGCTATCGATTATTCCATTCATGTTCATCGACCTTGCTATATTTATATATCGCCTGTCAATTCCTGATTTTATTTTATTTTCCTATGTATTTACTCAGACGGAGCTGCTAGATCGAAAAATGAGCAATGAGTATATTGTCTTAGTTAGGTAGCATTTTAATGATTAATGATTGATAAATGAATGAATAACTAATAATTAACATATTTGTTGTAATTTAGAGAATGCATAAATCACTTGTAACAAAATAGCTTTTACGAATAAAGGCATGCAGTAAATGTTATTTACTTGTACAGTTATAGAGACTGCAAGCGATTTATATATTAATGTTGATAGAGAAAATACTCAGATTTGCATTTCAGAATTGTGATTTCACAAGAAAATCGATCAATTATAACAAAAATATACAAATACGGAACTTACAAAATAAACTAAATACGTTGATTTTTTTAAAAGCAATTAGTCTAAAGCCGGTGGAAAATACTTAATTACAAATTTATCCAAATTTCAAGCATCGAATGCACAACTGGAGCGCTTAGCTTTGCCCTAAAACCTCCCACCAGATTACCGAAAAAATGATGTTTCGGATTCCATTATTAAAAATCGACAACACTGTGACTCAGATTTCACCAAATAATACATCCCTAGTCTAATTACAACCACATTGGAATGAAAAAAAAAAAACAAAACAAAAAAATGAAACGCATATCAAGAACTACGGTGATATTTTATATAAATTAAAAAAAAACATAGACAAAAAAAACTAATACGTCATATATTAGTTTTTGATGTCTATGTTTTTTTTAAAAATCTTTATAGACAAATATTCATATAAAGAAACCTCTAGATTAATTAAAATCCCACTAAACCAATAAAAAAAAAATATATATATTCATGCACATAAAATAATAAAAATGAGACATTCAATCACTAATCAATGTTTCTTTTTACATTTTATAATACTTTTTATGGATAAAACTTTGGATTACCTACCGTTGACTTTTTTTTACATTTGTGGAAAGTGGTCATTTCAAAAATAATTTACATAAAATTCTTCTTATTTCAGATACATAGATGAATCTCTGCGATTATGCCCACAAGACAATTTTACATGATTTTGTTTGTATTTTTGTTTTATACCTTAGCTAGTGCAAATAATGTTTATGTACATGAAAAAATAACGTCGAACTCATTATAATTTACCTCTGAATCTGAGTCTAACAATACTTTACACTTCCTAGATATCATGTTGCCCAAATCAGTTTGGGGCTTACAGAAAAACTACAAACAAGAATGACCTTATCAATTTTTATTCCCCGCCCCCACTTAGCATCCTTATTATTTCATCCACAAAGGTAAGAGAAAAGTCTTCAAAATATACGACCCCGAAAAAGATAACAATGTTATTAAGAATAAGAAACTTGATAAAACCGATGTATAATACTATCTACAATATCTAGAGAATCCTCTATCCCAAAAAACACCTATCCAATCTAAACAACATCGAAATAATTACAATCAGAACAGGTTGTTTCATGCTAGACGCAATCGATTGCGTCTAGCATGAAACAGCCTGTCGCCTCCAAGTGTTGACTTCAATGTTCACTTTTATATTTACATACGCTCTATCTCTGATATTGAGCAATTTATGCCATAAACATAGCACCTTGAGTCTATATGTATCTATATCTATATCTATCTATATATATATATATATATATATATATATATATATATATATATATATATATATATATATATATATAGGTGTTTGTGTGTGTGGAGATGACAATGTATATGCTCTCGAGAAATCCGGTTGCGCTCTCTTGAGAAAAGCGTATTTCGTATAAAACAAAAAAAATTTTAAAATTATTTTTCTCTCTGGCGTGCGACGATAGTCCAGCGGTAGAATCTCTGATCGATGACAAATCTTTCGGGTTTTCGATCGATTTTCGGCGTATGCCCAAACTGAAGAGCTGTGATACTTTGAAACAGTCTGCCTGTGGATGACAAGATATATATATATATATATATATATATATATATATATATATATATATATATATATATATATATATATATTCAGAACTGAGCAAAGGTAAATGAAAGCTCTGAGATAATATTTAAAATAACTGACTCTTTCTTCCAGATAATCAACAAATCTTTATTAAATGAATTACAACCACTTTGAAAGATTTTTATCAAGCTGCGATAAAAATATGAATTAAAATCTTAAAATATACACTTAATCAAATTAAGTGAACACTTACATTTACACTGTAGTCTTGTTTTACATGATTGGTATTGCAAGTAAATTTTATGCACATGAAAAATCAAAATGACATATGTTCATATTTTTCGAAAGCTGTGTATACTGCCTTCAAACAATATAAGTAATTGTCTATGCAAAATTGGGCTGTTGCAGACTAAATTATACATATATATATATATATATATATATATATATATATATATATATATATATATATATGCACGCAAAGATCAAAAGATCTTCCCGAAGCTTTTTAAAATCACATATGTAAATGTATAATAATGTAGAAATTAAAAATAGCTACAACATATATTTGGAGAGCTCTCCTCCATCATGCAACGAATTATTTATGAATGAATGGACTTTGATAATGACGGCACCAACATCAAGTAGTGGCCATCCGCAGCAAGTGTAATTAGACATCTAGTTTGGAAGCGCAGGCAAATCCTACAATGGGATTTGCAGTTCTTCAATGCTCACTCATCAGTATCTTAATCTACAGTGTGACAAAATCTGAACAATGCCGATGTTCATGGCAGAATGCCTAGAAAATGCAACTGCTTACGAAATAGCACAAGCAAGCTTACCTCAACCATGTTTATTAATAAGCTAGAAACATTCTGGCAAAATGTTTCATGGCTGGATGAGACCAAACTAGAGCATTTGCAGCGGAACAATAGATGCAATATCTGACGAAGTCCTAACACGGTTTTTGAAGAGAAGCATTTGAAATCCACTATTAAACATGACGATGATCATTATGATTTGAATGAGATGTTTTGCTGTGGCTGAATCAGGTAAAATACTAAGCATTGATGACGTAAGGAACTCTTCAAAATACCCAGCGATTTTGAACGAAAGTGTCTATTCCTCGTGTCAAAAGTTGGGTTAAGAACGAGACTGGGTCATCCAACAAGGCAATGATCTAAAAATGCAAACAAATACACAAAACAATGGTTTCGTAAAAAATAAATGTCAAGATTTGGAACGGCCTTGTAAAAGTAGTGATCTGAACTGAATTGAACATATGTGATTCAATTGAAGGAGGAGGCAGTGAATGCAAGGAGCCCAGTTAGTACTGGGCAATTGTGTGAGCTCTGCCAAGAAGAATGGTCAAAAATCGGCAGGCACTACTGCCAGAAACGTCTTAAAGATTATAGAAAAATAAATCTGGTTGACATTGTAACCTCAAAAGGAGGATTGACCAAATAGGAAATGCAAGGTTCACTTATTTTTCCAAATCTTAATTACTAATTAATATTTTTATTCCAGATTGATAAATTTTTTGAAAATGGTTGTAATTAATTTAATCACATTTTTTTCTTAATGAATAAATAATTTAATTAAGATTTGTTGATCGTGGAAAAAAGGAAATTATTTTTTAAAAATATCTTAGGAGTTAACTTCCTTTTGCACTGCACTGAATATAAATCTATCTATCTATCTATCTATCTATATATATATATATATATATATATATATGTGTGTGTGTGTGTGTGTGTGTGTGTGTGTGTGTGTGTGTGTGTGTGTGTGTGTGTGTGTGTGTGCAGGTATGCAGAAACATAGGAAAGATTACGTTAGGTAAATAATCCAGAGTTTTTTGTATTTTAAACATGAGAACTCTTATAGAGCGAAGGACTCATATTTTTTAAAAATATTATTATAATATATATATATATATATATATATATATATATATATATATATATATATATATATATATATATATGTCTTGAATTCAGAATGACAAAAATATACAAATGACAAAGTATATACATGCTCCTGAAAAAATATGTCGTTTGAGCTTTCGGGAAAAAGTGTATAAAATATTATTGTTTACAAATTTTTTATTGTAAATATTAAAAGGTCTAAACTACTGTTTATTGCAAAAATAAATAGGTCTACATTCACTTTCATCTCTGCCGTGTGCCAATGTCTTAGTGGTAGAGTCTCCGACTGATACAAAGAATTTTTTTTCGATCCCGGCTTGAGGCAATCGGATGCCTAATTGATGATGATCTACGAAACAGTCTGTCTGTGTATGAAAATAATATATATAAAAGTGAAACTTATATAAAAGTGAAAGTTATAAATTATATATATATATATATATATATATATATATATATATATATATATATATATATGTGTGTGTGTGTGTGTGTGTGTGTGTGTGTGTGTGTGTGTGTGTGTTTTATAAGTTCCAGGAAATAGTATATGAACATAAAATAATATATGAACATAAAAGGGAGATTTCACCAAACAATAAGTCGAATGCGTTCGGTGCCTACTGACCAAATTCTGACATGAAAAATATTCGAACAAAGGAGGAAATATTTCACTACTACGTAAAAGTCTAGAGAGTGAATTAATCGTAAGGTCATCGACAGTAAAATTTCGCCCTATCTCTTACAAAGTTACACCATTCCTGGCAGGTTATCACAGTGTGGGTTACCGACTAACAAAAGTGACGGAAACAAAAATAAACATACTCTAAAGGAATTCGCCTTGATATAATAATAAAAAAAATAAAACTGTCCATCACCCCTCGTTCATGCGGATGCGTAGTCGAACCAACATAACAAATTTAATCCAATGAAGTCCTGAAGAACAACACGCGCCAAAAATTAACGTTTTCTACTTTGTCATACAATTTCCCCTATATTGTTTTTGATATCTAAAATATCGTTATCTTATATATATATATATATATATATATATTATTATTATTATTATTATTATTATTACATCTTTTTATTATTTATTTTTACACCAACCGCTTCTTTCTCCTTCTTCTTCTTCTTCTTCTTCTTCTTATTATTATTATTATTATTATTATTACTATTATTATTATTATTGTCGTTGTTGTGTTGTGTGCTTTTTTTCAGTAACTGAGTAAATGTCATTGTCTTTAACAGCTTTTTCGTCTATTTTCCATTATACTATATTCATTTCTTTATTAATCATTAATATTTACTTTTATTTATTTTTTTGCTTTCTCATGCAAGGCGAAAACTTGAATATTTCTTTCCATTATCTTTTATTCTATTGCAGATTATTTATTCTTCTCTCGTTGTTGCTGTCTATTTAATTTTCCTTCATTACTTTTTTTCCTTTAAGTATACATTTCATGTGTTTGTCTTGCAGATTCCCTTTGCACTCGGCCTTCGTACACTTACTTCGTCTCAATTTTTACTCTGCCTCTGTCTGCCTCATATTTTTCTGTGCATTTATTCACAAGGGCTGGCATGCCAAGTAATGTCCTGAACTCTTTCTTCTCATATACATCAACAGCGCCAGTTGCATTTCATGAAAATCTTCGTTCACGCCCGGCAATTTCCTGATGAATTCCAACGTACGAAATCCCCATAATGGAACTCAGTCCGAGGAAAATGCAATATATCATTTTCAAAATGTGTCTGTCGGGTTACTGGGGAAGGGATGGAACATTTTTATTCGTGGGATTGAGGTTTTCTTTGGAACATTCGAGAAACAAGATTTGCCGACACTAGAAAAGTAAAAAAAATTGGAAAGGAAGATAAATCTTTCATTCGTTAGTTCACAGTTGATGGACGAGCCATTTCAAATATCTAAATCAGCTATTGACGACTTTTCTTGGTACTAGGCATGTAATATACAACATATTCCGATGAATGAAATTAACTTCCCAAAGAACACTGGAACGCAAGCTGTGGCGAGATTATCAATTTTTAGCAGGTGGGGGCAGTAATCTGTAATAAAAAATATAGCTTAGACTCTAGAGTATATTTAAAGACAATGTTTATGAGAAACGACAAAATACCTTATGCTCTTCAGACAATTATTTTCAATTCGTCCGTCAAAAGAACACTCAATATATATAAATATATATATATATATATATATATATATATATATATATATATATATATATATAGTCATCCATAGACAAAATGTTTCGCTGTATCGCAGCTCATCAGTGTGGCTAGACATCCGATCGTTTCAAGCCGGGACCGAAACCCGACCGATTTGAAATCAGTCAGCGATTCTAACGCCTACGTTCCCGGCAGAGAGAAAGGCGAATTTTTGCATATTTAATTTTTCATAAATACCTCACTGACCTAGAGGATTCAATCAGTTGGAAAAAAATTAAATGCAACCAAAAAGAATACATTTTTTTTATTAAATTTTGTTTTTTACAGGTTTTATTTTACGCATATTGTGGTACGTTATAGCCAGCCTTAGCCATTACCCCTGGCGTCACTGGGGACAATTTTGAGCATGCAGCTGTCTAAAGCATACAGTGATGTAACCTACGTAATCTTTATGAACAACAGTCCACACGTGATACTTGTAAATCACCAAGAACGCCTAAATACTTGAAACACACAACAGAAAAAATATGAACTTGTACGGTATTCTTTCCCATTTGAAAAGTGAAAAATACAACAAAATACTATATTAGTTGTATTTAAAATATATATATATATATATATATATATATATATATATATATATATATATATATATATATATTACCGTTATACCCAGAATATATATATATATATATATATATATATATATATATATATATATATATATATATATATATATATATATTACTGTTATACCCAGAATATATATATATATATATATATATATATATATATATATATATATATATATATATATATATATATATATTTAAGCGTATCACCCCAAGCAAGGCTGGAGGCCACTATCACGCATGGGGTTACAGAAGGGTTGGAGGAAGAGCAGATAGGAGTGGTAAAGGAGAGGATGTCGAGAAAGAGAAAGACGGAGGGTCGATCAAGGGACGGGGGTTACAGAAGATTTGGAGCGAGAGCAGATAGGAATGAAAGATGAAAGGATGTGGAGAAGGGAAGTGGATAGATCAAGGCAACTGGAGATGTCGATTGACGCTACACTTAAACCGTTGGAGATTGTAATTGTCAGGGAAATAGTAATAAAGAAAGGAGTTCCATAGGCGAGATGTGCGAGACATGAAGCTATTGGAGTAGAAGAGACGTCTACATCTAACAGTTTCAACGGTGAAGGGGTGGGAACGGGATGCCAGCCTCGTAGGACGTTTAAATTCACGAGGCCTAGGGACAAGCGAAAGCAACTCCTCGGAGCAATTACCGTGAAAGTACTTGTAGAAAAAGCAGAGCGATGCAACATCGGGTCTGTGAGAGTGCGACTTCAGACGAGATGACAGATCAGGGCCAATCACATTGCATATCCGTCTCTGGATCTTATCAAGAACCCTGAGGCAACCAGCAGGGGCCCCAGACCATATATAGCAGCAATACTCCATGCAAGGGCGAATGGTCGATTTATAGACTTGGAGGATCGATTCAGGGGAGAAAAATTTCCTGGCTCAGCACAGGGAACCAACTTTTCTTGCGGTGGATGATGCAACTGACTCGATGTATTTGTTCCATCTCAGATCAGCGGACAGCGTGAGACCGTGCAGCCGCAGAGAGGAGGTCTCGAGAGGTTGGTCCTCAGACATTCTAATGGGATGCAGGGATGGATCCTTGTGGTGGTTAATGGGGAGCAGTTTTGTTTTAGAGGCGTTAAAGTTGACCATCCATTTCTCTCCCCAGTCCACAACCGATTGGAGGTCCTTTTCAATTTGAGCTGCCAGGTTAATTTTGTCCGCCTCACTAGATTTGTGTTTGAGACAGGAGTAAATAGTGGTGTCGTCAGCGTAGATACCGACTTGGGAGTCTATGGCGTCAGGAAGGTCGTTTATAAATATGAGGAACAGAGTATGGCCAAGGATGGAGCCTTGAGGAACGCCTGCGTTAGTGGGGTAGGAGCTAGAGATGAATCCACTGAGAACAACCTTCAAATTCCGGTTTGACAGGAATGATTGTATTAGGTCAAACAATTGACCTGTGATACCATAACCCTGGAGCTTGCAAAGGAGGCCGACATGCCAAACTCTATCGAATGCTTTGGAGATGTCAAGGGCCACGGCACGAGCTTCGCCGTTATTATGGATAGCTTGGTAGGCAAATTCAGTGATGGCCGTAAGCACATCGGCAGTAGATCGGGCAAAGCGGAAACCATACTGATTGTCTGAGTGCAGATCGTGGGATATCAGGTGATTAATCACTTCGGCGATGATAATGGCCTCGAAGACTTTGCCGAAGAGGGGTAGGAGACTGATAGGACGGTAATTGGAAGGGTTGGAAGGGTGGCCAGAGTTCTTAAAGACAGGAACAATGGTTGAGGACTTCCAGCAGTCAGGAAAATAGGACTCCTTGTGGCAGCGGTTGTACAATTTAGAGAGGGCAGGCGCAAGTTCCTGGTGCGCATTTCTTCAGGACAATGGCTGGTATTCCGTCACCACCGGTAGCCTTGTGGTGATCTAAGTTAGATATAATGCCCAGTACCGACGACGGGGTTATGTGCAAGCCGTCCAGGAGGGCCTCAGTTCTGGGAGGGAAATCGGGCAAGGGTACCCCTGAAGAGTCAAGCGTAGAAATGGAAGAAAACTTCCGAGCGAAGCATTCGGCCTTGTCGGCAGAGGTGGTCAGGACCACAAACTGATTGAACAGGGGAGGAATGGAGGGTTTGTTATTATTCAGAACGCTCTTGCAGAGGCGCCAATAGTCTTTGGAGCCAAATTTGCGGGATGCAATACGTTCCTTCATCCGAGCAGCAAATAGTGACTTGGCATCGTCGAGGGTACGCTTACACTCATTGCGTGCAGAGGTAAATAGACATCTGTTGGAGTCGGACATATCACTACGAAAACGGTGGAAGAAGTGGTTCCTATGGGCAATGGTGGCTGAGCAAGCAGCTGTGAACAAGGGGGGGAGCTCGGTTTGACCTTGAATTTCCTGGAGGGGATGAAAGCTTCGATACCGGCTTTAATCCAGGAAGAGAACTCAGAAGCACAATCATGAGTGGGGAGCTTAAATACAGCATCCCAGGGGACATCGAGGAGGAAGTCCCGAAACGAGTCCCAGTCAGCCCGTTGGTAGCAGAATGTGGTTCTGGTGGTAGGAGGCTCGTTGCAGGGGGTGGGGCTGAAGGAGATGCTAACAGACACGATAGCATGATCGGAGTTACCGATAGGACAGAGATGCGTGGCACTACAAAACTCAGGGATGGAGGTAAAACACAGGTCGAGGAGTGAGGCGTTACAGTCACGATTGTAGGAAAAACGCGTGGGGAAATCGATTATTTGGGTGAGGGATTGAGAGACTGAAAAGTTGAGAGTATGTGTGCCTGCGAGGTCAGTGGTAGCGTTCTTTAGCCACTGGTTGTGATGGGCGTTAAAATCGTCAAACACAAATATGTGAGCGTACGGATGGACAGAGAGGGCCCTATCTATGTTGTCAGAAATGACATCGAGTATCCCACAGTCCTGAGAGGATGGAGAGCGGTAGAGGAAGAAAAGATAGCTTACAGCATTGAGAAGAGATAGCCGGAGACACAAGTACGAATGATCCGGCGATTCGAGAGAGCACTCTCTAGCCAGAGGGAGATGGTCCTTGACGTAGACACCCAGGCCATGCATGTGGGTTAGAGAGTCTTTTCTGAAGAGAGGGAGGTATTCAGGGATCGAGAGATCAGAGGAAGGGATAGATGAGTCAAGATTGGTCTCACACAGGGCGAGTATATCCGGACACTTAGCAATGAGGAAAGACTCAACGCTGCAGAAGTTGGTTCTAATGCCACGGATGTTGGAGAAGGAGATATTTAAAGGTTTGGGTGATTTTTGGAAGGCTGGTTTAGGTTTATATTTCTGTTTTTTGTTATTCATGTGGGTAATTGGTTTTGGAAAAAGAGAAGGCCTGAGTTAAAGGAAGCCGACGGTTATCACCCATGACGCGGGCAGAGAGGGGGTTTGGCACAGCCTGATTCATAATGTGGCCTCAGGGTTGCCCACCGGAGATGACTGCAGGGACACCTATCCATGCGCGACATGGCACTAAAGACACCCCGATAGTATGCCACTGTTGATCAGAGCGGCCGCTCAAGACGCTACGCAAGAGTTAGGGCTCCTAACTACCAGTCGGAAACAGCAACCATGGAACTGTCAACCGTGTACCCTCAGAATGAACAGGCAATGCCACAGACTCCACGCATCATGGGAGAAACACAGCGGCAACAGTACAGAGGCCAGAGGGAGAGAGAAAGAGAGAGATCCGGGAACCCCTTCCTAAACACGAAACAAGGTTTGGGCCTCTACTCGTGTCCAATAGAAGGGGGAGGAGTGTAGACCGGGCGGTAGGAAAGCCTACCTTCTCCTATTACATATAACATATACAACGATGACAGAACAAAACAGTAGGGGGATGTAGTTGGGATAGTCGCAGGGCTTATACTAGTTGAGGGTACTGGGGGATAGGAATGACATACGGTACTATGTTTTAAAAAATGAAGAAAATGAGTAGAAAATATGGTTAGCAAGCTTAGAGGTTAAGAAAAACCAGGTAAAAATAAATAAATAAATAAAAAAATAAAATAAAATTTTACTCACTCACGATCAGCTTCGTGCCGACTAACCATTTCACAGAAACTCTAGCGAAAGTAATGGCGTGCTCAAGCCCCGAGCTTCAAGTTACAAAGAACGCAGTGTTGGTGGTGGGGGTGGGAAGGGCCATACGACCATTCTACCCTTCCGTCCACGACCAGCAGTGGGCCTGGGATACTATGCTATTTGTAAGAGAATATTCAAATCAACAGGCAAAGGAAAACGGTCACCCGTCACCTACTGAAACAAATATGTCAGACCAGCAAGTTGTCGAGAGCCAACCAGGTTTATGGAAGAAGGAGACGACAAAACAAACTGAAATCTCAGAGATTGTCTATTAAATGGACTAACAAATGATAGTCCCATTGACCTATATTTAAAAAAAAAACAAAAACAAAAAAAAAAATGAAGAAAATGAGTAGAAAATATGGTTAGCAAGCTTAGTGGTTAAGAAAAACAAGGTAAAAAAAAAAAAATAAATAAAATAAAAATTTACTCACTCACGATCAGCTTCCGTCAGTGCCGACTAACCATTTCACAGAAACACTAGCGAAAGTAATGGCGTGCTCTCGCCCCGAGCTTCAAGTTACAAAGAACGCAGTGTTGGTGGTGGTGGTGGTGGTGGTGTGTGTGTGTGTGTGTGTGTGTGTGTGTGTGTGTGTGTGTGCGCGCGCGCGTGTGTGAGTGTACTTATTAAAAGCAATAGACCTCTTATTAATCACACAGCTTATAATATTTCTGGAAACATCCTTCAATACATGTAATATATTTCTACGTAATTAGATAATCACATAATCATTTCCAATTAATTTTTTTTTATTCCATAACGTATTTTTGATCTTTATGTATTTACAATAAAAAATCTTTTTCACCCCTTTATACGATCACATGGCTTCGCCTGCACGTGATAACATTAACGCGTCTCTTGAATTAAAATTAATTCGTAACGTTTTGTTGGTCCTTATAATTATAGCAATACGATTCCGCTGCAAGGCAATTCGCTAATGTTAAAAATTTGACCCTGATGATGAACGATGACGTTCGAAAGTACACGGTTGTCTTTTGTAAAATATGTATATCAATATAATTTTGAAATAAAGGTCTCATTCGAAAATATGAGAAAATACAAAAGAATATCAGGGGGACTAAGTTTTCTTTGGCGTTTAATACAACGAGTTTAATATATATATATATATATATATATATATATATATATATATATATATATATATATATATATATGCCAGCTGTAACAGCAAAAATTTAAATATTGTGTAAAAGCAAAATTGTATATTTATTAGATTAAGGTTTGAAACGTTGTATATTAGAGTTGATTAAAGATATCTTACAAGAATTCTCCGTGGATTTTTATAACGCTATAGACTCTATTTTAATCAATATGAATGCATAATGACTCTCGAAGCTTAACATACATATCGTGATGAAATCGATCATAAGCGAAAATGACATGTTCATCATGAATTAATCATAGCTAAGGATCGGAAGCTCATGACGGATTGAAATTAAGTTCAAATACATATATATATATATATATTATTCAACGATCATTTCCCAATTAATTCAAGATGATCTTCGCCCTCTCTATACTTGTAACTTTCTGTCCTGGAATAACAAAGTGCCTCACTTTTTTCACGTACGATTTCCTTTACGAGTTTTTTCAACGCTCTGTATTGGTATAGCTGAAACTCCTCTTTCACGTACCAAATGTCTTATAGATTGAGATGGATCTTTTGTAATTGATCTCTTTATCTCTAAATTGATATGAGGGCCTCTCGTCCTCTTCCGACTTCCTGATTCAGTTTTCTTCTTCATTTTTCACTTTTTTTAAAACTTATTCACCGTTCGCTTGATGGTTATTGACTAGATAATGAAGATGGAAGCCAGCGTATAAATGTTGGTAACATTACTGAAGTTCAAATAATCATTTTCCTCTCACAATTTCTCATTTGGGAAAAGAGTGGGACTAGGTTGAATCTGTTTTTCTAGCAGTTTTTTTTTCAGTAATTCTTAATGACAAATTGTATCATGATGGCTAAAAGTTCTATATGAAAATTTGGGGAATGTATAAAATGATTTTACTGTTTTTTTTGTGTATATTAAACATTTTGTAGCATGGACAATTATGCTGTTACATTATTTCGAGAATTTTACTGTTACACCCGGTATATATATATATATATATATATATATATATATATATATATATATATATATATATATATATATATATATTATTACATACGATCAAAATCAAATTGCTCACTACAAAGATGCATTCTTGTTTCGATGCAGCTATATCTCGACTGGTGAGAATCAAAAATGGTTATTGTAACCGCATCATAACAAGAATGCATATTGAAGTGAGTAAGTTGTTTTTGACCGTATGTAAAAAATTGTAAAATTTTCCATTCCTTTTCTCACGAGGTCCAGAGTTCCGATTACTATTGCTACAGCCTCAGTCTTCATTTATTCCACCACATCCTGTTAATCTCGATCTCCAGGCCCTTGTATTTGGACAATTTCTCCATAATTTTCATGGAAGTATTTCTCTCAGATGGTACTGCTATGTCAATAAGCATACAATTCCTGAATCTATTGTCTTATATGATAATATCACGCCTGGTGACATTTATTTCCCTGTCAATTTGAATTTTCATGTTCCAGGGGATAGTTAAATCGTTATTTTGGGTAACTGTGTCTAGTCAGTACTTATAGCATCTCTCCGTGGTTTCGATTTTGTGATTCCTGCGTATCTTGCACATATGTCGCTACCTTGTTATGCCTGTTGGTATATTCATCTAGTCATTCCTAGTTCCGGACATCCTGAGATAATATGGTGGACTGTTTCATCATATTTTCTGCAGATTCTGCATTTCGGGTTAGTTTTATCCTTGGTTATGTGAGAGTGATGGGATCTGTTTTCGTGGTTTTGGTTCTGCAATAATTAGACATCTCTTTCAGCTTTCAGCCTGCTTCTCCTCAGCCACTGATGTGTTTTCTGTTGGTCCATATCTCCTTCATTGTAGGTATTTACCATGCAACGACTTGTACTCCCAGTTGTTTGGGAATTTCATTTGGCCAATTTGTTATGGTTTCTGTTTTACTTGTTTGGTGTACAGAGTATCCGCTTCCTTTACTGTTGATAGGGTTTCTGTTACAATAAGCTGCTTCTTGAAGAGTGCAGCTTCTTTGTTGATGGAGTGGATTTACTGTTTGTAGGAGAGGTTCATTGGTTTTTGTGAGCTATGGTTCCAATCAAAATGTTTTAGGTTTTAGAGTTCAAGTAGGATTATACCTCGGTATCCTAAAGCTCTTTGGCACTTACAGCCTATCAACATCTGATTTCTGGTGGTGCATCCTAATTTGGGTAAGCAATTTTCTGGTCTTGGCGTACAATCTTTTAATGTCATTCAACTTCTAATTATTTATATGTATCATCTTGGTGTAGTTCCTCGATCTTATTGTTGATATCAAGGTCTAAATCCGTAGTTTTCGTTAGTTTACCTCCTTTGAAGTTAGCTTAGGTACGTTTGTCGATTCCAAACTTCATGCTACTGTCATCGTAGATTTGTCAATGGTGATTAGGTTTTCTCTTGTCGTCATCCTTGGCAAACGTTTTAAGATCATCAATAAGAATAGCTGATTCAATTTGACAATCTGTGACTTATATTCATAGTAAAATTTGTTTAAGTGGGAAGCTGACTGGCGCTAATGCAAGACAGAAAATAGTGGTGACAATGGATCTCCTTTGAAGATCCTACTTTTGATTGACCTCGAAGTTAATGACCCGTTTGTACGGTTTGGGTTTGGTGAAGTCTTCCACTTTTTCATTCTGTCCATTATAAATCTGACCATTGTGGGGTATACTCTGTATATTTATAGGCTCTTCTCAATCCATGAGTGTGGTACACTGTCAAACGTCTTTCCGTAGTCGATATTTGCTCTTGATAAGTTTCTTTTTCTTGTCACCTATTCCATTATTGATTAATTTTACTGGCCCTTGCATCCGTAACTTCCTCGTTTACATACCTTCTGTTCTTCTAGGAGTAAATTGTTTTTCGGAAGGAAGTTGTATGTTAGCAGTGAAGATTTATACATTTTTAGTAGGCAGGTAATGGGCCTATAGTTCTTCGGTGTTTGTTTCTCTACTGTTTTGGGGAGTAGTTAGGTTGTTGTTATTATTATTATTATTACTACTACTATTATTATTATTATTATTATTGTTGTTGGAGACGCAATATTGGATTTGTAGAAATTTAAACACACTGAATAGTTTGTGGAAGGAGTCGCATAGAATAAATGGGGTGGCACCATGGAATAAATGAGACATTTCGCACATTGGAACCCGGGATTTGTTTTATCGTTTCACTCTTAGTACGGCGATAATATCACTAGACTTTACTTGGGATGATTGAGGAAAGGACAACAAAGGAACAAACTTCGAGAAGACAGTAGATGTCTATAAAAGTTTGTAATTATCAGGGAAGCAAAAAATGGGAAGAGAATTCCACAGGTTTGTAATGCGAGAAATGAAACGAAAAGTGGTTGCATCTAGCTAATTCAACAGCAAAACTGTGAGACCAATCTAGTAGCAAGCTTATATTCATGTAGTGGAGACACCAGTTAGCAAATCTCAACAGATAAGTTGTCATGAAAATATGTTTAGACAAGTTAGGGAAGCCACGTCACGTCCCTGAGAAAGTCAGTGATGTTGAGATGTCTGGGCAGTATCGGGTACATTATATGAATTTATGTATTCCCTTCTGGTCAGGTTTGAAGTAAATAGTTGGAAAAATCAGGCCTCGATTGGTAAATATTTCGAAATAACAATTATGAACTCAAAACTGCATAAACGAAGTGGATATGACTTAATTATTTTTACCAATAACGCAATGATATTTAGCAGATATTAAAAAAGAGGGATGTAGAGAACGATAACCATATCCTACGTCACAGCACTGAGAAAGAGGAAGAAAGAAAATTTCATATAAATGTTTCCAATATTTTCACGATTTATTCGCCATGACTTTGCAACAATCTCTTATTTAAGTTATACTTGAATGTAAAAAATATTTAACTTAATTTTTTTATTCTACTTTATATATAAATTGATATTTTAATTTTTTTTGTAACTAGTAAACCTCTACTATTTAGAAATACATATTATAATCGGATCGTTAATAAATTTGCGAATGTTTTAATATATTTGAATGGAGTGTTTTTCTTTCGTTCGGAAACCTAATTTAACCGTTTCCAATGTTTCTCGATAACATTCTGTTGGCATTTCGGATATAACCTAAGCATCAAATATTACGAGAGATACACACGAAATCAAAACATTTCTATTTTATGATGTCTTAACTTTTTAACATATATCCATTCTGACACCAATTATTTTATAATAGGTAAATCGCTATTGTCTTATACATAAAAATGTACATACATATTCCGTTATTCTAACCTGCCTCAAGCGATAATGAGAAAATTATTGTAATTAAGAAATGGACTGTTCTGTTGCATATATCCACATTGCTGGAGTGGGGTTTTTTATTTCTAATTCATGCGCTGTGCCAAATGATTGAAGCCAAATTAATGAATTAGAAATGAAATGAAATATTTTTGCAATTTGTGGTAATAAATTTCTGTACTAGTGTTCAGATTAAGTAGGCAAGATGTACATATTTAACATTAGTTTCAGATGCGTTTGTGATATCCCATTGTATACATCAAGATATGATGAAACTTTTTGTTTTAACGACAGGAATCGCATTGGAGCAATGAAGACAACAATATCAAATATAATTTAATTTGATTTATAGATAGCGATGTATGTGTAGAATAGTAAGTATTAAAAACATCATGGAAATAAATAATACAATATTTCCAAGGGTTTTAAGCATAGTATGTAACATGCATTCTAAGAATGTGTATATATATATATATATATATATATATATATATATATATATATATATATATATATATATACGTTCTACAGACACACGCACAAACACACACACAAACACACACACACACACACTCACACACATATATATATATATATATATATGTATATATATATATATAGAGAGAGATACATAGATAGATAGGCACACATAAGCACGAACGCATATACAAATGTGTGTGCAGAACCGCACACCTGTATACAGTAGCACGTCAATTTTATATAAATACAAACTGCGATGGATACATTGTCGTCTAAATTAGTCAAATATGAAAATAAGTCTGACATTTCATTCTAACATATATATATATATATATATATATATATATATATATATGTATGTATGTATGTATATATATATATATATATATATATATATATATATATATATATATATATATATATATATATATATATATATATATATATATATATATATATACCCAAGTATAGGATTACCAGAACTACACAAAAATATGTTGAAATGATAAAAAGTAAATTCATTCAATAAAATAGCCACTGGTTTCAACTACGGCCTCCAGACGAGTTAGGAATCTTCTGTAACTTTACTGGAGGTTCTTCCTGCTTAAGTTGTTAAATGCTGTCATAATCATTGCCTTCAGATCATCCTATCAGTTATAAAGATTTTTGGTGGTTTTCCTACTGTGCCTCACAGATAATAATGTAATTGATTAGAGTCTGACGAGTTATGTATCCAAATATAATGGCTGATAAACATGACTTGTTTTAAATGTTGGGAAGAATATGCCATTTTCAAAAGTACACCGTCACTTCCATGAAATGATTTATTTTTCTATAGATTTGTAATAGATTTGTTGACATTCACAGCACAAAGTTCGCTGGTCTGTACAATATTTCTATTATAGATCCTTTTACACACGGTTTCTATAATCATAAATCGCCAGGTATTTTTATCTTCTTTATCTATTTTCTTATATATTAAATGCGAAATATATATATATATATATATATAAATATATATATATATATATATATATATATATATATATATATGCAGGTTTCACGATTTTCCGATCATCAGACAAATTTATCATTTGCCTTGTCAAACAACCTCAGAGAACGAAATTTTCCTTTCTCTTTATTCATATATATATATATATATATATATATATATATATATATATATATATATATATATATATATATATGTTATAGGTTATTGCACTCGGACACACAAAAATGCATTGTTTGATAATGATCAACCAGCTGATAAATTTATTTGTGTCGATCTGTTGATTTTTAATTTGGGGTTTTACATGTTCTAAGATAAAATTACTAATCTTTCTGATCATTTTTCATTAAATCTTTTTGAATCAATTACATGTAATCCTTCGGTTTTTGGTTTTGTCAGGCTTTACGAATATTTGATTAGATTCATTGATATCCTTAACCAATGTATACAATTGTTTCTGAAATTGTTTTTTGTGTTTATAGAAAGTTATGTTGTAGAAAATATTGCGCAGATCCATCTCAAAGCCTTGTAAACGGTCAATAAGATGTACAGTTTTTAAAATGTAGAACAATATGTATTCATTGTGTTCAAAATACCCGGAAGTACGGTTGCCATCTCATCCTTCGTATTACATCCTCGGTCTTCATGACAAATTTCTCGAAATATTGCCTTTATGCGAAATTTCAAAATCAATTTTATCCATGTTCGGGTATAAATTAACTGTAAAGATGCTCAACCTTATGAGGAGCAAAATATACAAATGCAATGTAAAAGAATTAAATGCAAATTCAATCGTCTATAACAGTAATTTAAAGGTGAGATCAATACAAAAGTAGAGATATAATTCTTTATTATAGGTTGTTACATTCCAACAAGACATATAACCGTTACAAAAATGCATCAAAACATTAATGCAAGTTTTAATAATACTTATAAAGCATCATTTCCCGCGAAAAGATAAAAAAGAAAAAAAAGAATGACGATATAATCCCCTCGAAAAGAAAAAGACAAAATTCATATGATATAGCCGAAAAAAAAAGAAAAGAAAGGAAGTCAAAGTAAAGTCAATAAAAAGAAAATGAAAAATAATAAGTGTACAGAGAGAGAAGGAAAGAGAGAGAGAGAGAGAGAGTAGAGTGTGGGACATATAATTAAACTCTCTTTCGTGTTTGTTACTTTCATTACTAGACATATCAGACAATATAGTCTTGATCTTTTAAAATTACATTCAGCATACAAATTTGATTTCTATATTTATTATTTCTGAAATAACAATTGTCTATATCTTCAATCGCTATATTTACTCTATTTAGCTTTCTATATATGTAAATAGCAAACATTTGTATGTGTATGCATATACGTTCCGAGTCGCCTAACCCATTAGAATAATAGAGGTACCGCAAGTACAGCAGTCATATCAACAGTGGCGTATCTTAGGCATGATAGACTGCGGAAGCCTATACCCACTCCAAGCAGATTGAAATTCAGTGTTTTAATGATGACAGACTGTTGGCCAAACAAGGCTTTGGTCTGTTCTGCTACTTATGCATTACTTGGGGTGGGAAGGTTACTTGCGCGTAAATGAATCTAAAGATCTTGACTGGAATTCTAACTTAGCTCAGTGATATCATATTCCATTACACCACCACCCATGAACGTTATTATCTGTTATATATATATATATATATATATATATATATATATATATATATATATATATATATCAGATACATACATTACTTATCTCTTTCCACACATACACACACACACACAAACACACATATATATATGTATTGAGCATACATATATAATATAATACATAGCTGTACGACTATAAATACTGTGTGCGATGGATAAATTCTCGTCTAAATTGTGCAAATATAAAAATAATACTGACATCTAATAATATCATTTATATACCAAAATTACACAAAAATATCTTAAAACATTAAAGAGTATATATGTTCAATAAAATCGCTATTGGCTTCAACCACAGCCTCCAGATGACTTCGGAATCTCCTAAAATAATCTGGACGGTATCCCTGTTTAAGTTGGTAAATGCTGCCATCCTCGTTGGTAAATCCTAGCATTCAGTTCATCTTTGGTTTTATAAGAAGTATTGATGGTTTCTTGCTCAAATCAGTCCCACACATAATAATTAAGGGGACTGCAGTCTTGCGAGTAATGGCCAGATATAATGGGTGAAGTGGTCGCAGAAAATTTCTGCAAAGTATGACTGTCTTCTCTTGCTTGTGTGGCCAGGTGCAGATTCCTGTTACCCGGGTCTTGACTACCTTTTTCATTCAATAGTACATTAATTAACGGTACACACAGATGATTGAAGAAACGTTTCTCATTCCAGACCTTTTTGAAATTGAGAAAATTTTTTTAAAATTTTAGGAGAATATTCTATTTTCAAAAGTATAGACTCATCTTCATGAAATGTTTTATTTTTCTATAGTTTGTAATAGATTTCTTGTCATGCACATTACTTAGTACGCTGCAAACGTGCATAGTTAGGTTCGGTTATATTCAACATTATATTAATTATGTTTCCACTGGCAACTTCCTTTGTTTCCTCACTCTTTTATATATATATATATATATATATATATATATATATATATATATATATATATATATATATATATATATATATATATACACGAATCTCAAAATAGATTATCTTCAAGGGTGAATTAAGGAGACAAAAAATTTAATTTTATTGCTAGTTGTGATTTTTTCTAATGCGCTTGAGACGCAAGTTATTATAATTTATTATAATTTTAAGTATTTTAGCAACATTTCTATTATAGAGTTTTTACACATTGCTTCTATAATCATATTTAAACATTAAATGTTGGTTATATCTTTTATATAAAGTATTGCACGAATTTGTATATTTTATTTACATATTCTTGTATTGTCAATAAATATTTCTATAAATTGTGACGGTGGACATGAATGCCCCACCTTACATGTGCGTGGGAAAATGAATCCGACTTATGCAATGTATGTCTCCTTGATAATGATGTTCTTTTGAAATTATTATTGTTGTGATAATTTTACTTTAGTTGGAAATATAAAAGAAATGAAAAAAACTACGGTGTCTTTATAATTAATATCAATTTTAAGTTGATTCGAGAATTCAAGTGTATTAAATAAAATAAATACATATAATGGAGAATGGACAATATCTTGACAAGAAAAATCGTATGGTGTTCACTTGGGAAGATAGAAAGAATGTAGCTGACGGAAGGTACACAAGTTGCTACCTGATCAGTATTGGCTGGGTCACCGTGGAATGGGTGTACAATGCTGAAAGACCCGAAACCATAATGAATTTCGGGTAGAAACATCAGTGATGATGTGTACTAAAGAATCCAATAAATGGATTTTTTTACGAGTATATATATATATATATATATATATATATATATATATATATATATATATTATACAGTAAATGCGAAAATGTCACACGACATTCAATTTCACACGATATTCAATTAAAAGGACACAACTATCTTACTTTCAATTATCTCACCTTCTTTAACTTATACGATAAATGCGAAAATGTATGTCACATATTTTCAATTAAAGTGACTCAACTCAGAAAGATATCACCTTATACATCTATCTTCTAATATAATAAATGTCACATTTTTTCAATTAAATGCTACAATTCTCTAACTTTCACTTATCTTTCCTACTTTTTTTTATATATATAATAAATACGAAAATGTCTGTGTGTGTCGCACTTTTTTAGTTAAAGCGATACATCTCTTTGACTTTATCTCAACTTCGTTGTCTATCTTCTTTTCATATAATAAAAGAGAAAATATCTATATGTCACAATTTTTCAATTGATGGGACACAGCTCTCTAACTTTCAATAGATTTATCTTCTTCCGATATAACAAATGTCACACTTTTTCAATTAAAGGTACATAACTCTTTAACTTTAAAAATCTCATCTTCTTCAATATAAATAAATGCGAATATCAGAGAGAAACTTTTTTTTTTCAACTTTTTCCCAGAGGCCATAGCCAAACATATACCATTTCATAATCAAGCCGAATCTGTAAGCAATGTAAAAACATTGCAGACCGAATACGGACCCGCTATTCTGAAATTTTGCATTGCAAATGTTTTCGGCGATTTTTACGTGATTTTGGCGAATAAACTTTTGTACCATAATAATTTTTATAACTTGGAAATAAATCTGTGAATAATCGAAATTAATTGTAAAATCCATCGAAAGTCACCCATGAAATATAAGTAATTGTTTGTACGGAAAGTAACGTCCTACGTATATCAAATTTTTTAAATTAAAAGAGCAGCAGAACAATTATCGATAAAATTTTAAATGGTAAGCTGAAATATTAATGTATTTTTTTAAGAGCAGTGATCTGTTTTTCAGTTCTGTAAGTTATTGTTGCCTATAGCACGCGGCAGAAGTATGCATCGCAAAAAGAAATCTCGTTCAACAGAGGACCCGATTGTAATAAAAACAGCTGAGGATGCAGGAAGGAAAACAAAGTCTCGTGCAAATAAAAACGAAGATCAAACGGCAGCCAGGAGAACTTCCAATGCCGAGAATATGCAAAGACTTAGGGACTCTCAAACTGTTGAACAAGCCGAAGGCTAACTCAAGACCCTCCACAGAAGGTAGCTTAAATGCCGCCTTGCATGTTTGTTCGCCCGCCCGCATGTTAGAAACTAACTATTTTTTTCGATCGAAAATTATCCAGTATGCTTCTGATGCTCATATTTAATTGGAATTTACATCGGTCATTCTTTTCTTTACATAAAATTGTAAATTTTGCTAAAAGTTAATTTTATTTTAATTGCTCAATACAAACTAATATAAAAATGTATGTTACGTTTTTTCTACAAATACTTTCACGGTAACTGCTCCGACGAGCTACTTTCGCTAATTCCCAGACTGCAGGAATTTAAACGTGCTACTAGGCTGGCATATCGGTCCCACCATTTCATTGTCGAGACAGTTAAATGTAGCCGTCTCTTCTACCCCAATAGCTTCATGTCTCGCACCTCCCGTCTGTGGAATTCCCTTCCTATTACTTGTTTCCCTGATAGCTATAATCGCCAGGTATTCAAATGTAATGTCAATCGACTATTCCCTATCCTTTTCATCCATTCCTCTATCACGCCTCTTCACTCTCGCTCCCACTATGTAACCCTCTGCGTACTAGTGGCATCCCGCCTTGCTTGGTGTGAAATACTTTAAAAAAAGTGTTCATTCTCCTAAACTTACTAGCATCAAAGTTGTTTACAATTACTACTCGGGCATCTTAGCCGTAACGCTTACAAACCACGTTGTCATATGCTTGTAGATTTTCGTGCAGCTTTCCTCTAGAAGTCATCTAAATCATTAATGTTTACGTGATCAATCTGATGAATTCGACTTTCGAAGTTTTCCCAGTGAATTTTAATATGAAACTGCTTTTGAATTAATTCTGCGTTGATTTTGTTAAGCCTTTCGCGAGTTGCTTTAAGTTTAAGCTGTGGCTTGTTGTCTCGTTGAAAGATCCAACACATCAAATTTCAACATTTGCCGTAAAATGAACAAAATAGCATCTGGATTCCTATGATTTATCACTCCATACAGGGTTACATCTTTCACATAAAAGAAAACAGAACAGAAACATTTTGAAATGATTAAACTTTCATCTATGTGCTTCACGATAGTTATATTAATTGCCAATCAAGGACGGTACTTGTTTTCTCCATTACTGAAAGAGATGGGTTGTCGCCAGAAAATTTAATTTTCCTTTACGACCAATGTTTTTTTTCAAAAATTTCTTGAGCATCACAAATAAATCATGAGTGAAAGTTGTACATTTTTTGTTTTTTATATTTTCTATCAGAAATGTGCAGCATTTAAATTTATTACTGTTCATTTCAATACGAATATTGCTCTCAGGAACGGATTTCTCAGCTGCACTCTCTCTTTCAATCCTCTTAGAAAAACATGATGTAAAGGGCGTTATCTTCTGTACATATATATTGATATTGTTTTCTTCATATCTCTTTTAATTTATCAAGGTTAGACACCTTGTGCGGTACAAAAGTTTTGTAAGACAACTGCAATGGCAGCATATAATGACGCTTTGCTAGAAGGTTGTATGCAGCATCGGAAAGATAGAGGCTATCTTGCTTAATACATAACGATTTATTTGAATAAAGTAAACATAAACAATACGCAGCTTCTTTTATTTATATTATTTATATATGTTATTTATATATGTTTTTATATTTCCTTATAGATGATATATATTTTCTGAGCGATTGTTAATTTTATATCAAAATCTTTAATCTATGCAAATGAAATATTAAAATTAAATATTAATATATGAAATCAATATATGCAAATACCTTTTGGTATAGACAGATATATATATATATATATATATATATATATATATATATATATATATATATATATATATATATATATATATATATATATATATATACACATGTCCTCTGCCCTGCTTTTCATATAGAACGTGGGGTGGAGCGTTTCTTTGATATAATACATAGCTCTCCGTCTATAGATATATTATGCGATGGATAAATTGTCGTCTAAATTACGGAAAAATGAAAATAATACTGATATCTAATTTTAGGAGTTATAGTTACCAAAATTACGCGAAAATATCTTCAAATACTAAAGATTACATTTGTTCAATAAAATCGCCATTGGCTTGAACCACGGACTCTAGCCGACTTCAATTCCTGCAACTCTTCTAGAGTTTCTTTCTGTTTACGTTGGTAAATGTTGCCAAATCCTTGTCTTCAGTTCATTTTTGGTGTTAGAATCAGTTTTGTTAGTTTCTTGCTCAAATGCGCTCCACACATAATAATCGATAGATTTGCAGTCTGCGGGAGTAAGGTCGCCAGATGTAAAGGGTGATGCAGTTGCAGCAATTGTCTGACAGCCATGACTGTGTTCGCCTGCTTCTATGACCTTTGCGGTGGCCTGTTTCCAAACATATGGTCTTCCACCAGAGATCCTCTTGACCCAGGGCAGAACTATCTCTTCAAGACCCTTGATGTAGAAGTCCATGTTGATACTGAGGCTCTGTATGATGATTAATGGAAGAATAACGTCACTATCATTAGTGATCTCTCTAAACACTATGATGTTGTCTGGATATATCATCCAACGCTTTCCGAATCCTTTGCACACTCCTCATATTGACAACCAAACACACTGAAATGTTCGTATTGGAGCTTCCGGTTCGAAAGGAAATCAGTACTCCAGATCATTTCCAAATTCTGGCGGATTGAATTGCATTATAGTACTATTTTCTCACAGACGATGCATAATTACTATACTGACAAAAAGTCTAGAAAATCAAAAACAGGCAACGCGCATGTGCGAAATTAATAATATGATATGGCGACAAATTACGCATCGTATCCAGTATATGGAATATTTCAAATGGCTTTTTTATTAATGCTGCGTATATTTCTTTTGTAAGATACTTTACCCGGTATAAGTGTGATATGCAAATACATAAATACATTTATTGTTAAACAGGGGAAACTTATTTCCACTTAAAACTTAAACAAATTTCAATAGTAGACATATTTTGTCAATTGGATGTGTCTGATGAATTTATTTCATTGGACATTTAAAACTATCATTTTCGTATCAGCTTAAATATTATCATCAATTCGAAAAAATATATGGGATTAAATTACTGTTATATATAAAATATTTAAGTAAAAGGAAAACAATTGTCCCAGTTAATTAAATTTGTATATCCCTAGTAGAGTACAATTCCATAACCTTTCCAATCTAGATGTCGATGATATAATTTGACCTTCTCCGAAACTAATTGCAAAACACAATGCACTCTGAATTTCTATTTAACCCCATACATTGGGGAGAAGATAAAGCTTCTCATGGTTCCCAAGGTTACATATGTGAAAGTAAACGTAATGACAAAGACTCGAATTTGAACTCGGCATGCCGATATCATTTTCTGTGCCGATAACCACTACACTATACGTACATGCAAGAAGGCATAATATTAATCCATGTAGTTGTTTTATGCTTTCATTTTCTTCTATGCTATGCTAATGACTTGTAGGAAAAATTACAATTGGTAAAGTACTTCGATTTCCCAATATCTAAACTATCAAATCGAATAAATATTACATATAATCATCTTTGTCGTTTACATGGTTGCACATCAACCTGAACTTAACTTAACCAACTTTTATGATAAACGATATTCAAAAATTGTATTTTAAAGAAAGTAATATATTTCCATTTATCTAACCAACTGGTTATTAATTGTTCTTCAATAATTTATATTTTGCTTATCAGGCATCCAATTAACAAGTACATTCGCGTAATATCTCTATATAATAAGTTATTAAATTACAAACCGACATAGACTTCATAATGCCTTGATAAAATTTACTCACCATGTTATGAAATTTCATTAATTATCAATTCACTGGCTTCTTCATTAATTCCTTGCAGTGTTTTATGAGTTACCCGGAGCCTATCATTAATCGCAAGAAACTGATGCGATCGTGATGCGAGGCAATAGACGTCTCCTTACCTTCGATAGACATCATGAGAAATCAAACTTAAATTAAACATAAGGATTAATGACCTTGTTTGGAGCATAGTGCATGCCATACACTCCTAATTCCCGGAATGTCATCCCAATGCCCAAATAGTGCAATTGAAAAGCTCTGATATGGCACGCGAGCAGGTCACAGGAGGTCTCCATTAAATAGAATTTCATAAGCTAAGTTATTGTGACATACTTATATTTCTGACCTATGGGCCAAGCATAATAGGTTGGGATTTCGAATTATTTCCAACAGCTCTGGCGTAAGATGGTCCGAACTAGCAATTCGAGCCTTATTTAATTACGTGTCAGATTTATGCGTGCTTCATCCGATCTTTATTTAAGATTCCCCGAGGTGGTCATTTTAGATAAGACGTAGCGGCTATCTCACTTTGGAAACTTGAAGAGTGGCGCTCATTTCAGATAATGTCGACACTGCAAATATTTGGGCATTTTATGCAATGCAATATTGGGTTTCCATTTGCATTTCAATATAAAA
This sequence comes from Acanthosepion esculentum, assembly GCA_964036315.1. Taxonomy (NCBI): domain Eukaryota; kingdom Metazoa; phylum Mollusca; class Cephalopoda; order Sepiida; family Sepiidae; genus Acanthosepion; species Acanthosepion esculentum. The sequence continues at coordinate 105,775,544 of OZ038478.1, forward strand.
CCTAAATAATTTTATGCAAAGAATAGCAGGTGTTAGGTCACGTGTGCTTGGCTCTCTATATTTTGATTAAATTATCAATATATTTATTTGTCTATAATTTCTCAATATCTATCGGATACTCTATTTTGGGAATCTTCATAACTTATACGCTGAACAACTAAGAATCGGATAAATATAAATCATAAAATTGCGCAGAACGCAAGTAAAATTATATTGTATAGTATCTTAGTATAATTCTGTTTGTCTGTTCCTTAGTAAGCACGACCGTTATGCCCTGTCAATACCTCATAGATAATGAAATATTTCGTTTAGATCTCGTGAAAAGACGGAACATGCATATCATAGATGCGACGTGGTTTCAGTGGAAACATGAAAAATATAGAAGGAAATAATAAAGTGTTTAACGTCTCCTGCCTGTTACTCAGAAATAATGGACTATACCGGTTTTATCGCGTGGAAAGTTGGAAAAGATATATCACAGACGTTACTTGGTTTTAGTGTGAAAAATAAATAAATAAAGAAGCGTTTAATGTTTGTTGCAGGGAAATGTAAAAGTTGCCATTTTTCCAAACATGTTCATTTGTACCTCCTTACTTCTTAAAATATCGTCCGCCATTCATATTCATGATTGTTATAATATTTTGTAAAAGTTGTTAAATTTCTGGAAATTTCTGGAAATTTCTGGGAATTTATAACGTGCATTTTGTGGGGCTATATAAGCATGCATGTTGGCTGTATTGTCATTTAGATAAGACGAATGGGATAAATGTGTTGTGATTGATCAAATATTTTATTTGTTTCAGCGTATATAAGCTGCGTAGTGAAAGGAACTCGAAGTATACATTTTTAACCATAATGTCTCATAAAAGGTGCTTTACTCCTGAAGGAAACAAAAAGATATGGACGAAGAATCGAAGAATTCCACTTGAAGAACAATCACTGGAAAATAAAAGCAGGACACCACTCAAAATCTAAATTGTTCGTCCCTATCTGTTCCTTGGAGCATCCATTAAATGAAGAAAAGAATGTATAAAGGAAATCTCTAAATAAGTAACAAGTTTATGGCAAAATAAATTAAATCTCTCAAATTTATTAACTCAGTTCATATAAACAAAAATGAATCAAGTGCAGAACACCTACAATGAATGTGTGAAAAGAGGAATATACTATCTATTGAATGAAATTTTTGATATCGTTGTGTAGTGAAGACAGACAATTATATCATCTGCAACCAAATTAGTAATATTTTAAAAACTTATCAACCAGCAAAGCATTTTTTGTTAGCAGTTATCCCACGAAGGGATTGACGTTGAGACGTATTTTCAATCTCTTATCTACGGATTCACTATTAAAGAAGCTGAAGAAATTTAAATAAAAAAGAAAATGAAGAAAGTATTAAACGTACAAAATTGCTTATTGCATTTTACGGTAAACGAATTGATGTGCTTGTTTTGAAGAAGGAAAATAGAAAGGTTAAGTTAGAATAATTGCATCAACTGAATGGAAAAGCGGAAAATGTTGTGAAATGAATAACAGATGTTCTGGTGGAATACAATTTATGGAAGATCATAAAGATGATTGTTGCGACACTACTAATATGAACAATGAAAGAAGGAATCGGATTATCGTTCATTTGCAATGAGTATTTGCGCAAAAGAAACTAGTAGAACCACAATTTATTGGCTGTCCACATCATATTCTTGACCGAGGGCTCCGCTTAGTAACTGATGAAACTGGAGGGAACAACACATCACCCAATATCAAATATCCATTTATCTGTGAACTTGTAAATATCTATGAACAGCTCAAGAAGAATTTCAAGAATGGTCATGAAGAGATTACTAAAAAGGCAGGATGGTATATTGGTTATTTCTATTTTACTTAATTCGAGATTTCCGCTTTTTCGAAGAAACTGGAAAATTTACTACAATGATGTTTTAAGAAAAACCTAACTTGAGCAATGCATGATGATATTCTAGAGCAAAACTTAATCTTTTGGTGTTATTCTTCAACCAGGGAAAAGAGAATCGCTACTCGACATTTGTAGATTCAGCTCTTACAGATACGCGGATCATAGGTTTAGTGACCAAATCTATAGTGCAGCTGATTATCAGAAACTATGTAGCAGCTTACAGACTCACAAAAAAGCATTAGTCTCTGTGAAAAAGCTTTGGAATTAAGAACCATCGAGAATTGAATTTCCAGAACAAATCAATGTGCATAACGAGCAATCAAGTGCATTCAAAATCTTTATGACGTTTGTAAAAAGAAGGAACATTTCAATTTACATTTATTTTTTATAATGAATCACTATAATTGTATATTATGCTATATTTATGCTGGTTAATATTCTATATTATTTTTCTTTAAAAAGCTTTTATTGCTTGTAGATGTACGTTTGTAATTGTATATTGAAGTTTGCCATTTTTGTTTATTTGTAAGATTTTGTATCATGCTATAAATATGAACTGTTAAATGCATTAAAATTCATATGTACTATTCCATTGCATCATTAGCAATCTGAAAAATAAATTTTCTGCAAGTTTGCAATCTTTGTTCATTTGTAAGGGTTTATGATATGCTATATCTATGAACTGTTACATGCGTTAAAATGCAAAAGTACTATCCAATTACATCATTAGCATATTGAAGTTTCTGATATATATTGATTTTTACCCTTATTGCGTATATGGTAAAATCGAATTTTAGTTTTGGGGTGCCATTTCAAGAACTAAAACAGATTAATTCCCTGTCATTACTTTTGAAGAAAAGTGCATCTATTTATGACACACAAACATAAGGTTACAAAATTCATGACCCTAATATATATAATCTGTTCTCGGTAACAGACAAAATTATATTTGCTAAAACTATCAAAAATCTAAAATAAAAATTGCTATAGGATGTTTCTTTGATCAAAAATGATAAAATAATTATCAAAGCAGATAAGATGGGTAACTATTACCAAATCTACGCGGATATGTATCATAAAGCAATTTACAAATAAGTTAATAAGTTTTATGAAAAGGCACCCAACAACCGGGGAAATGATATCAATAGTGAAGCCAAGAAAGTAGCCATCGAACTAAAAATTGATGATAGGATCTACAAATTACACCACAAAAAATCGTTGCAGTTAAAGACCACAAGGTAAATTACATAAACCACCCTCAATACCGATTTATCAGCCCAACTAAAAATAATATCGGTAAAATCAGCAAAAAAAAACATCCTTGAAAGAAATAACCAGACTTTAATATTACTATGGGAGCATATGATTCAGCAGAGGCATGTGAATTATTTGGTATCTTGTTATTGTGGCGAATAAGATTATTTTGAAGATTAAGAATACAGAAATCTACAGAGATGACGGTGGACTTATCCTGTGAAAAACATTACCACGAAATAGAGACCGATTCTGAAAAGATTTAAGATAAAAAAAAGAAATTCATAGATCACGAATTAATATTACCACTGCTAATGTGATCCACTTTCTCGATGTGAGCTTGCATCTGAATAATGGTCACTACAAATTATACACAAAAGCTAAGTATAATAATAGATACGTCAGTAAAGAATCAAAGCACCACTATAAAATTCTAGATAATTTACAACTAAGCAAACATCAGGCGAATTTAGAGTATTTAGAAAAAATCAAAGGTAAAAATAAACAGAAATACTGTAAGCGTAGAATTATATGGTTTAATCCATCCTATAATCGTAATGTTCAAACTAATATTGGAAGAATAAGCAATTTAACTATTCACTAACACTAGAAAAGATTTTTTAACAAAGATAATGATAAAATCAGATAAACCTGCGTTAAAAACATCGATAAATCTATATCCCAACATAACAGCATTATATTACTTAAACATATTCCAAACAAAGACAACGTCAATTTTTTTTAAAAGTAAATGCAACTGCCGAAAAATATGACCTATCCCTTACATGGTCAATGTATGACTAATAATACTGTATATCGAGTTAGCATAGTTTCTCATAATAATGTCAAATTTTATTTTTGTTCCGGGGAAATTTCAAAAGATTTTAGGCAATATAAAATACAAATACAGCACTGCTCGCTAAATATTTCAGGTAATTAAAGAATGGTGTTATTGTAGCAAGAGTCAAATCTCAAACCGGGACAGGAAATAGATGTAATTTATGCATTGTTGAAAATTTAGATATCTTAAAACACTTAAAAAATCGTACGTTATAAACAAGAGGAATGAATTGCTAGTTACATTTAGGCATAAATCTATTTGCTTAAATACGTTCTTTTTACACAACAAATATTTTCCCTTTATGTTTAATATAAAATAAATATACGTACTTTAAAATATATATTACATATATATATATATATATATATATATATATATATATATATATATATATATATATATATATATATATATATATATCCTGTGTATGATAAATGCTAAATTTATTTTTATAATTAAAATGTGTAATCGCAATATAATATACAACTGCGCCAATATTTTTTATTAAAATTTAATTACGTAACGGTCAGTCAGTACACAGTTTCAACAATTTCTGCACTATCCACTTGTCAGACAGAATAATATCAACTTTCTCTATTATATATATATATATATATATATATATATATATATATATATATATATATATATATATATATATATATATGTGTGTGTGTGTGTGTGTGCGTATGTGTATATGTATTTACAAGTGAAAACATTTCATGAAATACATTTACTTGAAATACAATCTATTTCATGAAATGTTTCCATGTGTCGACATTTAAAATCTCTTTCATGATATTGATATGGTAATTTAATTTAAAAAAACATATATATATATATATATATATATATATATGTATATATATATATATATTGATTAGAAGAAAAGTATATTTTATATTTTATCTATCAAGAACAATTTTAAGAAAAAGTATATCATAGTATAAGTTGAATGCCCAATATATTATCATTATTAAAGAAATGTTATATATAATTTTTCTCTCAGAAATAAATAATTATTTAATAATTTTCCTATTCATCATTGAAGACTACACAAAATATGTCTTATGTGAGACTTCAAAAATACTTTGCACGATTTTCGTTTGACCCAAAGACCATTGCGTACAAAAAGAATCTCTCGTGACTAGGCAATGCCTACAAGGTAATCTTGGTCACACAGTAGAGCCTCTATTTCCTGGCGCTGTATCAAAAATGGCAGCCGGAAATGTCGATTATGGACACCTGCCATGAAACTGAGATTTGCGACTAGGCTTTAAACGGTGTGATTGTCTCTCAATTTAATCTGTCCATTGCTCTTTTCTTCTGTCTATCAATTATTGACTTCCTCTTCAGTTTCTCTCAGAAAAACTCGCTCGTTATCTATCACAGTTAAACACATACACTGACGTATGCATGTGGACACGCATATAGGGAAATACTGAGTTATATTTTATGGAGTCTCTCAAATGTATATGTTGTATGTACTGAAAATTTCTAAGACTGAGCAAGTATAGAAAATTTGAGAAATGTAAAATTATCAAATGTTTGTTTACTTAATTGAGGTTAGTTTATTCTAAATCCTGTGACTGAATATATGCACACACACACACACGCATACAAACACAAATATATATATACACATTAGAAATAGAAGCAACCATATAATCATATATATCTACCACAAACCTACCGACAACCAACAATATCTTCATTTCAAGAGCCATCGCCTATAAAACTGTCTGAAATCCATTCCCTATTCCCTAGCAGATTGGGTTTACACTATAGTGACCGACAAACACCTCAGAAAAACCCGTCTAGAAGAACTATATATAACTCTAAAAAAACGATGATACCCATACAACACTAATAAACAAATGTTTTAGCAGCAAAAACACCTCTAGACCAACTACGAATTAAAAAAACATAACGTCGAACAAACCCTATCATATATCTCAACATACAATAAGAACAATCAAGAATTATTGTCAGAAATTACAAGAAACAAGAATAACGAAAATGAAAAATATACTAAAAGCAACATATATAAATAAAAACAAACGCCAATCTAAAAACTTGAAACGTATATTAACCTCATCCAATTTAACCAACAAAATATACAGGGGATTAAAAAATGCAACAAAAAAAGATGTGGATTTTGTGGTCATTATAGAAGGGAACTCCTACACTTTTGAAAAACCCACAATTATATTCAAAAATGTGATCTATGTACTCAAATGCAAAAATGCAAGATGCACTTAATAACAGAGTTGCCCTTCACAATAGTAACACCAAATTACCCGAAAACAGAATACTTTTTGTATCGCAACAGAACGACAAATGCAATCAAGGCATATTTAAAATTATGCCAATATACTAATCAGACAGATAATCTTTGCTACAAATTCAGGAAAACAACTTCGTAGACAAATTTAAAACAGCACTGAACAAATCATAGCCCCACACGCATGGACACACAGGATACACATATGTTGGCCAGATACACTAGTTGAACTGCAGACATACATACATGTACGTACACGCAGATACGAATGGAGAACAATATATATATATATATATATATATATATATATATATATATATATATATATATATATATATTCTGGCAAATACAGACAGACTACTCACACGAACACAGGATTAATGTGTGTATGTGTGTGTGGATGTCTATATATGTGTGTATGTGTATATACATATGCATATATGTGTATGCTGATTCCTTATTATAAGACAGTATGTATATATGGGTAGGGAATTTACATATGCAGCCTAACAGGTAAAGAAGGCAGCTCTCATCAAGATATCTGTTATCACGAGTTTTCATACCAATTCTAATGGCTTTATTTACATTAAGGCATACATTCACTTTTGCCAGCAGTCCAGAGAAGAGTTCAAAGCTCACTAAAAAAAGAGAAAAAGAAAAACGAGACATTAAAAGAACATAAAGAAAACTTATTCCTTTTAAAAAGTTATTCCTTTTATCAGATTGAGGAAGATCCCGAGACCGGAAACACGTGTAGCAGACATATGAAGAATAAAATATAATATATATACTGAAACAAACCTACATTATAACCGAAAACCTTTGCGGTCTCTCTCTTTGTTTTAAAATAAATATGCATTTTTCTTTCGTTTGAACAATTTGAAATTTTCCATATATATATATATATATATATATATATATATATATATCACAAAATAATATATATATATATTTTGTTTTAATTTTTAAGATATTCCTCATTATACGAGATGGGAATTTTGCACATGAGTTCTGGTGGTAATAAAATAGTGCTCTGTATCTCGTGAAATTTGTTTGTACATTCATTTGTATTACATAAAAAATTATATATATATATATATATATATATATATATATATATATATATATATATATATATATATATATATATATATATATATATATATCTTTTCATTGGAATTATAATTAGATTTTTAGCTATATGTGTTCAAATTATATTATGAATAGCAGTTGCTGAAATGGTTCCCGATGCGAATTTCTGAAACTTTTGAAAATTATTTTACACTTAGTCTCTGTATCTCTCTCTCTCTCTGTCTCTCTGTCTCTCTCTCTCTCTCTCTCTCTCTCTCTATATATATATATATATATATATATACGCATGCATAAATGTATCTAAGAGGATAATAGACAGAAAATGTGGAAAAATTCATCCATTTCGCCTTTTAACTCTCGAAATGATTTCTTCAGATTAATAATGCTTTATCGATCAGATCTTTTATATATATCGATAGTGAAGAAATACAGCATTTTTATATTGGGCGGGTTATCATTATATTGAAATATTTGGCGTCAGCTTCATCTAGACTCTTAATCTCGCCGTCATCATTCTGCTTTCATTCATTAATTCGTTTTATGTTACTATTTTTTTTTAAATACATGATAAAAACATTCATATTATGTAATTTTTTTGAAAAATCCTATTAAATAATAATTCCGCATAAAATAATTTAAATATACCTACTAGCTTCTCTGCTGCTACTTCTTAACCTTTTCGCATTTATGTTTTAGTTTGGTGTAATTCGGTGCCTTTGTTTCAGTGTGTGATCTTTTCACTTAATGTATTTTGTATTATTCTTTTTTATCTTTAGGTTTTTTGCTGTTTCTTAAGTGGTATAGTGTTTCATGGTCATTGCTTGCTTTGTAGTGTGCTGACGTTTTTGACTGAATTTATGTATATGCGCGCTTAATTAATTTATGTAGGATTGACGTGTTGCTGTTAACGTGTTGATCTGATTTTTTTGACAGTCGGACATAAAAAATGAACTTTGCACAATTTAGTAATAATTTTAATCCCACATTTAAAAAGAAAACCTCAATCGGAAATTGGAAAGAAATTATATAACGTTTAATAGATTGATATTGCCGATGTCATTTAATAAAACGTGTTGGGATATATATTTCATTAACCTGGCATCTTTTTTATTAAGTTAAGCATTATTTTTAGTGGACGTTCGGATTTGAGTAAGTCTATTTATAAAGAATGTATTTATTTATTTTCGTCTACATTCTCGAAATAAGCCAGATTATCCGCACATATAATCTATGTATAATGCCCAACTACAACCTTTGTAAGAATTGAATACAATGAACTGGCGACCATGTTCCCTGAACATTCTTCCTCAAGTTTTAAATTCAAAATTCTCCTTCTCCTGGACTAAATCAAGTCCAAAATACTCAGTCGACCCTGCTATGTGCTATGGACCAGGGAGAAGATATATATTCATCTCTTCCTCAAAGTTATTCGCATGTAAATAAATGTAAAGAATTCGACAGGAATTCGAAATCGTGTGTTCGTTTTCTCAGTCCAGGCACGTATCCATTACATCACCGTGTATGTGCGTGTGCGCGTGTGTTGTGTGCCTATCTGTATGCGCGCGTGTGTGTATGTGTTGATTTACCTAATTTCTGATCCGTCATTTAATACATTCATGGTTGTGTGTATCTATAATATTTTTATTTTGTTTTGACTCCACAATCTCAAATTTATTGCCAATGTTCACCGGCTTTAGTAACCCAGTAGAGTAGTCTGAGAAAGGTTTTTAACCAGGAGAAATAAACGACATCCAATTTCAAAATTTAATTGCATAATTCCAACTCAACATAAATAAACACTATTATGAAGTAGTATTGAGTATGTGCTCCATTTGCTAGTTTCAGTGCCTGTATTTGATTTTCCATGGATTGATCAAGTTATCAACAATCGTCTAATCCACATTTTGCCAATCCTTTAGCAATGTTTCTTTAAGGGTTGCCACTGACGTGAATTTGGTTGCGCGCTCGTGAAATATTTAGTCAAGGTGCTCCCAAACGTGCTCTATTGGATTCATTTGGGGTTTGCCACGGCAATGACGATACCTTGCGATTCCTCCCAGGCCTTTGCTACTTTGCTCGTATGACAAGGTGCTCCATCTTCTTGAAAGAGGTAGACATTCTTGTCAGTCTAATTGGTTTCAAATAGTGGGAGTAGTCCTTTCTCTAATATTTGACAGTATTTTGAACAATTCAACTGCTCTTCAACAAGAATCAGCTCAAAACCAGATATCACAGCACACGACTACTCCAATCCCTCCATGTTTCACGGTCGCATGCAGATATTCAGTGTTCTAAGTCTTATTCTGATTTCCCCCAACATAAATCTGTCTCGAATTGGAATTTACTTTTATCTGACCAAATTACAGACTGCCAAAATTCATAATCTTTGATCTTGAATTCTCTCGCCCAGTCCACACGCCTGTACCTATTAACCCCTGAAATCCAGGGCTTCTTTCTTGCAACCCTTCGTTGATAGCGTAGCTCTTTCAGAGTCTTTCTCACCACATAGAGCGACACTTCCATGCAGTTGATGACATCTTTTGACGCTCTCAAAACGGTTTGCTTCCCTTTTCAGCACTCTTTTTGTTCACTTAGACATGATGCTTCGTCTACTTGGACATTGTTCCACACGACAATAGTCTTCTTTATTAAACGTATTGACAATATTATTAACCATTTGATAATTTACCTGAAAAAAAAAAAGAAACTAGCAATTTCTCTATTTGACATGCCACACTGATGCCAACATATTATTCGCCCTCGTTGAAATTCACCAATTTCCTTACTTCCGCAAACTTTCATTGCAAAATATGAGTCAAAAATCGTTCATAGATGAGAGGAGGTTGATACTAACACAGTATTGTTTGAGAAAAAAGAAGAGACATTATTGCACATACGAAAATTGCTGTAATCAAGGGTGGCTAAAAACTATCATAGCCCATTTTATGTTGCAATTCAAAACATCGGCAAGACACTGCGTTTTGATTCTCTGCCTTTTCCTTTTTTTATATCCTCGATTCTGTTAAACAATTCAATAATTCATCTATAGAAGCGAACAACTTCGATTCTTCTCGATCTCCACGTGAAGAGAAAACATTCATCAAAGTTTCCGCTTCATTTACGATTAAAACTTCAAGATCTATTAACTTAATGATTCCTGTGATTCCTTTTAACACTTTCCCCCGTCTTTTTCTTCCGCCTTATATTCATTTATTTCGCGATATTTCTTTGTTTCAATTAAGATAGAGTTTTTTGCAATATTTCTCATTCCTTTTTCGTGTGTCATTATATGTGTCTTTTAAACGCGTCTTGCTCGTTTTCGGAAATGTTCAAATAACTTAAAACTTACGTATGTCATTATTGTGAATTTTCTCGGCAATTTTATATCGAAAAAATATTTCAGTTTCTGTATTTCTTTTTCGTCTTTCTTTATTCATTTGTATTTCTTTCTTCATACATGTTTTTTCTATCACATCCTATATCCAAAAAAATCAATATCCCTGACAGACATATTCGAAAAAAGTTTTTAAAATACACATACGCGAACAAACGTGTCTTTATAGCGGACATTTTGGTCAACTGTCTATCACTTTTGTCGATGGGAATATATTAAAAAAACATTTTTTGCACGTTGCTTATTTATAACGACTATTTCGTTCGTAGATAAAATATTTTTGTCTCCAGCGTTCTGATAATATTGCTTTTTTCATCATTTCCCATCATTTTTCTCTCCATTCTTAGTTGTATTAAACAATTAGTCGATGTAACTTCATAATGGTAAATATTATATTATGATTTATATCTTTTTGTATATATCGTTGAAACAGTTGTAAAGTGAATTTAAAACATTTTAATGAGCCACGATATATATATATATATATATATATATATATATATATATATATATATATATATATATATATATATATATATATATATAAGTTGTATGGATATGAGTTTTTCTTGTTTGTTTGGTTCTTTCGATATAAGTTATGCATATATATATATATATATATATATATATATATATATATATATATATATATATGCATACACACATAGATAGATAGATAAGTTTATATGCTTTAAAATCGTATATACATATGAATCGGACTATGTTATGAAAAACATATGTGCAAATTATATGAACAACGGTACATGCAATATATATTGGTGAATAAATTATATACATATATTTAAAATTATACAGCGAAAACATGTATAAATCTGTAGATATATCCTTATAAAGGCATAGGAAGACATCCATTTTTGATCATTTTTGCACATATACATATATATATATATATCCAAATGTGCTAATGTACGTGTGTGTTTTCATACATAATTTAAATTTTATCTCTAGTTCGCGTAAATAATTTTATAATGATTCTACTTAGTTTCTATTCATATCTTTCATTTGCATCCAAATAACAGGGCAATTTTCAATGTTCACTTTTTCTCCGTCCTTTAAGACTCCACTGAGTTTGACGTTGTTGTCAGACCTCATGCTTGAAGGAAGACAATTACATTTCAAGTCATTATTCTAGTTCGATTTCTGTAATTTCTTTCTACTTATATGAACTTACGTTTCATTTTTTGCAATTGATACCGCATCACAGCTAACTTTCTTGTTTAACTAGTGCACAGTATTTGATCATTCAGAAAAATTAAAAGAAAAAATAGCATTTGTATTCATGCGTTCCGTTCTCTTACCGTAGATCTTGAAAAGGAAGAAAATATTTAAAAGTTTATTTCTTCGACAGCGCCATTTATATCTACTCAACATACGTGTTGAAACCATGTGTACACAAACACACACACACACACATGCACAAATGTATATACATAAACACACATTTATACATACATACACACATAATCCCTATCGCGGCATAGGGAATTAATATTTGTTAGCAGCAGACTCATACATTGACTTACTAAATACATTCAACTTCATGTCAGTGGAAAACGTGAGATCGAGAAGGCGTAACCGGTTGCTCTCCACGAGGCTAGCATTTCGTTTGGGAGGCGGTAATAGTAACAAACGTTTCTTTCCCTAGCTAAAAACAGTTTGGTTTTCATAGATATGTGATTAATGAATAATACCTCCATATCAAGAAAAATCAATCTATACCAATTGTCTTTGCTTTCATCTATTAATATTTGAAGGAATTATGCATTAACTCCAGTTACAGAAGTAAATGGCCAGGAATTCTGTTCATTAGGTGTTATTCAAGTAGGACAATAGGTAGACCTGATAACCATTATTTCTTCCTGGCAATAATCGCAGTTTTTAGAGTGCGATGCCCCCGTTCAAGTAATCCATTTTTGTGGATGGTAGGATGTCATTCTCAGTCTGTGGAAGCCTATTATTTTCGAGAGTTCCGAAAACAATTCTGATTTGAACTGACTTGCATGGAGCGTAGCTCTGCATCTGAATATCCACGTGTTGACGAAAGCTATTGAAATTGATTGTGTTGAAATTTCCGTCAAAGGATATACTTTTGTCCATTGAGTAATTCTATCCATACATGTTAACAAATACCAATAAGTTGAGAAATATGGGCCAGTAAGGTTTTTAACTAATCTGAAGGTATCCACTATATCCAGGTGCACTAACTGGAAACGACTAGAAAGCAATTCAAATTGCTGACATTTAATCTTTGTGCACTTAGTTATTTTTTGCATCCTGATAATGCTGCATTCATTGTGTTTATTGATTTGATTATTTTGGGGCTAGCAATATCTCAATCTGACCATGTTTATCGTATCTGATATTCCGCCGTATGAAACACTGTGAAATACTGATTTCCTGAGTTCTTGCGCCACAAAAGACACATAATGACACATCACACATGATATTTCGATACTCATTTAAAGGATATAGATTCAGCTGATTCTGAAAGTGCTTAATTTCTTCATCAGTAGTTTGGTTTTTCACCATCTCCTGCAAACCGCATACGTCGATAGTAACTGCATTAGCCGGTGCAGGTAAGGAGTCAGATACTATATTCTGATGCGAAATATGTGAAATATCAGTAACATATTCACTTATAAAATAGAGGTGACGTTGTTTGTTAGATTTCAGTGAAGTTTCGCTTGTAAAAGTATTACAAAGATGTTTGTGGTCGGTTACTAATAATAATGTTCGGCCTTCTATTTGGTTTTTAAAATGCATGACTGCTAGGTAAGCAACTAGTAATTCCTTGTCGAAGGTAGAATTTTGTTTTGCGTCAGCGTCAATTTCTTTGAAAAGAAATCAATAGGAATCTGTTGGCCATTTGGTATAAAGCTACACCTACAGGATAATTAGAACTGTCTGTTACAAGCTGAAAGTTATTAGCTTTTCAGTTGGGGTAGGTGGTAAGCAGCTATGCTTGACAAAATTGTCTTTATATTTTTTGAAAGATTCAGTCTCCTCTTTTGTTGATGTTAAGTCTTTCGATTTTGATTTCACACGTATGCATTCTGTGCATGTAAATACCTTATCGGTAAAACGTGAAACCAGTTTCCTGTAGAAATTAACAATTCCAAGGAATCAACGCAATGACTTGGAGTCACCTGATGGAGGAACTTCATTTAACTCAACAAATGTCCTAGCGCTGGGTATAACACCATCACCAAAAACGCTAAATCCCAAAAATTTATGCTCGTCATATATATATATATATATATATATATATATATATATATATATATATATATATATATATATACACACTAGCGGTCATAATATAAGGAACGGGAACAACAAAGACATAAATATGTGTATTAGCAATGAAATTTTTACAGAATAAAGATTAGGGCGTAATGCATAAATATTATACAAAGTTACAAAAAATTACATAATAGTTTTTTTTTTAAAATAGAGATTAAATGGAACAAAGCTACTGGACAAAAGTTAAGGAACGATGTTAATAATTTGCATTAACTTTTAATTTACATTGTTAAAAAACTCGATGGAGCTTTTCAACAATAAGTAAAAGTTCATTTTTCATTAGGACTTTATCTTTAAGCAATATGGCAAATTCTACACGGAAATCGCTCTCTTTTGAAAAAAAAAAACTCATTATCGCTAACTATCAAAAAAGAAAAGAAAAAAGTCAATTTCAGAAATTTCTGATATTGTTCCTAGGTCTAAAAGTGTCGTTCATCCTGTAATTAGCAGGTATAAAACCGAGAAAACGTTAGATGCAAAACCAAAAACCGGCAGACCTCCCAAAACATCGCAAAGAGAAGATCGAAGAATTGTTAGAATATCTACAAAAAACCGTTTTGAAACTGCTACATCAATTGCCTGTAAATTTAATGAAGAGACAGATAATAAGATCTCAAGGAAAACGGTTGCTCTCAGGTTAAAAAATGCAGGATTACATGCCCGTATTCCAGCTTCGATGCCTCTCATTTCAAAGCAAAACCAAAGGGCACGACTGGATTATGCGAGAGAACATGTTGTTTGGACTGACGCACAATGGGATACAGTTCATTTCAGTGACGAGTCCAAGTTTACTATATTTCTTTCTGAGGGCAAAACTTACGTAGAACAGGTGAAAGACTGTCTTCTCAATGTGTCAAGAAAAACGTTACGTTTGGTGGCGGCAGTGTGATGGGGTGGGGAATGATTTCACCTGCAGGAGTTGGCCCTATCATCCGCGTACATGGCAATATCAATGCGCAGATTGACAAAAGGCTTCTTCAGAAGCATGTGGTACCAAGATTACACCATAATCTTTATGAATCTCCTATTTTCATGCAGGACAATGCACCTTGCCACAAGGCTCAGAAGGTTAAGGCTTTATTTGAAGAAGAAGGAATAGCCCTAATGAAGTGGCCAGCCCAGAGCCCCGACCTGAATCCAATAGATAATGTTTGGAAGATAATTGGAGAAAGGGCTCAGAAATGAAATCCGAAAAACCAAGATCAACTATGGGAGTTATTGAAATACGAATGGGAGGGAATCACTGCTGATTTTTGCAAGAAATTAATTAGATCATGTGGTCGACGATGCAGATAAGTCATTGAAAATAAGGGGATGTTTACAAAATATTAAATTTTGTTGATATCTTGTTCACAATCAAGTATTAAGAAGATTGTTCCTTAACTTTTGTCCAGTAGCTTATTTCCTTTGTTCCATTTAATCTTTATTTAAAGAAAAACTATTATGTAAATTTTTCTAACTTTGTATAATATTTATGCATTACACCTTAATATTTATTCGGTAAAAATTTCATTGCTAATCATGCATTACTTTTTAAGTAATACACATATCTATGTCTTTGTTGTTTCCGTTATTTATATTATGGCCGCTACTGTATATATATTTGAAACGTATTTATAAATGATCATTCATAAATACATAAGAAAAAGGATATACAAATAATTTATCTGTCTTTGTGTGCGTGTGTGTGTATTAATCGTTTCCCCCCAAACAAGGCGATAATAAGAGAGATGCAGAAGGATACTAAGAGTGAAATAGGACGAAAAAGTGAGAAGAAAATTCAATAAAATAGAGGATTCGGGAAATATGGTGATATATGTTACATTTCAATTTTAAACATCGTAGGCAAAAAGAAAACCTCAGTAGCAAGAAGTGGGAGTAAAGAAACTATTATAATAGAACTTATGTTTACATTTAGCTATTTCAACAGTAAAAACGTATTTGCCAGTCCAGTACGATGACTATATTCATACGGCTGCGGTACAAAGAGGGAAATCTCATTGGAACAATTGCCATGAAAATTATTATAGAAAGATACAGATAAGCCATGTCACGGCGATAGGAAACTATCTGAAAACAAGATGTCACTTCAGGACAGATATCTTTATTATACTCTTTGGACTTTTCACGAATTTCGAGATACATAACATGAACACCGCTCCTGATGTCATAGCAATATTCAATGCAGGGACGAATGGTAGAAAAAATATCTAACACGTCACGGAGAAATAATTTTCTTAGCAGCAGACTCTGACATTGATTTAAAATCATTGGACGTCACTTCAGTGGAAAACTTGAGACCGAGAATGCACAATGTGCTTCTTTCCTAGAGGAACACATTGACATCAACCATGATAATGGAAGGTACGGATGATTCTTTAGGATGACGTTTTGGAGGCCTTAAAATTAACAAGCCATTTTTTCCAGCTTAAAACAAATTCAGTGTCATTTTGGACATAAGATGTCAGTTTTATTTTATCAGGCCTATCGAACTTACTAATAATAATCGGGTGTAAATAATCGTGTCTTCAGCATTCTATGATTACTGCCACCTGACGATAAAAACAGGCGACGAGATTTTTAGTTATTTGCTTCCTGACGAGATTTAATGGCGGCGCTAGATTTGAAACAATCAATTTTCTTTTCTTTGGGGACCTTCATACTAAGAAGGCTTATTCTCCTCGCTCTCGTCGTCATGTAAGTACCTCAGATACAGACACTGAATGTCGATTTCACATTTAATTTCATTTTTCATTTTTCCTCTTTATAACATGTCTTATCAATATATTTGTTAATATATATTTATTTAAATTCCATGTTGCAACATATTTTTCCTGGACTCACATAAATCCGTCAATATTTTTTGCGAGTCAAATATACCAGGAGCATTAAAAAATCATCAAGACTGTTGATAACCGTAACAGCATAATTAGCAACTGATGACATCAGGAAGGTCGTTGAAAGTCAGACAAAGTTGGTTCAAGGATAAAGCCCTGGAAGACACACGCTTTAATATAGAATTACCTAGAACAGTGGCAGTTCAACACGAATTCATTACACAATGTTTTAAATGTATTGGATCAAGTAAAAAATTCTACCAGAGACACAATAACGCTAGAGAATGTAGAGAAAGTGAGAATGCCAGAGCGTGTCAAACTCCATCGATATATCTAATGTCAAAACTGTTGTGGTAGGATCCACCTAATTTGCATAATGGAGTACCGACTATATAAATATGGTTGGTACCGGGAAGACAGGGGAGGCGAATCAAGAGATTCAACTAGAGACTCTGCTCGACTGCGACTTAGTCAACACATTCTCCAGGAACGGTCTTCCCAGGAATATACAAAAGACTATATGTAAATATTGTGTACACTTTCTTGTTTCAATACATTTTGTTCTAAGTACATTTTGTGTTGCATTATTATTCCATGCATTAGTCAAGTTTCAACAAAAACCCAAGCTGTTCTTATCTAAAGCTTGGCAAACACTTTCAGTAAAACCTTTAGCACATTCACAGTTGATCTAGAAAAGCAAAATACACATTGTTTAATACAAGACCTTACAAAGTGAGATGCTTAACCAGGTCGGTGTTAATTAGAATCTCTAATACCTTTTCAAAAAATGCAATACTAATAGGACCACAATTCAACGCATTCAGAACGTTTCCCACCGTTATTAAATACAAGAAATCCAGATGAGTACAATAAGCTGGAAAGCAAAAGTTAGAAATGTTTTTGCCGCAGAGCTTACTAAAAACAGGAACTAGTTCAGGGACAGGTTTCCTTTGGACAGGTGCAGGGATACAGTCAAGTCCGCATTCGGTTCTAGGCAGAAAATCAAGCTAATGAGTCAGGAGGGTAGTTGGAAGGGAATTTACAAGGAAAGAATTTTGTATTATCTGCATAGAAGATAAAGCTTCAAACTTGTTGAAGAGTGGAGGGATTGAAGATACACTTTAACACATAAACCACGAGAGGTAAACTATATAGGCTATACAGTGTACTATTATATCAGTGAATAGCGACGTAGCATCGTTAAGGGCACGCTTATGATTATTAAGAACTGATACAAAGATAGGGCAGTTATAATCCACACTATCGCAGTGATATAGCCGAAATAAGTTATTCTGCTATAGCGCCTAAATAGGCAGGAGTGAACCAAGGAGAAGATTGTTGTTTCGCTTCATATTTCCGCGATAGCATGAATGTATCGATGTTGGCTATCATCCCAGAGGAAACAGCAGTGGTACAATCACCAATACGAAGACAAAAATATCATCCCCAGTGGCTTAAATAAGATAATCACGATTCATGATTTCCAGTCAGAGTTTTGTTAACAAATTGATTAGCAAATAGAATGTCCCTACCTAATGGACGATCGGAAATATATATCTACAGACACTACAGCGTGATCCAATTTGTCAAGTGAGCATGGTTGTCAGGCGGAACAAAAATCTAGCGAGGCTGTATGGAACAAATTGAGCAAAAAGGCGTGTCTCTCACAATTGCTAGGAAAACGAGGAGTTAAACTTGCTATGTGATTAAGAGATTGAACAACTGTAATATTCAAATTCTCTATACCGGAATTTGAATAAAGCCACTTGCCAAGATAAACAGTGAAGTCGCCAAAAAGAGCGGCATTTACAGACGAATGTAGAGATTGAAAGGCATTTCTGTACTGTCAGATATTCTATTTATCAGTCCTGAGTAGATTGAAATTATAAAGGAAGAAGTAAGGAAGTAAGAGTGTTTGATAGTGAAAGTTGAAAGCACATAAAACATTCTAGAGACTCAATTATTGCTATTGGAAGAATTTATCGATCATAGACATGGAGGCCATACATCTGCACCTGATAATAATTTAGGTACCGTGAAAGATAGCCGGGGACTAAGAATTCCTTGGTATAGATCGAGGTGTTTAAGAGCATTATTGTATATAGAGAGTTCTCCAAGTTAAAAAAGTTTCTTTATTTCTAAAGAAATTGGTAGAAATACTACGATTGTTTGAGAACGAAAGATTGAAAGGTTTAGGTGGTTTTGCAAACACTTTTCTTTCTACTTTTATTAAACATTGTAGTCAGAGGAAATATATACTAGTGTACATGTATTTAGGTAGGTTTGGTTTGCGAACGAGCATTACATCATTACCTATTTAATTTTAAATTCATATAATTTGTGTTATCTAATCTCAAAGAAAGAACAAGGGAAAATTAAACTTTATTATCAACAAAATATTATTTTTCTTAAACACTTGCGAAGAGATCCAACCAAACCAATTCAAGATTGGTTCCAAAAGAAAATATGATAAATATTATAGATACGGTGATGCAGAGCTCAAATTATACATTCGTTAGAAAATAGGAAGTAATTATATTACAAATTTTATAGATAAAGCTTCCTCTACCTTAGATCAAAGGAAGTGAATAAAGAAAGAAAGAAAGAAAAAAAGAAAAATATATCCTTATTGTTTCATAGGCAAATCAAGAAACATTAAGTATAAAAAAAACTTTTACAATAATAAGGATAAAAAACAAACTCACTCATTAAAGATTCGACAGCTACCAAAACTGACCACTAAATACAGCTATGTGTTTGAACAAATGTTGGAAAAAAAGGAAAAAACAGGAACAAAGTATTATACAA
This sequence comes from Acanthosepion esculentum, assembly GCA_964036315.1. Lineage (NCBI taxonomy): Eukaryota > Metazoa > Mollusca > Cephalopoda > Sepiida > Sepiidae > Acanthosepion > Acanthosepion esculentum. The sequence continues at coordinate 105,795,290 of OZ038478.1, forward strand.
AACAAAGTAATAAAAATAAATCGAATCACAACAGATACCTTGAAGCAAAAAAAGTACATCCTGAAGAAAAGAGAAATAATGTTTATAATGCTATAAATAGAGACCCAGTTACACATACGTTAGAAAACAATGAAATGATTAGAATGTACCGTCATTTTTTAAAAGTTAGCATTGATTAAAAAGATGAATTTACATTACATATTATATATTTATAAACACACACACACTCACACACACACACATATATATATATATATATATATATATATATATATATATATATATATATATATATATAAAATGTATGTATAAAGTCAAGCAGATACAAATATTTTCATATCAGCGTCCGCATCGAACGCGGAGAAAAACTGGTCTATTGTTGTACGCTTAATGACCAGGTAAGAGCCAACACTGGTTCCAAGAACATCCAAGTCGATTATGGACAGGAAGCGCAGGAATAATAATTAAAAGCCAAATTGATTACATACCTATCAAGAAAAGATTCAGGAATGCAGTTGTTCTTTGTAAAACCTACCTAAGTACCGACGGCAGAAGTGAACACCTCCCTGTTATATGTAAACTAAGAATGAAACTACGAAAACTGAGGAAGCCTATCTCAGCTCCCAAATTACAAAGCAGCAATCTCCTGAACGATCCGAACCTGAAGGAAAAATACGTGGGCAGTGTGAAAAGAAGATATGAGAGAAAAATAGAAATGGAAACTCTAAATGGGACGCACTAAAATAAATTTTAGTCACATCAGGACACAACGTCATCCCAAAGGAGAATGGACAAAGAAGAAAAAAACAATGGATCACAGACAAGAATTTCGACATGATGCAAAAGGACAGAAAACAATGCCAAGACAGTGAATAGAATACAGAAAGCTACACAATGAAATAAGTACCAAAAGCAGACAGGCTAAAGAAGAGTGACTCAACAAAAATGCGTAGAAATAGAGAGAAAGACTATCAGAGATAAAGGAGATATGCATAAAAAAATAGGGAAATAAAAGGACAGAAGGCATTTTAATCAACAGACCGCATAAAAACAAATGACGGAACGCTCATATTAGAGAAAGAAAAAAAAACATCAGCTCTGGAATGAATATATTGGTGATCAAGAGATCACCAATATATTAAAGAGAACAATCGGTAATACACAGAAATACCGACAGGCCGGAAATACTAAAAACCGAAGTAGAAGCTGCATTGACCAAAATGAACAGACACAAAGCAATAGGGCCAGACGGAATTGTAATAGATATGCTGGCATTCTTAGACGTTTTCGGTATAGAGAAGATTACAGATATAATAAATTAAATGGAGTGCTAAGAAGATCTATTTCCAAAGCACTGCCTAAGAAACCAGGCGCAAACGAATGTAAACTTCCCCGAACAATCAGCCAAATGAGCCACATAACAAAACCCTTTATTCAAATTCTGATGAGTAGATTGCGCAGCAGAATCATGCCATAGAAAGGACAAGAACAGTCTGGTTTTGTTAAAAACAGCAGAAAAGGAAAGCGTTATTTATGCTCGGAATGTTATCAGAAAGAGCAATACAAATGCAGAATGGCGTGTGCCTGTGCTTTTTAGACTGGACAAATACGTCCAGCAAATTAGGCGGCAATGATCTGTTAGAGTTGTTCAGCAACCTTGTCACATTCGGGCATGAGAACAATCAAAAAGCTCTACTGGCGGCAAACCCTTCCGTACGAATGAAAAATGAATTCATCACATATACAAAAATAGAACATAGCGTAAGGCAATGATGTAACGTGTCACCGTAATTATTCAACCTATACAGAGAGTCAATTCTGAGAGAACTACGATTCATCATTGGCGGCCACTGTTGCGTCTTAAACTGGAAAAGTTGATACACATAGAGAAAAATAAGAAGTTGTTTATTCCAGAGAATAATATGGTAGTCTGTTGAGAACACTCACTAATGTAATAAACAGTTAATTGTGAACGCCTCGTTTTTTACCCGAAACCTTCCCACAAGGCGGGATGTGGCACAAGGCCGGTTTTTACGTGGGGCTTTCGAGCTCGTGGACTCGGGCAAAAATTCCCCGCATACTCCGTATACACGACGTCGGGTGGCTGTCTACCACCCCAGACAAGACTTTGAAATAGTCTCGTCTGGGTTCCTCTCCTCCCGGAAGCAGAGAGTCGACAATCAGAGTTAACTGTAATCGTTAATACCTCTCCATCAGTAAGAGAGAGTATTGTTTGAATATTCATATATTAATCTATCTTGTGGGGGTGATCATCTACTCCACAACATTCACCTTTATTGAATTGTCTACTGCTCTCTTTAAATTTTCTTTTCCGTTTACTCGAACATTTGTCCTCAGCTACTACTAAATGCATCGGTACGTCAAATAAGTCATGAATAACCTTCATCGGTTCTTCCTTTTGATTATTTATATCCTCCAAGTACCTTTTCCTAACTGGGATGATTCTTAATGGTCTTTTTCTGGTCATTAATTACTTATATTAATCTCCCGATGCGTTTATCAATGAAACCATCATCCCAAATTTCTTTCCCGTTTCTATACTTTACTTGAAAAAAATCCTGTAGTTTGTATTTGCTTTTTCCCTTATCGAAAAATCTTTATAAAAGTTTTTGAACTCTTTTGCCGTGAATTGTGTGCCATTTTCCGTGATATAATGGAATATGCATACACCTATGTTTCCCCTCACTGGAATATGATTAGCTGATATCAGTCATAAATACAGACTGGCGAAGAGTCGATGACGACGCCCATTGGACTACGCTATTTGATATCCTATTGGTCTACGCCTATTGCCTACATCTATTCACTACGACTAACTGTCGATTACGGTTACCTGCGAGATTGTAATACTTTGTTACAGTAGCCAAAACCACTTAGCTACCTCGAACAAATATATCACTTTCCGGGACATATCAGTCCGTTAAAATCGTATCCAGCTTACCAAATCTGGTAAAGAGTTCATGCAAAATTGTACCACTGCACGTACGGATTTTTTACATTTCATCACCACTGGGCATTTCGAGAAAATGGCAAACACACTTAAAGAATATTGTCCCTTCATTGAACTTGCAAAATCTATATGCAGCCTTGCGCAAGTTCTGTCCATCTTTAGCCAAGGGGTAAATTACACCGGTAGCGCATTTGCTTCCATTGCACAACCTGCACATGATTTAACATTTTTCTCTATTTCTTTGTCCATATTCCGCCAAAAAACATAGCATTAAAGCTTTCACTCTCGATGTACAGGGGTGACTGGTATAGAAGTCTTTTAATATTCTTTTTGCCACGCTCCTGGTATCAACGTATCACAAAATTCCATTGTAGATGAAAAAGAAATTCACCATTATTCTTTTTACACTGTTGGTCCATAATTTGTTTCTTTTTCTCTATGATATATTTCTATATTTTTGCTTTGTTCCTGATCTCCTCGACCGTCACAGATAATTCTCGTACGGTGTTGCATGGCACGCTTTTCTTTTCCATTTCTATTCTTATGGTCGCATCTATAACCAGTCTGAAATACTCAGTTTTTGATAAAAACATATTCACATTCATCCAAACTAAGTTTCAAGCAATATTGTTTTATTTTACAACAACTTCTTTAGCATGTTCGGCATGTTGTTCACGGTTTTCACTCTTAAGACATCGTCAAGGTAGGTTGCTGCGAAGTCAACCTCAATCAATAAGGTATCCATGATTTGCTGGAAAATGCCTGATGCAACCTTTATTCCGAATGGCAGGCTGTTGAATCTATACAGACCCGTATGCGTATTTATAGCTAAATACTTCGCGCATTTTTCGTCGAAATTTATCTGGACGTACGCCTCAGACAAATAATCTTTGAAAATATTTTGTCACCATTTAATGTGGCGAATTTAAGGATTTGGCAGAGGGTAATTACATGTTTCCAAAAATCTGCACAGAGCCTAATTTTATTATTTTTCTTTTTCACGTAAACGCTAGGTAGTCCTCTTTGCTCAACACGACTATTTGCACTAAGCGTTCTAATTATTTACTAATGAAGGCTTCGGCTGCAACATGTACTTTATTGGCCTAAAAATAGGCGTCATATTCATAGTATGAATGTCGCTTTAGCTTGTGTGTAACTATCAAGATCATCAGAAACATATCAGGAAATATTATCTTTAATTCTTTTAATATTTCCACGCTGTTTGAATGTACACAGACACCATAGCAGAACGAATTGAGTGGTTGTTTGAAAAGGTCGAATGACTCAATACAATCTATACCGTAAGGCTCTGGGGCGCCCCAAGGCGGAGTAATGGCTTGTCTCGCTAGATCAATTTTGACTGACTTGTGAGTTCTATCCTCGCTGGGTGTCCCATGTTTTCAGCCTTGTGCCACATCTAAGCTACGCTTGAACAATCACTACCGTAAGGTTCTGTGTTAGTTTCATAAGTCTACTTCAAAATTTAGTTTATTTCCTGTAATGCTATGAGTAATTCTTAAAGTTGGTCCGCCAATTTTTCCCAAGTTTGTTCATATATCGATGTCAAATTCGAACCAGTATCCAAGTGGAACTTAATATTTTTATTATTCATTTGTGTATTTTGTTCTAATTTGAAAAATAAATCTTGTTCTAAAAGAGCCAATTTTTGTAGCCATCATTCCTATTACAAAATTCAGGCACTTATGACTTCTTTTAATTTAGAATTTTTACCCTCTCTATTATCAATCCCAACAAAAGTCGTCATAATCCTCCCCATTTTTTGTAAGGTTTGAACACTACCATCTCATGTTGAATAGAGAATATTTCTCCCCGCAATTATTTTCAGAATTAAGTCGCCTCGAAAGATATTTCCCCAGAATTTATCCGAAGTATATACTTCGCATACTTTTCTTGTTCGCTTGGACCAAATTTTGCGAGCAACAGACGTATTTGCTTTATGTTCGTACATCTAGCGCAATCTTCAAAATCTCTTCACAACGGTGAAAATACGCCGCAAAGTTGCCTCCTCCTCCTCAGGACTGTACTTAAATTCGTCAACTGAATTCTTCACCAAATCCTTGCTCGTTTTCGTTTTCAACAGTAACAATTTGAACATTTTTTTTCAAACTTTTCATTTTGTATTTCAGCGTATTGCTGGTTGAAACGTCGTTGTTCCTCCAACCGTTCATTTTGTTTCTGCTGGATTTCATGAATTCCACCATTGCTTCATTTACATCCTCCATGTTTCTTTGTAGAGACAAAATTTAACTGACCAAAACTTTCCCTGCTATTTTTTCTCGTAAATTTTTTTTATTTACTGAACTTGTACAATTATGAATTGTTTTAAAGACGTCACTGTTATGCAGTCTTGGACTTAATCCGAGGTTGAGTGGTCGCCAAAAATTTATTGTATATGAATGAAAATTTCTTTAAAGCGAAATCCTCGGTCAGTGTTGGTATTACACTGGAAATTTTTACAGTCGCAATTTTCGTCGTCAAATGTTGTTATCCTGGAGTAAATCTTAACACTAGCATTCCTTGTCGACAAATGTTATGTCGTAAATAGGAAAGGCTGACTCACACATTGAAAATAAGAACTAGCTTGTTCGGAGAATGGTACACGGTTGAGAACACAGACTAATGTAATAAACAGTTAATCGTTAACTCCTCGGTATTTACCCGAGAAATCCCCACAGGGCGGGATGTGGCAGAAGGTCCGTTTTTAGGTCGGGGTTCAAATTGCATGGGCTCGAGCAAAAAACGCCACTACACCCCGTATACACGGGGTCGGGTAGCTGTTTACTGCCCCAGACGATACTCTGCACTTCGGCATAGCCTCATCTGGGCTCCTCTCCGACCGCAGGCCGAGAGTCGACAAACAGAATTAACTGTAATCGTTATCTCCTCTACCTCAGTATGAGAGAATGTTGTTTAAATAATCTTAGACCAGTCTTGTGGGGTTGTTCAGCTACTCCACAACAGCCACAACCTTAATATAAGATATGCAGATGACACAATGCTGATGGCACATACGGAAATGAAAATACAAAACCACATACAGAATGTAGTGAAGGAGAGCGAAAAAAGGATCTAAGCATAAAATACAAGTAGGCAGAATTCATGGTTATCAGCAAAAAGATGAGCCCAAAATGAAATATACAAGTCGGAGATACTACAATCAAGCATGTACAGAAATGTAAATATCTGGGAATTGTTTATCAGAGGACGGAAAGTGAAAAACTGAGATCCGAAGACGTGTTGAGATGGCCAAAATCACATTCCAAAAGCTAAGCAGAGTACTATGAAACAGGAAAGTTCAGCTGGAAACAAAAGAAATTGTACTGAACTTTTACGTGATATCTGTCATCTTGTAAGGCAGCAAGTGTTGGACAGTCTCCTCAAAGATTAAAAAGAGACTCGAAGCAACAGAAATGTGTTTCAGCTAAATATACCATGGACCGAATGAAATTTCTGGGACACGTAATGAGGAAGTAGGTTGTGGAAATCTGATACAGGAGGAGATGGAGGGCCACGATAATCTACATCCTGAATGGACATGACACATAAAAGAAAGAGTTTAGTAACAGTCAGCAGAACATGTGAGAAAGAATTCCAACGACACATAGACATAGCAAAGATGCATTCAAGAAACAGTGCAATGTATTAGGATCTAGGAAAATATCGTTAGAAACAAATAAAAAAGGGTGTTGATCTTATATGTAATATCTAATCTCCGGTATACTGAAAAATCTCTTCGCATATGAAGAAGAGACCTGAAGTGACTGATTTGAATCTACCGAAATTTGCTGTGAAATTCACATACTAAACATGTGAGAAACATGTGTATCATAGATTATTTCCAGGTAACACTGACATATTTGGGAGGGATATTCAAAGTAATTCAGAATCTGTACTGACAGAAAACGGCCTGCGTCCGGATAGAAATTGAATTCAGTAAATATAAAAAATTGAAATGCGTGTGAAACAAGGATGTGTATTCTCGTTGAATTTATTCAGCCTCTATAGCAAGGAAATCCTAAAAGAATTAGAACTCTTACTAGTATTTATTACTGACGGCCACAATCTTAACAACATAAGATATGCATATAACACCGTGTTGATAGCAGACACTGAAAGAAAACTACAATAACTCCTACAGAAGGTAGTGAAGGAAAGCGAAAGGAAAAGTAGTGAAGGAAGATTATACATCAATTGCAAGCTTTTCAGCAAAAGGAAAACCCCAAAATGCATCTTACAAATTAGAGTTAACGAAATCAAATTGGTAAATCAATTTAAATATCTGGGTTGTGTATAGAGAACGGAAAATCCGAAAGGCGCATTTGGATAGCGGAATATGCCTTACAAAAGGTAAGCAACGTATTAAGAAGCAGAATTTTTTTTACAAACAACGAAAGTACTGAACTTTTAAGTAATGCCAGTCATAAGTGGATAATGGACAATGTCTTCACAGATGAAGAAGAGACTTGAGGAAACAGAAATGTAGTTTTACCGAAAGGAACGGAGCATATTCCGGATGAAATATGTGAGCAACGATGAAGTTTTCGAGAAAATGACAAACAAAAACGTCACTTATACTTAACACAAGAAAAGTTTAAATGTTTAGAGCAAATAATGAAGAAATAAGAACCAGGGGGTAGGAAAACAATATATAACCTAGCGAGTGAAAATGAGTGAATGGATGGCTGAATGAGGTTTCGGAGAGATATAAAAAAAGGAAATATTAAGAGCTACAAAGAACAACAAAGGACAAGGAATTGTGGAGTGCCATGAATAAGATATGATTCAGTGACATAATCTTTTTGAAAAGGATATCTCACCAATTATTAACAAAATTATATATATATATATATATATATATATATATATATATATATATATATATATATATATATATATATAGTTTACGAAAAACTAGGTAATCCGTATGGGTAGACCCAATGAGGATAAAATCCAGAGAGCTCAATGTAAATCAGAGCTAATAATTTAAATAAAAACAGATTGCTTTAAGGTTCCATATAATAAATTATTTCACCACAGCCCTTTTAAAGGACAGTGGATCATCAGATTTATTTCCAAATGTTGAAATGAAAAAATGAAAATAAATTTACACATTTATGACGGGCAATAATAAGGAAACTCACGAAGTGGGGGCAGTGTAGGGGGGTAGAGAGACAGCATTGAGTTAGATGTAACATTTCTATAGTTTCAAATTTAAATTTTCGCTGAAATCTAGACATTGACACTTTAAATCTGTTAACGGAATCTATATCTTGATATCTTGATTAGGAAGTGGGATGGACAAAGAAGTATATAAAGAAAAAGAAAAGAAAAAAGAAAAAGAGAGAAAAAAGAGAAAGAATTTGTAAAAAAGTGTCATTAACTTCTATTGGAATAGGCGTTGTTTTTTTCTTTACTTTGAGATTTCGTAAATTTTTCAGTTTAAACAGTCTAAGCCATTTAATTATATGTTACAGTTTTTTAAAAAAACCTTATTACGGACATTTTGGGGATTTAATGTGAAATAGTCGATTAAAAAATATAGAGTTTACATTAAAACACTAGAAACTTTTTCTCAAATATAAGTTTACATCTAGTAGTAAGTGATTATTAAGGTGATATCTTTATCAGTTTGAATTTTATTCATGAGATTGATTAGTGACTATTTTTACATTGGTAAATTCTATTACTTAAAATTTAGCATCAATTTAATATGGAGTGGCATTTTAACGCAATATTAGAGTTAATGCTACATCATATATTGTAAACACATCTATGTGAATTTCATACACATACGATCTTTCACATCTGCAGTCACTTATACAGGTACACGTGTACTGATATACATGGGTAATTTCATATATCTTCTTAGATGTTTCCGTATACTTCCATATATGTATATATATATAGGGGTGCAACTAGAATTTCCTAAAGAAACTTCTCTAAGAAAGAAATTAGGTGATGACTTTAGTATTTAATCATCAAAAATCTAAATATTTTACCATTAATAATGATTATTAAAATGTAATTCATTTAAGAAAACAATATTGTAAGTATTGTAAGTGGGGTAAAAAATCAATAAATACTTGTAAGTCTTTTTTCTTTTAAACATTTTTACATACACCCAACACATATACACATATATATATATACACACATAGGCACATATTTACACACACACACACACACACATACACACACACATCCCCTCATACACACATACACACACCTATCTATCTATCTATCCATATATATATATATATATATATATATATATATATATATATATATATATATATATATATATATATATATATATATACACATACATATCTGTATCCACACATGCCCACATTTATACACATATCTCTACACATACATACATATACACATGTACACACACATATATACACATATACATACACATATACACCTATATATCCTATCTATATACCTACCCGTATCTATACATACATAACAATATTCATATTGGCCAAACACAAATATATTTTTTCACAACCCACAACTATACAGATGTATTCCTATTTTTCTATATAAACAAATATACATATACATGTAAAAAAAACGTATGACTGTTTCAGTCCAAAAAACATATTTCGGCATGCATACAGTTATGTGTTCATATTCACATGTGAATAATAATATTTCAAGAGCAAAAATAAAGATCAAGTAATATATTTTGTTAGGTTTAGATTGTTCCTATGCCGACATTTAAAAATTAATTCATTATGACTGTTCAGTAATATATCCGGATCTTTATGCCTTATAATGAAAATCTTTTCTCTTAGACACAGATCGCATCTGTCTCTGAAATTTATTGGAGTTCTGGCTCTCGAGATGATCTTCCACGTTATTTGTGGGGTTAGGCCACCCTCCAACAAATTCCAATAATGTTTTGACAGTGCCGTTTGGTTCTTCTTATGTCTATCTTTGAAGGACTGGCGGTGGTTATAGAATCGGTTCTTCCAACTACCCGCCGATATCCCTATGTAATTCTTCTTTTGCTCCATATTTTCTTTGGGGAAAATAGTTGCCTTATATATCACATTTTCCGCCAAGCACAGTCCTTCAACTGGGCAATTTGATCTTGTACTGCAACTGCATGTTGATGATCTCATTTTGGATGTATTACTATCAGTCTTTACTTGGTTTATATGTAGATTTTTCAAAATTTTACTATTATGTGAGCTAATAATTCTTTCTATATTATAAGGGATGTGGTGAAATAATTTATTATATGGAACCTTAAAGCAATCTGTTTTTATTTAAATATATATATATATATATATATATATATATATATATATATATATATATATATATATCACTTCAAACAAGAGGATAATACCAGTAAAGCGCAAGGGGCTATTGGAAGCGAAAAAGAATGGAAAGCCAATCCTATAAAGGAAGCAATAGGAATACTTCTATTTCTGTTTAATAGTTAGTAAAGAAGTAAGATCAGTGTGGTAAGCGGACCTATCTAATCCTATATATATATGGCAGGTAATCAGTCTTCATCTTTACTATATCTCTGTCTATATGTTTGTTGCATCATTCGCCCTTGTTTTATAAATATTTCATGTCCCGAACAACATTCTATGTGTGGTTTTATTACTTTTTCTTAACTTTTACAAGGGTGCCCGAGGATGTTACAAACTCGTGAAATTTAGGCAACTTTTGTTGTTGAAAAGATAAAATTATAATATCTGAGTAAAAGAATAATCTTAAAGTTTCTATCGCTGAAGTTGTGAACATGTTTCATCGCTTCTAGTGACAAATTCAACAATATTTACGGTAAATGATATCACACTTTATCCCATGGCACAGAACGACGCATTCATATCCTCGGTAGCATTTTTTTATTAGTAATACAATTATATATCGAATTGCCAATATATTTGTGGTTAAATCTTTAACTCTACTCAATCAATATTGTCACGGTCAGCTTGGCTGAATATACTATTTTATATGTTCCTGTGATATTTTCCATAATTATACTCAAGATTAATTATGGAACCTTTGAATAAAACGGTTAAGTAGATTGTAAATGCATCTAAATGATGTAGTTGAGTCCTAGGTCAATTTTAAATCATCCAATTCTAAATAATAAATTCAATTTATTGTTCGTGAATTCCTTGCAATGATTTATATAAAAGCGTTTTCTGTTCACACCAATATTTCCATAATACCAAGCCAGAAATTTTAAACAACCATTTAAAACTTTTCAAACTGGATTATTTTAAGGTGAGATCCAGTTGCTTTGAGAAGAAAATAATTGGCTATATGGCATTATATGGAGATTTGAACATCTCGTATGAGTATTCATCGACATTGGACAAGCGTCAAAGTGAAAGACTGTTGCAGCTGGATCAGAACGAACTGCCATATCATAAAAACAATTTACAACGTATTTTTTGCATTCATCATCTTCTCAAGGGGCTGAATTCACTAAGTTTATAAAGATGATGCAACAGTCATTGACGCATGCAGAGTGCAAAATTTATTTGGTCACGTGCATAACTGCATTTCTCAAAAACATATTCATGCGTGTTTGAACAGTAACACTAATTATACTACTAATAATAATACTAATACTAATACTACTAATGATGATGATGATAACTAGAAATAGACATGAAAATGTCATGATTTTCTTATTCGAATTTTCTGGCGAAACTTAGTTTTTAATTTAATCACGACTACAAAATGCAGGTAGAAATTTATTGTCTCGTTAAATATTTGAGCTTAACAGCTCTAACAAAATATGGCAATAGAAATAATATATATTAATACAGGTTTTTTCTTCAAATAAGTGAGAATGTACAACCGAAAAGATTTGAAAATAAAAAGATCCTCCTTATCCTTGAAGCAGACGTTAAACTGAGGAGAGTTATCTTTTCCTATTTTTTATTTCTTTATCTTCGTCATCAGATTTGGATAGACCATTATTTATGCGGTATTGGCAGGGCGTAACGCACATGCTAATTAACTAAGGAACAGGCAGATTGATATGATGATAACGATAATAATATTATGAGTATGCCTTCTAAAATCTTGATATTTGACTTGTTTTCAGGTAAATAGATTATTTCTAATATTTAGAACATTATAAAATCGTATGTGTTCGTGCGTTTGTATATAGATTTTCCATCGAAAATATTTATGTATTTTATACAATATTCAAAGTTCTTTCTTTCTTTTTTTGCAAATGATAGAGTCCTTTGATTCATGTCATTGCCACCTTAACTTCTTTCACTTGCTTATAATGCAATGTAGGGTTAGCCTTAAATATTTTATACTTATGATGTGAAAAATTTATGTTCACTTTTCGTGCATATGAAAACATCAAAATTTATGTTAGGTTTTTGATCCGTATAGCGTACAAAGGCGCAAGTGTCCAGCAGTTGAAAGGATACATTAACACTTTACGCTGATGTTTTGAATATATATTATTTTGAATCTGTCCATTCATAGACATCATTGAAACTATCTATCAAAAGCAATTTAAGTTACTTTTATTATAACGCTTTTTCCTATTTCCAAGCACGTCTTCTTAATATATCTATATATATATATGTGTGTGTGTGTGTGTGTGTGTGTGTATGTGTGTGTGTGTGTATATATGTGTGTGTGTGTTTGTGTTTGTGTGTGTGTGTCTTCTAAGTACGTTTCGCCTCTAAATTTAATATACTGCTACTTTTAGGCGTGTGAATAAAACAAACTTTTTTCAGGGCTATCTTTTATTACTCTCGGGGATCAGTTGATGAGTTCATGAATATGTAAATGTCCATGCTTCTCATCACTTTGCTTTTAGATTAATGTACTGGTGCATTACTATCGAACATTTCTAACGCATGTGCTGACGGCGTTCAGTAGTAAATAATGGAACTTTTATTTGCGAGGAATTATCAATGGATTTTAAATCTATTAAATAAATGCAGCCCATTTAAAAACAGTATGGGCTCAAAGCTGGCAAAATGTAATAAAATTATATTGCCTGTTAGAGAATAATTAATTATTTTAAAATCATTATCAAGCCATTGTGTAATGACAGGATATCATGATAGAAATATTTATGTAAAGATGTAATAAAATATCGGCATTCTCGTGCGTAATTAATAAAAAATTTAAATAAGAATTAATCTTAAATTTTCATTTTATATCTTATGTTTTTATTAATTCATTCTTCTTTTGTCACTTTAATGCCTTTTGCAGTGGCGTATCTGCCATGAAACAAATAAAGATTAAGCTACAGAGCCCTTAATCCTAGAGTAGCGCCTGAAACAGCTTTTTTAATGAGCGAATCTTTCAACGAAATTGATGTTTTTTAAGTGTTTGCTATTTAAATAAGGTCATTTTAATGATAGAATCTAAGTCAATGTGTTGAAGCAGATAAAATTGTCCTGATAATATGCTCTAATATCCATTTCATACGTCCTTAAAATACTTCTGTAATTGTTCAAATATACATATTCTGCATGGGGGCTTGAATGGACTCTGTGATCTCGCCAGAATCTATTCATAGACGACATCTTGACAGATCCTCGAATCAATTGTTGGGGGTTACGAAAAGACCCTCATAACTGCACAAGCGTCAGCCTCACCTACACCAAAAATAATATAGGTATGACACTGGCCTTTTGTATGATTTTGCATTGCTTCATTTACTTTTCTGCTTTGATTCTCTAACTTTTCGTTTCTTTACATTAATCAATTATTACAATATTATTGCTGGGCGATAAGTGTTATTGCATTAGTTTCTTTTTCTACAGATTATTGATACCATTTATTTCCACTTACCTTTCTATGTTTAATTTAGTTTAACATGTGATTTCACTTACAAATGTTTATTTATTATGAGTATATGTCATACACAGTTACAATTCCAATAATAAACACACAACATTTGTTTTATTACTTTACATAGCGTAATGGTTACAGGATACAATTTTGAAGGCGCTCATGAATACTGATCACGTATGTTACGTTCACTTTCGCAGTTTTGGAAATACATGAATCCACCTCTTCTCTAAACGCCGACTAGTTAAATAAAAGGATAGACGGGACTCTACAGCCTTGGATAAAGCCAACAGTCCGCATATATCAAACACGTTTAGAGTGTAGTAGAAACCTCTATAAAAGAGAATGAGTTCCTTACATTTCCCGAGGCAATTGATGCTGTGAAGACGACAACGATCTCCCCACTGACCATCGACGCAAGGACTAGAATATTAATTGGCGTCAGCAGGGAAACGATGGAGGACGCCTTGAAGAACCTCAAGATATGTGCTAAATTTTTGGTCTGATGGTCAAATGCGTTATGGGGCCTCTTGTTGGCTACGGAGGATGAGGCAATACAGTTGTCCGGAAGCCTGCTGAAAACAAGATCTATTCGCCTACAAATGGTGTGCATGGAGACGAGAAGGACAAAGGTGAACGTCCATGGAGTCCCGGTGTATATCAGTGGAGATAGTCTGGAGGGCATTCTTTGCCCGATATGTCGTCATATAGGTTGTCTCAGCAACAGTTAGGAAACTTGGATTGCTACTAGAGATTTTGTCCTCCAGGTAACGCTTAAAGGTTTCGGGGAGATACCAAACATCTTGATGTGCCGGGCGAAGATGATGCTCGTGGTTGTGGAAGGACGTAGTCCCTTTTGCTTGTCGTGTGGTACTATAGGACACGTGTAAAATGTGTGTCCTGGCCAGAACACAACTCCCCAGACAAGACAAGCACTAGCAGCGGTAGCAGAAGGAGTGTCCGGCAAGTTCCCTGATGGAGAATGTCAAGAGGTGGGGAAGAGAGGACGCAAGAAACCAAGCCCTGACCTCTACCCGCACGGCAGAAGGTCTGGCAGAAACCACATTCCAAGTGGCGGCCGTGACCGGAAATCAGAACCAACGGCTGCCTCAGCCCCCAAAAGGACAGCAATAAGAAAAAGAAAAACGGCACCAACAGAAGCAACAACAGCAGTCCAAGAAAAAAAAAGCAGCAGCAGCAACAAGATCAACAATAACTGCAGCATCAGAAGAAATAAAAAAAAACAACAGAAAAACCAACAGCATAAACAACAACAGCAGCATGAACAAAAGTGTGCGGACTCGGATATGGAGCGAGCCGAACGACTCAGGAAGGAGAGGAACATGGACAGAGCCAGATCCTAATCCGTCGCTGCAGCCACAGCGGAAATTGGGGACATTGTCCCAAAATAAAGGAGCCTTACCGATTGAACTGCCAGGGCTCTTTCCTCACATCCTCTCTTAGTATAACCTCTACAACCTTCATCCGTCCATTTTTCCCTGCCCTATAGGCCAGAGTGAAGAAGAAAAAGAATAAAATGGGCCAGAAGAAATATGCACAGTGGACAGAAAGGAACTGGAGGAGGACCAGTCCGCCCACAGAAATCCCTCTTAGTTCCATTATTCAAGATTACATCTGTCGACAGAAAGTCGGCAGAGGATCCCCGTAATATCCCCCAAGTCCCAGGCGTCATTACATGAATAAGGGATACGTCGGGGGTTCCTGAAAGTGTGGTAACACTTGTACGAAGCTAAGGAAGCCTACCCAAATATACGTGTGGGCGCGTTGGGATCGCCCAAATTAAAAAAAAAAAAACTCCCGGTGCTTCTGCACCCCTCGTTATATAAGGCATTAAAACTAACATATCCCATGTACGTAGGCGTTATTGTCCTAGATGGACGGTTTACTTCGGAGATGGGCACAGGAAGCATAGGACAAATCGTCTTGGTCCTTATCCCCGCAGATTTCTGCCCAGTATGTGAATAGGATGATTTTTCTCTTTCATCTGAGTTAAAAAAAATTCTATCAAATTATCCAGTCTGAATGCTAATGGCTTGAGGGATCGGGATAAGGCTGGCCGCCTGGTTCGTGACCACTTGTCATTCGGTGTGTATGTGGCCGGGATCCAGGAAACTCACTTTGTTTGCTACGTTGCAGCTTGTAGGCTATCAAACAACTTTGGCGTCTATTCAGCATATGGAGACCGACTGGCCAGATAGGTTTTTGCTGATTAAGCGTGCCCTGGATGCAGGATTGAACTTTATTCATGTTGATGCCGCGGGGCGGTTGTTCGTGGCTGATATTGCAGTGAAAATTAGTTCATTTCGGATCGTAGACGTTTATTATGGAGAATATGTCGTTTTTTCAGCAGCTTGGGAAGTTCCTTGTGGATTCAACGCTCTTGGTTCTAATGGCGAGCTGGAATGCCGTTTTGGTTCCCAAGTTAGATAGTGGGCGGGGAGCTAGCTGGATGTCGGGCGATCCTGGTTGATCTGATCGGAGTGTTTGGTATTGTCAATAGATACCGCGTCGATGACTCTGGGGATTTATGGGGACGTGCGCACTTAAGTAGCCGTCTACCCAGCCAGGTAGCTAGATACCTGGATAGAATGTTAGTCAGAAGGACAGACATAGATCTACTATATTATCTCACGTTCCACTGGTTAGGCTATTGGGACCACAAACCTGTTTGTGCCCGGGTGGCGTTAGAATCTAGACATAGACGGGTTGGATACAAGAAGTACAATCTGTCTTTACTACACAGGCGGGACATCCAGGAACAGCTACCTGCCTTAGTGAAGCAAGAGCCAGTGGGGCAGGTTATTTGGATTAGGTGGTTGGAGAGGCTTAGTGATAGGATTCACCACCGAATTTAGCCAGCGGCTCAAACTAGATAAGGCTAACAAGGAGAAGGCTTTTGAAGATAATCTCTCTCGGGAGGAGGTTGTGGCGGAGTCCCTAGAGTTAGGAGTAGCTAAGGAGACCCTGCAGTGTTTATCTAGCAAACGCTACTAGGATCAGGTAATTAGGCATAAGTTCTGCAAGATGTCTTTCGAAACTTTGAAAATAGGCGCAGAATTGCGCAAGGAAGATATCCGTTGAGGTTTATGTCATTACATTCAAGAAGTCAAGAACCGGAATGGGCGTACGCTGATGTCAACTGAAGATATGTGTGAAGTATTTCGGCGGCATTTCGAAGGCCGGTTTCCCAAGGAGCCTGGTCTATGTAACGAAGAGTTTCGCAGCTATTTTATTGAGTTTCCTCGGCATTCGCCGATTGAACCTGCTAGCTGTGATAGGGAGACAACAGAGGGCGAGGTCTACATTGAAGAAGGTCGGCAGAGACAAGTCACCGGGATTAAATAGTTTGTCATATGAACTGTACTTGAGGCAGTCTCAAATATTTGTTTTGATTTTGACTGTTGTGTTCAACAACTGGTTCCACTAATGGTAGTCCCCAACCGGATCTCGAGGGTTGTGTTCAGGCTGTTGAAATAAGTCAAGGGTGTTGGACGGAATTTAGATGATTATAGGTCCATAACTCTAATAAACACAGAGTTAAAGATTTTGACCAAGATCATAACGGATCGTTTGCAGTCAGCTGCTGAGATTAATGTTGGGAACCGAGAAGACATGTACTGTGAAGGGCCAAATAATCCAGAACACCCTGCATATGATTTGCACGATCCTAGGGGGTGTAAAGGATGAAGCCGCGGTGTATTTACTTTAGTGCCTTTCCGCAGTGACATTGAGGTAGAACTGAAGGCGCTTGAACAGTACGAAAATATCACGGGGGCCAAGATTAACCGTGAAAAGTCTTCAGGCTTGCCTGGAAGGGAATCTATCTTCTGGGGCCGGATGGACGGATGGTTCTTTTCGCATTCACAAAGTGTGGTTTGGACCCGACCTCCAGCTAGAGAAAAATTGGTCAGAAGTAGAGACAATGTTCGGCGAGGCGTTCGAGACTTGGCGCCGAAGGAGGTTGTCCATAAAGACTAGGGCTGAGGCGTGTGTCACTTACGTCTTTCCTCTTGTCCTTTTCTGTACTTCTTCATCTAAGGACCGTAAGAAGGCGATCGAGCGCTTGCTCTCCTCCCTGATGTGAGGAGGATGCAAGGATCACGTCGACAGACAAGCCTATGCCCAACATTCGTGTCATGATGGGGCTGGGAATGCCGCACTTGGCTAGTCACAAACATGAGGCTGCCTTTACTACCTTGCGCATTGACAGGGTACTCTATTTTGGTGGGGAGTGTGGGGACCGCCTTCCCTTCCTTTATCATTCCTCCCATTTCGCGGGATGAGCGCCTTCCTCAGCGTCGGGATCAATGGAGGTTCCTCCTCGAGTGTCGATCGACCTTGAAGGTCATTCCTCGGTCCAGGGACTTTTCGCGACCTACGAGATTATACTCTCTTGAACAAGTGGAGGAGGTCGCGAAGGATCCATTACGAGGCCGGCTCGGCTTGTCGGTGAGCGAGTTGCGCTCGTTTTGGTCTTGGACGCCATCAGCGGATTACTTCAACAACTCTGTGTTTTGCCTACCAGGCGATTGGTACTGAATAGGCTATCTCTAAATGACATGACCTTCATATAGGGTTAGTCAGATTTGCCAACTATCAACATTGGTATAGAGGAAACGGCTTCGGACGCCTTCTAACATTGTTCTCCGGTGCGCCTCCTATGGGACTATATCAGAGAGTTGACGGATCGTATCGTCCACGAAAAGCTCATGCTTATTGATCGCGCATACGTATTTTAGGTTGAAACTGATGGTTTTTCTGTCACTGCTAGCCACGGCTCGGATGGTGATTTGGACGACGCGATGTGAGGAAATCTTGCGATGAGAACGGATCTAATTCGATTCTTTGAGTATCAGCTCAGGATGAAGTTTAGAACTGATAGAAAGCGTTTTGTATCGACATATTTCAGCGTAAGTTGGGTAATTGTGTCGAAACTGGTTTGCGTGAAGGGGGCTAGTGTTGATTTTTTTAAAGTCTTCCTAATTCACAACGAGGTTATTTCCTGTGGAGCCCTCCCCTGGTTAGGATAGAATATTCTTGTGTACCTAGTTAATGTTAGTAAGTGTTGTTCTTGGTCTGTTCACGGCTTCCTTTTAGGTTATCACCTAAGCCAAGTTTTCCAACCTCCGCAGTTTGATTTTGGTCCCTTTTAATCTCGACTGGGTAAGTTTCTTTATTTCCATGACCCTGTTAATTGTATCCTTCCCCCACCCTTAGCAAGAGAGCTTCTTGATTTTGTCTGAAGACAGATTACAGCGGCCTCTATTATTTCTTGGAGAGTTGGAAAGTTTCTCCTAACATCAGTTACCTTTAGTTTGTATATTTGGTGATATTTAGTTTGTTTTCGGGTTTACGCCCTTTCCCCCTCAATGCTTAACGTCAACAATTTTTTTATATGATTTTATACCCAAGAATTTAAATTGTCATGGAGTGTTTTTTAGGTTCCCTTTGTGTGCGTGGTATATGGAAGATTGAATGCCGATGGACAAGATTTTCTGGATCTACAAATTGTATTGCATGAATGGGTTTATTAGCTTGGTATAAGATAGAGAGGACCAAACTTAACCCATTCCCCCTTTTAGGCTTTGTGCTACAATAGTTGTATTATTATACACAATAAACCAATGTTTGTCTTAGCACCGTCGTGTAATACGCTGTTTATTAAATACTTCCTCAGGGTATTTCTTTATTTCTGTTTCTTATTGCAGTTTAATAAACAGAGTAATTTGAAGGATGGACAAACTTTTAAAACCTGAGAGATTAGACGTATCTTCTAACTCACCCCCTGCGACTAAAATCGTCAATCATTGGTATCGGACATTCACTTCGTTCCTACGTAAAAATATATAGATGTTACTGTCATGCTAAGCAAGACAAATTGCATATCTTAATTGCATTTCCTCGGATGTCTACGACAATATTGCTGAGTAGGCCACTTTAGAATCTGCTGTAAATCGCTTCATAGAATTATACCTCAAACCCACAAACGAAATATTCGCCAAACATTTTCTAGCAATGCGTGTACAAAGAGAATACGAAGATATTGATGATTATGTTCAGGCATTACAAATTCTAGCTAAAGAATGCTGTTTCAAAGCGGTTAATGCTACTCAAAACTGAGACGACGGCGTTAGACACGATTTCATTGACGGCTTAAGCTTTAATTCCATTCGATAGCGTCTTTTACAAAACAAAATCCTTGATCTACACATGACACTTAATTAGTTCAGGGCTTTATAGCTAGGACAGAAAAAAATCTGAATCATATTCACATCTGCTCTCGCAAACTGTGGGAGAAATAGCATCAGAAAACGAAGATTCATTTGTCGGAGATGTGTGTGCCTTAACAAGCGCCAATTGTTATTTTTGTACTCGATCATGTCACATTCGTAAAGTGTGCCCGACCAGAGAGGCCACGTGTCACAAATACAGAAAAAAATGGATACTTTTCCAAAGTATGTTAGTAGTTTGGTACATCGGCCACCTCACCTACTCAATCTTATACATTGATGAACCCTACGCAACATATTTTATTAAAATTGGCAAAAATGAAGCAACTGTTTCAATGAACACTGGTAGCTCTTGACCTTAATTTCGCTCGAAAAGGCCGGATAAAAATAAAACCTGCAGCCGTGAATGTGTCCATGGCTTTATCGTCTCATAACGCTTAACTAAAAGGGCAGTGCACCGTCAATTTAAAGTTATTAGGTGAGTGGTATTTGAAGGTTAAATTTTGTGTTCTTCCCAATCTTTGTAGTGATTTTCCAAGCGTAGTTTAGATGTGGCACAAGGCCGAAAGTAGGGGCACCCAGTGAGGATCGAACTCACTACTCAATCGTAATCGTCTTAGCGAGACAAGCATGCTAACCATTACACAGCCTCGAAGTGCCCCCTTCCCAATCTTTGTAGTGAAGTAATTCTCGGGTAAGATTTCATAAATCAACTTTCTAGTGTAACTTTATATTTGGCGGTCTTAAGAAAAGCCTGTCTATTTTGAGTTCGACTGCTTGCAGACTACTATTTCCGAGGGGAGATATACCACCATTATTTTCGAATCTTGATCCTAGCTACAAACCTATTACTACGAAATCAAAACGATTTGGAACCGCCGATAAACATTTTATTAAAAGTGAGGTTAATAAAATGCTAAGAGACTGAATAATTGAGGAAATAACGTTTATTTGGCGTGGTGAATTTTTAATTCTTGGTAAAAAAAAATGGCATAAAAAGACATTAGTTGTGGATTATAGCAGAAATATTAATAGATTCACTCGAATCGACGCTTATCCCCTACCCCGAATAGATGATCTGGGTTCGGAAAGCTCTAATTAGAAAATGTATCCTTCTGTGGATCTGAAGAGTGCATATCATCAAGTACCCATTTGACAGTAATACAAACCGTACCCTGCATTTGAAACTAATGGCAAATTATATTAATTTTGACGTATTGGAAAACATTATTACGATGAATAACTTGCTTGTAATATATGCTTATGTAGATAACATTTGTAGCTGGTTGGATTCAGGAGCACGGTTGAAATTTCTTGAGGTAATAACTTTATATCAAGCAATTCTATTCATTTTCTTGGCTACACCATATTTCATGGGATACTTAAACCTGATCCTGACCCTTTACGCGGACTTACATAATTAACTATTCCTAAAGATAAACCTGCTATTCGCAGCGTCCCTGGTTTGATTTCATATTATAAGATCAAATCTTTAACTGTTTCCTTTAAATCGCGAGTTCGTAGAAGCATTCCGAAAGCTTAAAGAAGAAATCGAAATTGCCTTCCT
Organism: Acanthosepion esculentum; assembly: GCA_964036315.1. Classification (NCBI taxonomy): domain Eukaryota; kingdom Metazoa; phylum Mollusca; class Cephalopoda; order Sepiida; family Sepiidae; genus Acanthosepion; species Acanthosepion esculentum. The sequence continues at coordinate 105,816,918 of OZ038478.1, forward strand.
TCACGTTCTTGAAGAAAACCTGCCCTTAGTAATCGAGACGGACGAATATAATACGCCAATTACCACTGCTGTAAATCAGGCGGGCCGATCAGTGACTTTCTCATCACGATCAGCAACGCCGACTGAACGAAAGTACGCTTCGATAGAAAAGGAGGCTTCAACTATTATAGAAGCTGTAAACAGTTGTTCTCACTTATCTCTCCGACAATTTACCATCGTTACAGACCAACAGGCAGTTGACTTCATGTCTCATACTGAGAGACCTGGAAAAATTAGAAACTATATGATCCAGAGATGGTTAAAGGAACTGTAGAACTATAATTATGAAATAGTTATAGACCAACGAAAGATAATATACCTGCTCATATACTCTCACTGGCTCATTGTCGCGCTATCCTACACAAAGAAAAGTTTAACTACTAAGTTGTTACAAACGTCTTTGTTACACTGATAAATCCAGGTTAGCACACTTTGTCAAAGTCAGGTATCTAGTTGGTCAATATAAGATGCACAAATAGTTTGCCCTGACTGTCCCGATATAAAACACGTTTCTATAAACATGGAAAAGTCTGCCTCATGAATTCTACACAAGCAATGGACAGAACCAGTATAGTTTTTAATGGCCCTCTTCTTTCTAACGGGCAGAACCGATATATGTTAACGGTAATAGGCAAGTACTCTCGGTTTCGTTTTACTTTTGCTTGTCCTAAATAACAAGAAGTGGAGTAATTAAATGCATAACTCAGATTTCCAGTGTTCGGGACTCCTTCCAGTATCCACGAAGATCGGGGTTCCTGTTTTCTATCTAAGGAACTGTGTTAGTACTTCACTAATTTGGGTGTAGTTACGAGTCGAAAAACACCATTACAAACACCAAGGGAATGGTCAGTGTGAAAGATACAATGGATTTATCTGGTTTGGCTGACCTTGGCTTCGAGAACTACACGAGAATCTCAATGCGAAGTTGTTCTACTCGCAGTACTAGATACTGTAAGATCTCTACTCTGTACCGCTATGAATAATACAACCCACAAAAAATATTTTCATATCAATGCTGGTTAGCAATTGGTCATTCATGGCTACTTGGCTAGCAGCCCCTGGTGCGGTTCTCTTACGTCTAAGATTTAATGCCGGACGTGAGTCTACTGTATCTGGACATAATTTGGCTCTTGTTGGGAAAAATACGATCGGAGAGAACCAAAAATTAGAGAACAATATACTTTTGTGGAAAAGGACACTCCAGAATTGGTGAAACCCAAGTCTGATGTCCATTTAAAACTATTGAGTAACACTGAAATACATCTTCAGGTGCCTTCTGAAAATCTAGCAGTCATGAAACACACACGCAAAGGTCGGTGAACGAAGAAACATGGCGGTGGAGGAGGAATGTATGAAAAACACATCTTTAGTACAATTGGTTAGCTTGAAAAAATGATGATGCATACTTAGTGTGGTATAATCTCCAATTACACACTTGGAGTGTCATTTGAAAGGTGAATATCGTTAAAGTGATAGCGGGGCGCATGCTGAACAACGATATATTTGAAGAAGAGATGCTAAGTCAGTTACAAATGGTTATTCAAGAGCTAACGTTCACCCAAGTAAAATTAAAGAAAGCTAGAACTGCTGCTCGAACTGTAATAGATAATGCACGAATAGAACAGGAAACAAGGTTCAGGGAGTTGAAATTGAGCGAACGGAATAACGGAGCAATATCCAGTGTGTCCGACCTATCGAAACAAATACGACTTGTACCAATGTTCAGGAAGTATTATTTGAACGATTACTTTTAGTATTTTTAGAAAATGACGACAAACTTAGAGTAGCCAAAGAATGCATGGCCAATAATGCAGACAGTGCTAAGTGGGAAAGCACAAAGTGCATTCACATTCTGTAAAGTCATCTATTTACAGCGCAGGATACGAGACAGTAAAGTCCAAATCGTATGACTTGTTACCAGAGGCATACAGACAGAAAGTTATAAAGTATAGAAAAGTAGAAAACGCGCACACGTAGAATTTGTGAGACTGAAAGAAACATATTCGATAGATGGAGCTTAGCAAGAGAATTTGGGAATGATTATGCGCGGTTGAAGCAGTTGATCTTAATGGAAGATTTTAAGTGGCCTAAGTGAAGAATTGAAATGCCACGTAGGTGAGAAGAGAGTAGAAATCGCGCAGGAATTAGTCATATTAGCGGACATGCATGCTCTAACTCACAGGAAGGGTAAGATCAGGACAAGTTATTCAGGTGTGACCGGAATTCAAAAGACCAACCGAAAGACTCAGGGAGGTAAAACACAGGTCGAGGAGAGAAGCCTTACAGTCCCGGTTGTAAGCAAAACGCGTGGGGAAATCAATTATCTGTGTGAGGGATTGAGAGACTGAAAAGTTGAGAGTATGAATGCATGCGAGGTCGGTAGTAGCATTCTTAAGCCATACACAAATATGTGAAGGAACGGATGGAGAGAGAGGGCCTTGTCTATGCTGTCAACAATGACATCGAGTATTCCACAGTCCTGAGAGAATGGAGAGCGATAGAGGAAGAAAAGATAGCTTACAGCATTGAGAAGAGATAGCCGGAGACACAAGTACGAATGGGCCGGCGATTCGAGAGAGCACTCTCTAGCCAGAGGGAGATTGTCCTTGACGTAGACACCAAGGCCATGCATGTGGGTTAGAGAGTCTTTTCTGAGGAGAGGAAGGTATCCAGGGATCGAGAGATAAGAGGAAGGGATAGAGGAGTCAAGATTTGTCTCACACAGGGCCAGTATATCCGGGCACTTTGCAATGAGGAAAGATTCCACACTGCAGAAGTTGGTTCTAATGTCATGGATGTTGGAGAAGGAAATATTTAAAGGTTTAGGTGATTTTTGGAGGGCTGGTTTAGGTTCATATTTATGGTTTTTGTAAGTCATGTGAATCATGTGAAATTGGTGTTGGAAGAAGAGAAGGCCTGAGTTAAAGGAAGCCGACGGTTATCACCCATGGCGCGGGCAGATAGAGTTTGGCACTGCCTGAATCATAATGTGGCCTCAGGCTTGCCCACCGGAGATGACTGCAGGGACACCTATCCATGCGCGACATGGCACTACAGACACCCCGATATTATGCAACTGTTGATCAGAGCGGCCGCTCAAGACGCTACCCAAGAGTTAGGGCTCCTAACTACCACTCGGAAACAGGAACCAGGGAACAGTCAACCGTGTACCCTCAGAATGAAAAGGCAATGCCACAGACTGCACGCATCACGGGAGAAACACAGCAGCACCAGTACAGAGGCCAGAGAGAGAGAGAGAGAGAGAGAGAGAGAGAGAGGGAGAGAGAGAGAGAGATCCGGGAACCCCTTCCTAAAAACGAAACAGGGTTTGAGCCTCTAATCGTGTCCAATAGAGGGGGGGTGTTTACCGGGCGCTAGCAAAGCCTACCTACTCCTATTACATATAACATATACAACGACGACAACAAGACAATAGAGGGGGATGTAGTTGGGATAGTCGCAGGGCTGACACTAGTTGAGAGTACTGGGGGATAGGAATGACATACTATTGTGAATGTGTACAATAGTAAGTATTAAGTTAGTTAAAGTCCCATTGACGTATATTTAAAAAAATAGAATATATGGTTAGCAAGCTCTATGAATAGAACGAGGGTTAAGAAAAAACAAACAGAACAAGAGAAAAATATATATGTACAAGAAAGAGAGAATTTTTGTGTAGAGTAGATTGATACTCACTCGGACAGGGAAACCGTTCGTTGCCGGCTATCCGTTTCGCAGGACACTAGTGATAGTTTTCGGCTTACCTTTATCGCCAAGCTTCAAGTTACAATGAACGCAGTGCTGGGGGGTGAGGGGAGGGTCACACGGCCATTCCTCACCCCCAACCACCACCAGTAGTGTGCTTGGTGTGCGTGCTCTTAGTAAAAAATATACAAATCAACAGGAGAAAGAAACGGTCAGACAATTCTACGTTGAAAAAACATTTTAACCAAGCAAGCAGAGAAAAGGCCGACTAGGACATGGAAAGTAGTGACGACTCACGAACTTAATTCTCAGAGACTGTCCATTCTATAGACTCAAAGACGGATTTCTGACGGCGAAAATGGAATATTACAACTTAGGTTAGAATAGTTAGTTTTTAAGATAAGCTTCAAGTTACAATGAACGCACTGCTGGGAGTGAGGGGAGGATCACACGGCCATTCCTCACTCCCAACCACCACCAGCAGTGTGCTTGGTGTGCGTGATGAGAGTAAAAGAAACATCGGAATATTAAGGGATACGGGGGCGTCGCAATCCCTCGTATTACGGAATAGCCTACCGAAGTGGGTGAATTAAGCGACCGGCATCGGAAGTGTATCTAAACATACCTATTCACCGAGTTGATATCAAGTTGAAAATGATTTCAGGGACTTTAGATGTGGGAACCTTCAATAGGAAGCTCACTCACTGTTGATGGGAAACGAGTTAGCGGTAGAAAGTTACATATAGCTGTAAGTAAACTAGGATTGCAAAGGAAATATTTGTCGCAGATTATTTCCACGTCACAGAGAATAAATCACTAACTTCCAACTCAAACATCGAGGGCAGAAAGAAATGCCGAAAACTCGATTCGCAAATACTATCGAACTAATCAAAATGCACGCCACTTGTCAGAAAAATAATTCATTCTCCACCAAACGCGGTGTCCAAAATTGCTGAATATATTTATTTTGTAAAAATTACAAAGTTGTGGCAAAAGACGGAAAGGGAGTGGGGAAAAGGCTGGTCTTTCACTAGCTATCCTATTTAACCACAATCATGACCCATTCATTCATTATAATTACACATTCACCACAAGAACTCATCCATCACCTTTCAATCCTGCAACCACCACGATACCACAAATAGACAAGGGTCCTACAAAACACCCCATGAATTAAATTTTTTTAATGTTCATATATATATATATATATATATATATATATATATATATATATATATATATATATATATATATATATATATAACTCCATGAGACATGAAATGATGGGGAGGGCATACGAACTCCGACAAGAAACTCAAAATGTCAACCAAAGACAAAACGAAAACAAAACAATGTTAGTAAGAAACGTCCACCCCTCAAAATAAATAAGAGTGGCCGCTGTATTCTATCGATAGATAGAATCAAGAAGCGCACTCACTAATGGAACGGGGAGGGAAAAATAAATAACGGAATGAGGAAAGTCAAAAGCTGACTCAGACGAGATGAAAAAAAGGATTGTTACATAAATATGTTGAAGCCATATTTTAGAAGTGAAATGACGGTGCTAGCTGCTTGCAAATCGAAAGACAGCTGGTTAGCTCCAAACCAGCAGAACTCAAATGTGAATCAATGCCCATCACCTAAGCTGCGGAATTCCGAAATGTTAACTGATCTTTAAAGCAAACTAAACACTCTACCGTCAGCGGAAAGGAAGGAATTGTTTCAAATAATTCAAACTTTAAAGATATATTTTCCGACGTGCCAAGTAAGAAAACAGCAGTACAAAAGCAAGACCTGTAAAGCTTTTGGCAAAATTAAAAGGATGTGGAGCATGGAGCCAGCATTACAAACACCAGACTTTAATAAAACTTTCTCTTTAGCCGTAGATGCTAACGACGTTGGAATAGGAGCAATTTTGTTACTGCTCGATAAAATTTAATGTTCACCACAAGGTATACTATCCAGTGGAAAAGGAGTCATTAGCTTTGATAGACAGTCTGAAGCAATATGAGATTTGCATATCAGCATCAGCCACCCCAACGGATCATAATCCTTTGGTAGTTAAACATAGAATGAAAAATAAAAATCGACGATTCCTAGGCTGGAGTTTGCTCCTACAAGAACTCAGCTTGGAAATCAAACATATTGCGGGCAAGAGCGATTTCACAGCGGATGCATTGTCTAGAGCATAAACTTTATTATCTTTCGAGGTTGGTAAATCTCCGAGTTAAAACATTCCTTTTCCAAAATTAAAGGTGAGAAAGAAAGACTAATCCATCTATGATCTCAGTTAAGAATGTTTTTTCTTTCCCCTCATTCTAACTACTTATAGTATGCGTGTGTGCGAACGGTGATAGTGGATCGCTGTATTTTCCTGTACTACACGCAGGAGAGTCGCAGCAGAGGGCGGGTGATTGTTTCTGATATCATGTACGTCGACCCCGTAGCAGGTAACAAGACCAAGGTTTAGTCGCGGAGGCGCTAAAATCAAAGATCCGACATTTGGAATTAGGTAGCCGAATGAATCGTTTGACCAATTCCTGCACCTGTCAGACCAGAGGAGCAGGAAAAGCAGTAACTGAACGAAGTAATGGAATTAACCAGATTTGTGTCATGAAAGATTTCCGGAGAACTACATCTATAAATTATTGATATATTCTCAACTATGAAAAGATCTCGAATATTAAATTGTATGAGTGTGGAAACATTTTGCTTAACAATGTATACCTGAAATCTAGCGGGAAGAATAACAGAATTATCTATAGATTCGTACATTCTACTTATTCGAACTTGTCAATCAATTCAAGCCATCTTATGTGAATACAGGGAGCTATCTGGCTTAATTTTCTGTGAAAATATTGATATACTGAATTTGAAGACCAGATAAGTACTACTCGTATTCCATTTATCAAAGAGCACATGGTATTGAAATTTCTGTGTTAACGCATTCACCGCATACTCACCCAAAACAAACTCTTTTTTCATCATGTATTTCTTTTCATGCTTTTCAAGTTATTGAATTAAATTGGTTGTCTTAATTTGAACTCACGTGTTCGCTGTCTTTTTTCACTTATTATCGTCTTACTGTATGTTTGGTTTCTAAACTGTAGATATCCTTTTCATGCATGAAGCCAGGAAATTATACCATGAGGGAAATCATCTCCTATTTTTGCTTAAAATGTAAATGTAAATCATGTCTGAGACTTGTGCTATGACATATGACATATATATATGTGTGTGTGTGTGTGTACATGTGCATATATTTATGTATATGGAAGTATGAATATGCATATATGTATATGTCTAGATATATATTAGCATATGTATGTATTTATATATATATATATACATATATATCTAAGCATATATGTATATGTTTGTATGTGTGTATATATAAGCATATATGTATATGTATGTATTTTTGTCCCTAAACTCGTGTATACTGGTTGTAAATTGGCATATTTTTGGCCGAGCCTACGGGCTCGGTAAGCCCACGTTAAACCGGCCTTGTGCCACATTCGACGCGTATGAGGGGGTTGTTAAATATCGTAGCACCAGTAATGCGCAGCCGCGTACGATACCAATATCGGACACCACTGGATAGTAAGCTCTGCTTACTCTTACACTTTTCTTTGTAAATTCTCTGTTTAATATATCTTTCTTACCTCTAACCCGTGTTCCGTGTTTTTCTTCCGTGGCCCTACTTCGGGCCCACATCAGTGGCGACAGAGTATTCGAGATACGCACCCATACCGAAACCCCAAAGCCCCAGTCCCACATCAGTGGCGACAGAGAAATCGTTTAACCCTACTGGTTCCCCCATCAGTGTTGAACTAGTTATTTGAGCTGGCATTACTACATCAGCGAACGAAACGCAATACACAGCTACCTTTCAAGCTTACTCAAGTATGTGCAAACAATAAACGAGAAACCAAGTATCGAGAACGACTGCTTACAAAAAAAACAGCTTTTGCACAAAACAAACTGACAAGCTCAAGAGCTCGAAGTACTACGTTTGACTCAAGTTCGAAAAAACTATTCACCAAGTCGCGCATTTAGCAAAGTGTTTAAAAATTTTATGAAATTGATTTGATTTCCTACAAATCTCGGGCATAAAATTACCCTCCTCTCAAATTGATTGAGGTGAGTTTTTTCTATAAAAAAAAAGCAAAGCAAATTCTCCCAAAAGAAGAAAAAAAATCCAGTGTATTTATTTTTTTTTGCTATCTAAGTGATATTTTCTTCCCACACTTCTAAAAAAAAAAAATAATAAGCGTGGTGAAAATTTAAATGTTCACATTGAAATTAACGGAATAACGGTATCTCGAAAGATCTAAATAAGTAAGTAGTTCTTATTAATTTTATTAATTAACTAGATATTCTTGTGTACCCTCCCCTTGGTACACGGGTTTTCAAAGCAACAGTAATTGCTGTTATTTCTTTCTTTCTGTTTTGTGTGTTCTTTCATAACTTTTTTACATATTATCTAAATATGAAAGAATTCCAAAAAATAATTGTCCAAATGTTAAATGTCCAGATGGACCACCAACAAAAATCAAATTAAAGACAGCAGAAATTGGAAGAAAGATTCCTCAAATTACAGTCGGACCAACAAACAGAACAGAAACTTCAACAACAAAAAAGCGAAGAAAGACAGTAACTCCACCAACAGAAAAAAAGACCAAAGACAGCAACAATTGTTTATGGAGCTACATAAACAAAAAATAAAATTCCAAAAATTGACACTTCAGAAAACAGAACTGCAGCAAAAACATTTTGAAGAATTACTTGTAAATTCATGAAAAGGCTCTAAAACTCTGAAAAAGATACGACATTTTCCCAGAGTACAATCTACAACTCGATTGAAACATTCGAATACGTACCAGAGGAAGACAAAACATTCGAGGCTTTTTACAGGCGTTATGAAGATATTTTCAATGTAGACTGTGAACAATGGCCTAGTGAGAAAAAGGTACGTCTGTTATTAAGGAAACTGGGAGCTATCGAACATGTTAGGTTCATAGACGATATATAACTCAAGACAATTACGGACCTGAATTTCTCAGAGACTATTAAGCGCCTAACGGAACTATTCGGGCCTAACATAACCTTGTTCCACAAACGTTGGAAATGCCTGAAAACAGTCAAGGACAACCAGCAAGATTTTCGAACGTTTGCAGCGTCGGTAAACAAGCTCTGTAATGATTTCGAACTAGCCAAGCTGACTGCCGACGATTTTAAGTGCTTAATATTCGCCGAGGTCAGACGTCGGGTACTTACCAAACTCGAAAACGAATAGGGATTGACTCTCCAAATATTAGTAGAGGATTGTCAAAGAGTAATTTCTGTCAAGTGTGACTAAAAAACGATGGAACTTTTAAAAAAGGATAAAGCATGTGAATGGACTCCTGAATGCCAAGACGAATTCGAGAAGATCAAGAAAAACTTTAACTTCGGATCTTTCTCCTTCCCACTACGACCCTAATCTCGACATCATGATGCAAGCCCATACGCATCGGTGCTTGCATTCTCCACAGACTGCCAGATGTTTCGCGAAAAGCCATAGCACACGCATCTAGATCTTTACTACCATCAGAGAAACAATATTCTCAAATAGAGAAAGAGGCTCTAGGGATAATATTCGCCGTCATTAAGTTCCATCGATACCTACATGGAAGACGGTTCATACTGCAAACGGACCATAAACCGCTAATAACAATTTTTGGTCCCAAGAAAGGCCTACCGGTCTATACGGCGAATAGATTACTTCGTTGAGGAACGATTCTTTTGAATTACAATTTTAAGATCGAGTTACTAAAATCTAAACATATTTGGCATGCGGACAATTTATCGCGACTCATTCCTAAAAATACGGAAGTTTTTGAAGGCTCCATCATTGCTACACTAAGAACGAATTATGAAATCAAAAATATGACTGCGAATACAATTAGAGAACTCCCAGTTACTTTGGCCAACATAAAAAGGAAGCCTCGAGAGGATGAAATCATCCAAAGTATCAAAAACAAAATTCGCAACAAATACCTAAATTTGCCTGAAGTTTTCTCCCTCTGTGAGGATGTTCTACTGCATAATGACCGAGTAGTGATTCCAAATAGCCTACAAAAAAAAATCCTTAAGGATTTTCACATGGGACATCCGGGGAAGAGCCGTACGAAAAGCCTCATGCGCTGCTACGTATATTGGCCAAATATGGACAAAGACATAGCAGACATGATAGAATCTTGTAAGGGATGCGTGCGTGCAGCAAAATCTCCGACCACGACGTGCAAACCATGGCCAAACACATACCATCCATGGCAGACAATTCATGTGGATTTTGCAGGGCCGCTAGACAACATGTACTACCTTATTGTTGTGGATAGCCACTCAAAATGGCCTGAGGTCCTGCAATGTAAAAACACAACCACCAACTGCACGATCGGATTTTTACACGAGCATTACAACTGTTTCTGCAGGTGTATAGGATAACCCCTAATCCTAACACGCCTATAGTACGCTCGCCTGCAGAAACAATGTTCGCAAGAAAAATCAAGTCCGTCTTTGATAAACTCATTCCACGGCAAGTGAAGTTCAAGAAAACCGTCTCGCTCCCTAAGAAATACTTTAATTCTGGCGACAAAGTCCTTTTTAAGGCTTACAAAAACAACATAATATTCTGGGAAGTAGTCAACATCAAACAGAGAATTGGCGAACTGGTCTATATTGTCCAGGGACCGAAAAATACCCACAAACGCCATATGAACCAGCTCAGGAAATGTCATTTGAAGGAAACTGAGGAATCTCCACAAAATACGTAATATTCGAACATTTCGATCTTGACACGCCCCAAGTCTCTCCGGAAATACGATGCTCTGAGAGAAAGAGAAAATTTACTCAACCACCCGACGTGAATCCCAAGAGGAAGAAGTATTAACAATTTTTATTTTTTTTTCTCCTTCAAGAAAAAAAAGGGGAAACTCTTGGAAGGGGGGGGGTGTTGTGAGACCGATATTTTCCTACATCATGGACTCTCCCAGTACTATATTATTATGTGAATGGTAGTATCATAGGAGTAGCACCAGTAATGCGCAGCCGCGTACGATACCAATAACGGACACCATTGGATAGTAAGCTCTGCTTACTCTTACACTATTCTTTGTAACTTTTCTGTTTAATATATCATTCTTACCTCTAACCCGTGTTCCCTCTTTTGCTTCCGTGGCCCCTACTTCGGGTCTACATCAGATATATATATATATATATATATATATATATATATATATAGGTAGATGCAGTTGTATATGTCTATATATCTATATTTCTGAGATGAGGTATTAATTACATTTTTCACAGTGTTAGAGATATTGTCCTCAAGTTTATATCCATATTCACGACTGTTACGGCCGTTGTGCCTTCCGGTCTTTTAGGAATGCTGGAATTTCGAACTGAACACATTATTGCGTCAACCGGGGTAGATTGTATGAATTACACGTTCCATGCCACTACACATATTCTAGCCTAATCGGACATATTTAATGTATTTTTTCATATTGTCCCCTAAAGTCTAAAATATTTTCTCCACTACCCTTTATTTGTAATTTCTTCATTTTATGCTCATGTGATTGAGATGTCCATTTTTTTATCAAATCCAAAATATCGACGACCAAAATATTAAAGTTTACTGTCGTGTATTTGTTTTATTTATTTCACTAAATCTTTTACATTTCCTTAAGCTTTCAATTTTATTAATTCTTCCTGCAAACACCTTTTCCTGAAGAACAGAACTATACAATTTTTCTATACTTTTAAGCCTCTATTTTTGGTAATTGATCCTTACTTTTATAGTCACCCTGATCCTTCATTATCTTCAAATATAGTCTTTGGTTTGAACTTTAGTAAGCATTCCTATTGTTTTTAATTGAATTCACTCTAAGCATATCAGTAAATCCTCTCAAACACAAAGATTTGCTGAGTGTGGAAGAAATGGAAAACAAAAACGTTACCAAAGAGCGAAAAAATAGAGTAGTTCAATGGTGAATGGAAAGCATAGTGCCGGAAGAGAGTTCCATAAGCGAGAAGTTCGAGAAAATAAACTTTTAACATAAAACTTATGGTTACATCTAGCCAATTCAACTGTTAATTGATGAGACTTTGTTACTAGTCTCGTAGTGCGCTTATATTCATAAAATGTAGATATCATAGTGAAAGGCTCACCCGAACAATTAATATGTAAGTATTTATAGAAAATAAAATTTTAAGGTGGTTTGAAAATAACTGATACTAAGATGCCAGGACAGGACCAATAATATTGCTGGTTCTTTTTTATATTTTATTAAGGATCTTTAAATATATAGCTGGAAAACCGTAGCATATATGGCAACTATGTTTTAAGCATGGGCGAATGGTGTACTTACAAGATATGTAAGATAGCTTCTGGAGAGAAAGAAAATGTCTAGCACGATATATAAACCAAGTTTTTTAACATCTGAAACAGCAATGTATTCAAAATAGGCTTTCCACTCCATGTTATCAGAGAATGTTAAACCCAGAAGGCGCAACGAGACACTCTCCTGAAGCCATGCTCAGTGAAGGCAGAAAGGGGACTCTGATGATTAATAAAGAGCAGTTTTATTTTGGAGATGTTAATATTAATAAGTCATTCCTTGCACCAATTAACAACACACTGGATGTACTTTTTTATCAGCAGCCAATTTGACATTATGGAACACATCAGATCAGGAGTAAATGGTTGTGTCTTCATATATACCAAGTTGAGTTTTGATGCCATTGGGAAGTTCGCTACTGAAAAGCAAAAAGAAAGGAGGACCTAGGAAAGAGCCCTGCGTGACCAGCATTCGTACAAATAGATCTAGAAGAGAGACCGTTCAGAATAATTTTCCTTTCACGATTTGAAAAGATAGACTGAATAACTTCAAAAATTTATCCGGAGAATCTTCAATTGCATTATTTCTTTTATAACCACCATTATCTTATATTTTCGAAATTAATTTAATCTCGCTGAAATGGAAGGTATAGGAGTAAACATTAAGATAATGTAATGAATTATGTTTCGCATAAATTATATTTTAAAAAGACAAACATAGTTTCAATATAATGAAACTTATTTTTGATGATATAACGAAAACAGAATGAAAATACATCAATATATACAAAAGGAATAATATGAGGGCACAAAAGCGAGAGAAAGTATCAGAATTAAGGCTGAAGAATAAAAGAGAAGTAACATTTAAAGAATGGATAAAAGAAGAAGCGAAATTAATGAGGGAAACTAAATTCTTAAAAAGGCACAAAAATAATAAAAATAAACTGTAAAAATTCACGAGGAAAAATTAATACTAACACGGAAATGTAAAATAAAATATTCAGAAACCACGAAATATAAAAATAATATATGCAGAGACTTTGAGATTTACTAATCATTCTTTGCCCAAGTTAACCACTAATTGGTCATTTTCGAGAAGAGCTAACAGTTTTCCTTTGTCGGAACTATCAGACTTACCACTAAGACAGGAGTAAATAGTTGTCATCAATTGGAAACTGGTGTCGTTGAGAAGATTGTTGCAGTTATGTAAAATGATCTAGAAGCATGTCCGTTCAACGCGAATTTAATTCGCCGATTTGTTAAGAATGATTGGATTAAGCCAAATATTTGTTCAGAGACACGATATCCCATAAACTTGTGGAGAAAGCCAGCATGCCGAAACCTATCGAAAGGCTTCGACATATCTGGAGTCATACCGTATAAAGAAGGCGTTGTAATATAATCAATTTTGACCTGGCATCGCGACTTCAGTCACTGTTCCATTGTCGTGACGTGACTTCCTTCTGTCTTTTCTACCAATATTTTCAGGGCAAATGTTATAATGACCTGTTCACCTTAGTGACTCGTCTGCACGAACTTAAGCTTGCTCCGTGATTACAAAGAGTTCGCCTCGTTTTACTGTTGAACTAGCTCGATACAACCGTCAATTCTATTCGAATAGTTTATTTTCTCGCTCTTCTTGCCCGTTGAACACACTTTTTTTAATTCTCTGCCACTATTCAAAAATTTTAAAGCAATGTCAATCACCATCAACTGTCTTCTTGAACCCTGTTCTTTTATTGTCCTTTTTCTCACTTCGACTCACTAAAGTTTTCTCATTCTCTTTCAGTCGCTGTAACCCCGGAAGTCAAGAGGTATTATCGCCTCCTTGGGATGAATAAAAAAAAACAACACATAGACAACTTCAGAAATAAATGTTAATACATCGGCGGTAGATGTAGAGAAAAGAAAGCCATATTGTTTATCCGAAAGAAACCCGTTTTAAGTGAGTTACTTAAACAATTTTGCATTGATTAGAGTAATTTGACAAAAAACGGTAAGACTAATAAGGCGATAATTCGATGGGTTAGAAGGTTCACCAGATTTTTTTAATGACAGGAAGTACATAGGATTATTTCCAACAAGCAGCAAGATATTTATTGTGGTATTTGGAGAGTACAAGAACAAGATCAGGAGCATGCATAGAATTTATTGAAAAGAATTAATATATAGAAACAAAATAAAAACGATGAAATATAATACAACATATTGAGAAACAACGAAATATAAAACAATATACGCAGTGATCATGAAATCTGAAATTTCTAAATAAAAGTTTCGCAGACTATTATTTTTTAGAGATGTGTATTTCTATTCTGATTACCTCAGTTTGACCTTAGAGGTCAGATGCAAGACAAAATGAAAGAAGTCAACTATGATTGCCTGGACTAGCGTGGGAATGCTAGATAGAGAAAGTTTTTTTTGAGAATTGAGTCCAAACCGATATACGATGTAAACGTGTTCTCTGTCGTGTTTGAAAGTTGATTCCAGTGGGTTGTGAGAGCAACCCAACTAGCTAATTAGAAAAGAACACATCGACGTATTTATTAAATAGTTAAATATCATTTGTGAAAGTTCTTTTACATTCGAACCAAAACAACTTGCGACCATCGGCTGTGAAAAAGAAGACAATGTTATTATGGAATTGCCCAAGACCACAGACACCAAGGGGCTATACAACAAATTGACACATGCAGAGATCACGAAACATAAAACAACATATTCATAGAGTACGGAATATGAAACAACATATTCATAGAGTACGGAATATGAAATAACATATTCAGAGAGCACGAAATATAAAATAAAATGCATCGAGACCATGAAAGATAGAGAGAGTGAAGCAGAACCATATAATAATAAATGGGCATGTAAAAATGAAGTATAGCTGTAGGAAAGAAATTAGCGAAGGAGAAGAGATTAACTGAGTGTCAGAATGCATACAATACTCGGAAGGTTTCACGGCATAAAATATCTCATAAAATGGGTCTATTTGCCATAAAAGTGCCATAACTTATTCGCGTATCAATTTCACGCCACACTTACACGAGGAGAATTATTATAACATTCACAAAGATTTATGGGGACGTTTTTTCTTTTTTTATCTCACTTCTTACATATTTCGATTCATTTCAACTTGTTTTCATTCCTATACTCGGATGTATATGCGAAATTACTACCCTTAAGTAAAACAAAATTAAAAATGGAGAATTGTATAGTGGGTTATAATTTCATGCCATGTCCTTTCAGGACGTAGACGAACGTGACTCTCTATAGATTCCATTCATTGATTATCTATGAACTGCAATCAATACTTGGAAAAATAGTATAACTTGTTAACCATTGCTTTCTTCATTCTTTTAAAATCATAGTTGTTTTACCTTTACCAGTTGCAGTTCTAGAAAGGCCAGGCTAAACTGGTGATTAAACCAAAGATAGGCAATGAGAAGGCAAGGACATTAGTACAAAAATCAACGCAGTAGACAAGGCCTGAATTTAAACTCGACACAGTAATTCAGTTTGTCACCTCTAAAACACTAGACTAAAAATAAATTCAATATATGTTTTCGATATGCGATAAGAAAGTGCAGCCGAAGCATTTCGCTTGTATTTTAATTCGGAAAATCAAACGCAATTACTTTCCATTGTCAAATGTATGCATTTGTAACTATCAAAGACGTTCTAATCTGCGTGATTTCAATATGAAAATTATCATTTCTACATTAAAATTAATATTATGTAACCAAAGTAAGTAATATAAATATATATAGTAATATAAGAATATATCTAACTAGTTTTGTTTGTACCAAATTATATTATGCAAGCAAATTAAATTCAAGAGGTTTCGAAAAATATTATTTTAATGAAATAAAAAAGTACCCAATATGCATAAGTAAAATAAATATATTTGATCGACGATATTTCCCATATACCGGAATAAATTATTTTATGTTACATGCAATTAACATATAAATTAAAATCATTTATTCAGGTATATAATTTGGATAATGTTCATCGTTCTTCCACGCAGTAATTTTTTTTCATTCTTCTACTATTTTGACTTCAGCATTATTTATGGGCACAAGTTGTTTCCAATGTATAATTTTTGATTTAATACCATTTTCCATTCCAACATCTCAATTCATGTCTATTATTCTTTTAATGATTGACGAATATTTCTAAGGGTTAAAGTCTGGAGAGCCTGCCGTCACTTCCATTAATTTGGTTTCCATGAATTTTAAATTCAATAGCACATAATGTGTTGCTTGTGATATTCTAAATGCCTTACTATCCATGACAATTTATGTGAAAGAACAATAATGGAGTTTCATAAGAATATAAAACCATATGATATATTGCTTAAATAAATATAAGTTCATCTTGAAAAATTACTACATTCAACCTCTCTATCAAACACAATCAAACACACACACATATACACACACACTGATATATATATATATATATATATATATATATATATATATATATATATATATATATATATATATATATATATATATAAAAGAGTCACCTACCATCACATGGAATGTACTGGCCATATATATATATATATATATATATATATATATATATATATATATATATATATATATATGACTTTATAAATATATGCATATATATGTGTGTGTGTATATATGCATATACACACACACATATATATGCACACACATACACACATACATACATACATATATATATGTATATATATATATATATATATATATATATGTGTGTGTGTGTGTGTGTGTGTGTGTGTGTGTGTGTGTGTGTGTGTGTGTGTGTGTGTATTAAAAAGAAGAGAGAAACCGGAAACGGTTTTTTGTAATGTGGATGGTTTAAAAAAATATTATGCTTTATTTTCCATAATTTTGCTTCAAGGGTTTCCGGTCTTGCGACCGTCATCAGGCAAAGGATGGAGATTTCCACATATTATTAAAAGTAATTATTTTTATTCTTTTACGGTTTTCGATGTTAAATATTCTCGATATGAGATATTCTCTTTTTTTGGTGTTAGTAACCCAAATGTCTTTCTTGAACTGGCAGTGAAACGATCTGCGTGAAGAGTTACAAAAAATTGAGATTGGTCCGAAAAATGATGAAGTAGATATCGGCATTCTTATCTTTTAATGACTCCTTTGTGTTCTTAGATCTATTTCCATTTTCGTGTGTTTTTGTCAGCATGCGTGTATATATGTGTATATACCCTCTCCATACATACACACTGTCTCACAATGAGCAGTCAGTGAACACATTTGTACACACACTCATATACACACACACACACATACACACAGAAACACACACACACATACCGTTCCATTACAAGGGATCAGTACATACACACACGCAAAAATATATACAAACATACTTCCCAAGTTACATAGAATCAGTATATACACACTCACATACATACACACATATATACGTACACACATACACATATACTGCCTAAGCTCTGTGGGGTTTCTCTGTTTTTCTCAACTACAAATTTGTAGTTAATTTGTAGTTGTTAATTATAAAAGTAATTAATTAAGTTGTAGTTGTTAATTATAAAAAGAAGCAGATAAATGCAGCGCTATAGTGATCATGGACAGAACAAACTATAAAGCAAAAATTCTAGAAGCACTAGAGGATAGGAACAGCTACAAATTAATTGACACTAAGATAGACAAAATCATTATATCAAAAATTACAAAACTCTGCACAACACATAAAATATTAACAAAAATGAGAAGGATTTCCTAACAAACTTTGTACAAGAAACAAGCAATTTCTACAGGCTACCTAAAATTCACAAATCGAGTGAAATAAAAGCAGCTATCCAGACACAAAAATCTGAATCCCAAATCCAAGTTACCTTACATTCAGACCAATAGTAGCAGGACCAGCATGTCCAACTAGCAAACTCAGTAACCTAATAAACATAATATTGCAACCATTCACTAAGCGAATTAAAAGCCACATCAGAGACGATATTCATTCCGTAGCTGCATACCACAAAAGGTAGATCCGGGAACAGTTATGGCGATTTTTGACATTAGTAGCCTATACAGCCACATACCCCATGAACTAGGTAAAAAGGCAATCTCATTCTGGATTGAAAAACTTCCAGAAATACTACATCCGATATTCACTAAAGAGTTCATTATCGATAGTATAGACATAATTCTAAACAATAACACCTGTGAATTTGACAACAACAAAAACAACCCTGGGTACTGCAATGGGAACAAAGTGGTACCAACATACGCCACCCTAACATTAGCTTACCTAGAAGAAAACCTCTATGAAAGTATATGGGGAAATATAAAAACCCAATTCCCCAAATCTTGGAAAAGATACTTAGATGATTGCTTCATTTTCTTCCACACTCTACTTCAAAACTTACACACAAAAATCAAATTCACGCAAGAATATAATTTCAACGAATTACCATTTTAGATATACTCATTAGAAATTAAAACAACCACATAATCACATATATCTACCACAAACCTACAGACACTCGGGAATATCTTCATTTCAAGACCAATCACACAAAATGCTGCCTAAAATCCATCCCCATTTCTCTAGCACATAGGGTTTGTACTATAGTGACAGATAAACACCTCCGAAAACCTGCCAAGAAGAATTACATAAAACTCTAAAAAAATGCAGCTACCGCACAACACTAATAAACAAAGCTTTTGAACACGCAAAAAAATTCCTCTAGACCAACTTAGAAATAAAAAGAAACGTAGCGTGGAACAAACTGTAGCATATGTCTTAACATACAACAAAAACAATCCAGAACTATTCACAAAAATTACAAAAAATCTCGACCTACTTAGCAAGAAAAATAAACTGAAAAATATACTGAAAACAACCAAAATAATTAAAAGCAAACGCTACTCTAAAAACCTAAAAGATATATTAACCTTATCCAAATGTAACGAACACACAATAAAGGGAGTCACAAAATGCAACAACAAAAGATGTGGGGGTTGTAACATCATTATCGAAGGAAACTCGTATACTTTTGAAAATCCCAAAACGACATTCATAATAAATAAAAACTTACATTTCAACTCTAAAAATGTGATTATGTTTTCAAGTGCACAAAATACAAGAAGTCATATATAGGTATCGGTCAACAACTGAACAACATGGTTTTCCCTACACAAAAGCAACATAAAATTACCAGACACAGGAAACTTTTTGTATCACAACACATCTTCAAATGTAACCAGGGAAAATTTTAAATTATGCCAATATATCAAACAGACAATTATTCTTACCTACAAATACAAGGAAAAACTTCATAAACAAATTTAACTCAGAACTAAATAGACCATAACCCCGCACACAAAAACACACAACATGCACACATAATGATGAAATACAGTGATCAAACCACTTTACATACATGCACACACACTCGCATGCGGGTGTATGTGGGGCACGAATGTATATATATATATATATATATATATATATATATATATATATATATATATATATATATATATATATATATATATATATATATTGACAAAAGCAGGTGAACTACTCACTGGCAGACGCACAAGCCCCACACTACTTAGGAAGTATATGTGTATGTGTACGTATATATGTGTGCATGTATGTGAGTGTGCATATACTGAGTCCATGTAACTTGGGAAGTATGTATATGTACGTTTGTGTGTATGCATATGTGCGTGCGTGTATGTACTGATTCCTCGTAATGGGTCGGTATGTGTGTGCGTATGTGTGTGTGTATATGTGTGTGTGTACAAATGTGTTCACTGATTCCTCGTGGTGAGTCATTGTGTATGTATGGAGGGGGATATACACATATATACACGCATGCTGACAGAAACACACAAAAATGAAAATAGATCTAAGAACACACAGGGGTCATTAAACGATAAAAATGCCGATAACTACTCCATCATTTCTTGGACCAATCTTAATTGTTTTATAACCGCTCACGTAGAACTTTTCCCTGCCAGTTCAAGAAAGACATTTGGGACGCTAACACCCCAAAAAAGAGAATATCGCATATCAAAAATATTTAACATCGAAAAACATAAAGAAAAAAATATTTTTAATAATATGTGGAAATCGCGAGACAGGAAACCCGTGTAACAAAATTATGGAAAATAAAGCATAATATTATTTAAAAAAAAACACATTACAATCAAAAACGTTTGCGGTTTCTCTCTCCTTTTTAATATACATACTTTTCTCTAGTTGGAACTTCTATAAACTCTTTCTTATATATATATATATATATATATATATATATATATATATATATATATATATATATATATATATATATATATATATATATATATATGCCTGTCTATATATATATATATATATATATGCTAGTGCTATAATTTACATGTATATATATATATATATATATATATATATATGTATATATGCATCCTTTTATATATATATAAATATACATATATATACATGTATTAATTTATTCATACATATATATATATAAATATCTTAACATATACATATATATACATATGTATATATGTATATAGATATACATATATATATATATGTATATAGATATACATACACTGACGCACACACACATAAACGTATATATATATATAAAACACACATATAATTTTACATATATATATATATATATATATATATATATCATCGGTGTATTGTTTCAGCAAACGTTCTTCAAGGTAGACATTGCGGATGTTTTGTCAGGCATTATCTGATGTACATTTCAGAAGAGATATATAATAAATATATTGCATCATAGATAGATATATGAAACCTGTAGATAAAATATATGCATCATCTTTCTTATTTACTAACAAAAAAAAGAAAAATAAGAAAAAAAAAACAGCAACGTAATTATTACAAATAATATATCCCCAACTTCCAACCACCTATATAAGATCAATGTTTTATTTTTATTATACTTGCCTACAAGAAAATGTATTTTTCCCTAAATAAAAAATAACACTCGCTTGCCACCTACTGGACTATTGTACTATCAACAACTGATTATCATAGTATCATTTGACAACTCCGCAAAAACAATTCTAAAATAATTGCCAAATAAAATAGTAAATATAGACATATAGACATTGAAGCAATACTCATGCAACATAGGCAAAAATTAATAAATGGAAATAATAATAATTTAAGAGTTTGCGTCCTCAAATATTTGTTTGTTTCTGTATACACACACACACATACACACACACACACACACACACACATATATATATATATATATATATATATATATATATATATATATGATATTTTTTTCATATAGACAAAAACAATTTACTACATAGATGCAACTTCGTTTCAGTACATTTATCACGACTGGTGTGATCCAAAATTGTCATGAGCAATTCCGTTTGTAAGAAGGCTGCACGTGGAACCTCACTTACTTTTCTTCCATTTGTTAGGAAAAAATGAAGAGGGGACGTATAATGTTGAAGCAAAGTTAGGAAAGGCAATAGAGTGACACAGTGAAACAGTAATGCTTGTTGATAACAATTTGTTGAGAGGTGTTGAGTTGTTGAACTTAGACTTAATATTTTCCAACCTTTCTGGAAAAATAACGCTAACCCCATTTACATAATCATAATTCAAATCACCCAGCGCCGGTTATTAAGCATATCCCATAATCCGTTGGATGTGTTATCAACCAGTACTCTTCTAACAAAGTAATATTCGATAAACACAAAATTGTACTTAACAAAATCCTTACCGACAGCGACTATAGATCTTCTGAAATTCAATACAGGGAAATTTATTGTTACACTTGTAAGAACAATAGAGGAAAGAAAATAATTTGGTATGAACCTCCCCTCAACAAATTAGTTCGTACCAATTGCGACACAAATGTTTTAAATCTAATTAATCCTTCCCTACGAATAGTAATTTAAGTCAAATATTCAACCGCAATATCCTAAAAATTAGTTATAGCTGTTCTAGAAATCAAGATAAAATTATTAAATCACACAACAAGAGAATACTGAAACTTTACAACCAGAATAATCTCAACCCAAACACGAATTCTAATATACCCCAAGTAACTGAGCTATGTAATTGTAGAATCCCTGATCAATATCCATTATCAAACAGGTACCTAACGAAATCCATTGTATATATGTGCTCTCTCTAATCAAATGACAACCCCAAGGATATTAATTTTATGTGGGATTCTCTAGAAGATGTAAAGAACGATATTACAATCATATATCCACTTTTACTAATATAAGCAAAGGCAATATTCCATCACTTTCTAAATACTTTTAAAAACTGAAGGAGGAAAGCAAAACACCTAAAGTTAAATGAAAATTCCTAAAACAAGCCAGAACTTGCAAATCTCTGAACGAATCATTTTTTTTATGTTTACAGGAAAAATATGCACTATTAAACTTTTGAACAATAGCCAATTATTAAATCAAAAATTTGACACCACCGTTTTTTTTAGGCATATTAAAGATCTAATATTACAAGCTTGATATACTTTCATATTACTCTAAACGTTTAAAATTATACATCACCTCCTTTGATATACTTTCTACCCTTTTATATACTTTCTACTAATGTATCTTAGAGTATGATTCTTAAAATGTTTTTGCACATATATAATACTAGTAATAGTATCAGACAAATTGATTTACATCCATATTATTCTACAAGTTATACAATCCGACAATAGGTCAAAATTTGATTATGTAAGTTATATTAATATACCATAGTTAATTTATATACTTCTCTACTTATATCTTAAATTCTGAACTAAAACTTATTGTTAAAAAGAAATCCAAATAACTTATGTATTCAACATACCAAGAAAATATCTCCACCTTTTAATTTAATAATTTCCAAAATACATTCATTGTTTACAAAACGAGTAATTTTAGCCTAAATATACGCAATTCAACTGTGGCTTTGTTCTTAAAGTTACCAAAAACATTTCCAATTACTACTATAACCATCGTTTTGAACTTATCTCTTCTTCCTCCTTCATCATCTTATTCTCTCCTATTACCACCTTTCCTCGCCAACCCCTCACTCTTGGGAGGCTTGGAAATGATGTGCCTAAAAACTTGACCGTTGCTGTCGATTTAAACTTTTCTTGTCGAGCCATCACCTCAACACTTCAACAATCCTTCACTAAACTTCTCTCAACAAGCACTATTGTTACCCCCTGTCACTCTTTTGTTTTTCTGTCTTTTCTTTATCCTTATACGTCTCCTCTTAAAATTTTATTTTTTTCTAACAAATAAAAAAAAAATGAAGTGAAGTTCGACGTGCGGCCTGCTTACAAACAGAATTTGTAATATTCTTTTTGGATCTCACCAGTCGAGGTGCAACTAAATGCACAGAAACGAAGTTGCATCTTTGTAGTGAGTAAATTGTTTTGTCCATATGAAAAAATATAATAAATAATTATTGCTCTACTATCGGTATTGAGCTCTCTTTTTAATTAATGTTGTGAACATTAGAATTTATATATTATTTTCGTACTCAGTACATTCGGATATATAAACACGTCGAAACTCGCTTACATCACATCACTCTTTGACTAGTCCCAACACTCATCAATTGTCTCTACCTACCCTGAAAATGAATTAAGAAACACAAACGCTTGAACCATGTTGCGTGTACTGTGCGGAAATTATATGAACTTCGGTCAATTTTTGTCGGAATGTCCTCCTAGTCTAAGAAGGATTATTCGTAATTTGGAAATGTTGTTGTAAAATTAGTCGACATATAATGTTAGCAGGCTTTCGACCCTATCAATAAGCGTTTCGTAATGCAAACTTGATGGGTATTATTTTCTACATTTTTGGAAAGTTGTCAGTTTCAGTAATTTTTAGCACCCCTTGGTGATAGATGCACACGTGTATACGTGTATGTACTTGTGCATGTGTGTGTGTGTGTGATAGAGAGCGAGAGAGCGAGGGAGCGGGAGGGAGTAAGACTGCATGTGTGTGGAAGAACGTATTACCTAAATATACTGATAGATATGATTAGACCAAGATATAAGGAATGATAGATATTTGTTCATATACATGTTTTTTGTTTTTGTTTTACTCCTGTCTTCACGCTTTCTTTTTACTTAATAAATCACTGTATATTATTTGCAATAATTTTGCATTCTATTACTTATGTCAACAACATATCTCAGATTTTTTATCTTCTGCTTATGGTTATCGTTATTTTAGTGAATTGTATTTGATCTAAAAGAAACTCAAATATATAGCCATAACCGAAAATAATTTCTGTGATCATAAAAATAACCTAATCCTCTACAATCTGAACTTTAACCACTTAACATTAGAATAATTACTATAACGCATTGTTACTCACATTTCTGCCAAAGTATATATCTTTATCAATATAAAAATAGCCCCTATATGATCCTCTGTTATTAGAAATATTTCATTGTAACTGCCCATCTACATTCAGTACACGGACATTTTTTTCAAAACTATCCAGAATATAAAAAAAAGATGAAAAATAAGTAAAAGAAATTAAGGAACTTTTTTTCAGTTCACTGAGTTATGATATGCAGCATTTGTGAAAACCAATAATTTATAGAAGTGTTAGTGCAATAATTTTGTATTTTTCTGGACTCTTTCGGCGTCTTTAAGTTTTACAGCGGGGAGTGAATGGCTTTTATTCGTTTTTCTTTCTTGTGTGATATTTTGCTGCGCTTTTAATTATTTTTTGTGTATTTTTGTTTTTTCTTTCGTATATTTTTTTATTTTATTAATGGTTTTTTATTTACTTCTATAATCTCATTCTACTGAAGCATTATATTGTTAAAAGTTTTCTTTTCCTTTCCATTATTGTCTTCCCGCATCACTTCTTTTATTTCCATTCATTTGTTTTTCTTTCTTCCTTTCACGGTCGTTTTTCACTTATATTCTTTCATTTTTCTTTCGCTCTTAATTTATCCTTCAATTATTTATTCATGATTTTTCTGTTTATATACCATTCTCCAATTCATTTTGTCTATGTTCTTTTATTTTCTGATATCTTCGTTCCTTTGCAGATTTAAAACAAAAACAAATATAGTTTTTCCTTTACATTTAAATTTATCACTTCTTCCTGTGGTGCTTATTCCTGTATGCATTCTTTATTCCTCCCTGATTCTGTTCAGCCCGCTTTCTATCTATTGAATATTTATTTCATCAGTTCTCTCTTCATTCATTCATATATCGTTATATTGATATAATCATTCCTTTTTCATGTTTGTAGCTTAATATTTATAATATAATTATATTTTGTATTCCTGTTCATTATTTTCTCTTTTTCAATGTCTCCATTTTTCTTTCAGCTATTCAACGATTAAATAAAATATTTTAAGTATATCTAACACAAAGTAGTACAATTTCTTGTTAACACTCTCCCAAATTCATTGGTTTCAAATTAACTTTCACAATCAACTTTACAGTTTTCTTTCTTTTGCCTTGAACAAACTTACTTGCCTTTCCTTCAAACGAAAATCCTTCACTTTTTTACATTCTGATATTTTATAATGTTTTGAATATGTTACCATTTTTTCTTTCATTTTCATAAAATAATTCTTGCAGTATTTTTTCCACTTTTGAAAACTTTCTCTTGGCTATTATCTTTCTCGTCCGTTCATTCATTCAGAGGAGAATACATATATTACATTTCTTTTTTCATAGGATTGTCTATGATTTCCCTAGACTCATAAATATCCCTTCCATTTTATCCTTGTGTTTACTTTAATAATAGGAGTATGTTCCATTTAATTATATTCTTATTCTTCGACCATTTTTTTAGTTTCTCCTGCTTTAGATTGCATCACTATTGGCGATATTTATTTTTCGTTTTTCTTTTCTTTCTTTTATTTACTTCCAGTCCTTTCGTTCTATTCTCTTTTCGTTTTTTCTCTTTTCGTTCTTTACTTTTCTGTTCTTTTCTTTATTTTATTTCTTTTTTTCTTTGAATAGAAAAATGTTCTGATTTATTATATTCACTAGTTTTTAAGACGAGTAATTAAAAAAAATAGTGCTTTCGTCATTAATTTATTTTTCGATTCCTTATTTGTTTATTACATAAAATTTAGATTCCCGGGGTTATCTCCGAAAGAATATATTTGTTTTCAATATCACAACTTTAATATATCAATTTATTAAACAAAGAAAAAAACAAACTAAATTCTAAAAGGACGATCATTCAAACGAAAATACGATTAGATGCCAACCGTACTTTTGGCTCTAAAAATGACTGGCAAAAATGTGTTATATATTTGCTATTTTATAGGAAAATCCAAGGTGAAACAAGTTCGAATGAAAGAGATAACAAAATGTTTTATAGGCTGAAGGTGAAGAAATTTGGTGGACATTTCTGAAATATTTTAAAGTAAAATTATGTTTGTTTCAATTAAGATTAATTACAGCTTAAATAGCGTCTCAGCAAAGCCGATATTATTTTTGAAAGATTTTTAATAAGGAGAAATATGATGTGGTGACACATTTGTCAATATAAATGATTGTTATCTATTTTACTTATAATAAGGAAAACTATTTCCAGTCAATGTAATTTCAGTTTGAAATACAGTAAATTAATTTTCTTATTGGAGATATTAGATTTAGTCTATGATTTCAGAATTAAGACTAAAATAAAGGGACCCGGAAATATTATTCATTTTAAAATATAGGTATTCGATTTATAGTCCAAAATTATTCGCCCCTTTATGGAAATTACGAAATAATATTGTTCTATAACAATTCTAATGTTATTCCATAATTTGACACTTAATATAAACACCCTTTGAAAGACAAATAGTATTGACATGATTCTATAATATTCTAAAAGGTAATGAAGGAGACAATATGTACGTTTCACGTGCCGTGACAACTTATTCGTTCTTCAACCATGGCGAAGACGGCTTAAATTGATAAGAAGTTCCGAATTAAGATAGTTGATGCATAAAAACTGTGTAATAGATATAACACTAGTAACTAGATGCCTTCATCGAGCAGGGTTTCGAGCTTTTCTTCAAAGGAAAACTCCCTTGCTTAAGACTAAACACATAAAATGCAGAGTAGCTTACGCTAGAAGCCATCTAAAACATGTGAGTAAATATTAGAACTCAATTTTATGGTCGGATGAAAAAAAAAAGAATTATTTGGTCACATTATTTCTTATTATGTATGGAGGAAAGTGAATGAAGCTCACAAACCCCCAAAATATCCTTGCTTTTTATTTAAGCACGATGGTTGGTGCATTCTGCTCTGATAATGTTTTGTTGTTTCTGCATCAGAAGAACTAGTTAGAGCGCAGGGTATTATGGATAAATTGTTGTATTTGGCTATTTCGAAAACTAATATAAATCAAAGTGCACGAAAATTGACTTTTGGGCGTCGCGGGACGTTCGAACATGACAATGACCCGAAACTAATGCACAAAATGTTACAAAATACATAAATGACAGCAAAAGTAAGGTATTGGCCTACTCCGCACAAAGCCATGGATGTATTTATAGATAACAGTAAGAGAAAGAAGTCCTTCGAATTTGGAAGATAGGAGCAAAATATCTATCAGCGTAGGGATTTTGTAAGGAACTCTAAAAAAACGATTAACGTCATTAATCAAGAATAAAAGTTACAAAATTGATTACTGAGGCAAAATGGACAATATTTGTGGCCTATGTTAAATGTTGTTGATGCTTTTTGTTTTATTTTTAACATTAAAATAAAACATTGTTACGAGCATCACATCTTTCAAATCCATTATTTCATCACTGTGAAAATATGCACATGAAGTTTCCATGAAATTTTGAGGTATTACAGCTTTTTGTATTTATCGAAGAAGAGGTGAATAATTATGCCAAGAACTGTATATATAATGTCTAGAAAAATCCTAGGCGGCCGTTTAGTCCTATTTTTGGGAATCATCCACTGCCGAGAATCGAGGCCGGACCGTTTCGATACAACGCAAGCATCATAACAACTGTGACGAAGAAGAAACTGAATAGACTCGATATAGCGCCACTGCTCACAAATTCCGTGATGATACTCATCCAAGTATTTATAACCCAACGGATTATGCCCCAAAATCCACGTCTTTCCCTCCACCCGAACGCTTCTAGGAACATTCGCCGTAAACATTTTTGCCATAGGAAAATTAGCTCCAGGAATTTTCGCCGTAGAAAACTCTGCCGTATAGGATATTTGCTGTAAAGCAATTTCGCCGCATTTTTTTCATATGCGAAATAACTTGTTATAAAGTAAATCTAGCTCACACTATTGATACTTCGATTTAAACATTTTAATTAGCGAAGTTATAGTGTGAAAATCCAACATCATTCATCCACGTCAGTGAGGAGCGCAAAAATTTCAACTTGACATCAGAACCTACGTCACGCAATTTCATATTTCAGACTGAACGTTAAGTTTTCTGTTAACAGAATATCACTCTGCCAATAACTCTCACTCAAGCAATATATATTATTTCAAACAAACTTACAACCTGAATACGCAACCAACTTCAATTTAAAATATCTAATCAAAGAAAGATAACCCTTTTGAACTCTCAGTAAGTCTTTTGAAATTTACACAAATTATTTACAAAAATAAACTGTTTTAAATTCACTATAAATACCTAAATATCAAAATATACTTTCTTTGAATATTCGCACATATTACAACACACCAACTTTTGATCCAAAGTATAATTTTGATGAAAGTGTCGTTTAATTTTCTTCCACGTTGGTACATTTATAAAACACTTTATCACCAGGTTTAAAATATGTATTTATATTATTTTTATTCCTTCTTTTCTGGTAGTAGTTTGTTAAATACAGAGTTAATCTTCCTGGCGAATATTAACACTGCTGGCGACATTCCAGACACGGTATTCGGGTTTGGTTTTATTCTGTAAACACTCAAAAATTGTTGTAGCATATCATCATTTGATTCCTCTCCCTCCGACTTTATTAATGCCCTTTTAAAAGTAGCGACAAACAGGTCTGCTAGTCCATTTGATCTTGGGTGATAAGGGCGAGTAGTAATATGTTCCATTTCTAATGATTAAAAAAAACTTATATTCACTAGACGTTAATCAAGTCCCGTAATCTGAAACGATAGAGTCAGAAACACCGAAACATGCAAAAATCTCGTGTAGGAAATTTTTCGTTACCGTGATTGTCGGTCTTCTACAATTCAATAATTCTGGCCATTTAGTGTAAATATCGACTACCAGTAGAGAGTATGCTCCGTTTAATTGTTCTGCAAAGTATATATGTATTCCGGACCATGGCACATCGGTTTTCGGGGAAGGCTGAATTTTGATAGGCAGTGACTTCGCTGCCACAGCATAACCTCTGCAGGATTTCACAAAGTTTTCGATATCTTGATCCATTTTTGGCCAATAATATAATACCGAATTAAGGATTTCATTCTTGAAATTCCTGGACACCCTATGTGAGATTCCTTTAGCATACGTCTTTGCAACTATGCTCGTAAGACAATTTTTTCTGCGTACATATGTACATTATTACATAATGGAAATGCATTATTTCCAGTAAAATATTTCCCTTTAAATCTTAACTGCATCTTCATTTTCATTATAAACTCGTCTTTTTCCGACTTAATTCTTATTTCCCCAATGTTATGGGCAGTTCTAATTAATTTCATTTTCGGCCCTTATCGCCGCAATTATTGTACCTTCAAGTGGAGTCTAGACAATTTGTCTGCATGACTTAATTTCTTTGGATGATAGAAACTTCATTTTATAATTATAGTTCTATAGGATAGTTCACCAACACTGGAGTCTCTTCGCTGTATGTGTAGGAACACCCTTTTTTTATCCATATATGGACAAGAATGGACGATGGTCTGTCTGTAGTATGAATTCTCTACCATGTATGAATATATGAAACACTTTCATTGCAAATATGGTGGTCAATTCTTCCTTTTCAATCTGGCTGTAGCTTATTTCAGCTGCAATTAATGATCTTGAAGCAAAAGTTCTATACGGCGAAAATTCATGAGGCAACTTTTCCTACGGCAAAAAAAAAAAAAACTGTTTACAGTGAATGTTCCGGTAGAAACGCCACCTTGCAGGGAAAGGACCAACCAAGGATATACATATAAAAGGCTGTAAATTTCGGATCACATGAATTCAAAGATATTCACCATCAAAGACTTTTTTGATCTTACTTCTATTAAACAACATTTCAGAAAAACATAGCTATGTACATAATATTAGATGTATATTAGTTGATAACATAACAATACTCACACATTTACACAGTAAAAAGAACCTTCAGATATTGGAGGCCACCACCACCAAAACAAAGCAATCTACACTCAAAAGTTTTCATTTTAAACTGGTCACAACACATTCCATTGCAACTAGACACATGGTCCTGTTGTTAATATTTGGTTCTCTCACGTGGTACGACGTCATAGAACCGTGTCATGAATTTACGACGTGCATCTGATATTCCGCGACCGTTAACGTTGCATAAGTATCGTCAACAACAAAATATCATATTTGATGGTGAGTATCTTTGTCTAAATGTCCATATAAACACTCTGAAGATGGTTCATGTGAGCTGAAATCTTATATCAAGGAAAAGCATAATAAAAAACTATCCACATATTGGAAAATTCTTGTTTTTATTTTCACCCGAAATTAAAACAAATATATCAAACATAATAGACATGATCAAACATAATAGACATTCGTTGTCTGTTATATTTAATAATATCAATATATGTTTCAATAATGATCTGCTGCCCCAATATATATATATATATATATATATATATATATATATATATATATATATATATATATATATATATATATATATATATATATATATATATATATATATATATCCTAATGTAATGAGAACGAAAATAATATATAAATTCTAACGTTCACAGCATTAATTCAATAGAGGGTTCAATACCGATAGTAGCGCAATAATTATTTATTATAATTATTTCATATAGACAAAAACAATTTACTCACTATAAAGATGCAACCTCGACTGGTGAGAAATAATTTTGGTTCTCAACAGTTGAGGAGCAACTAAATGCACCGAAACGAGGTTGCATTTTTGTTGTGAGTAAATTGTTCTTGTATGTATGAAAAAATATTTTATATATATATATATATATATATATATATATATATATATATATATATATATATATATATAGTGCTGTTCGATAAAAGTGACTCACCTTATCCTTTGAATTTAGCTCAAATTTCGTTTCCTCGGAGAAGAGGACATTCTTCCAGTCTTCTACGGTGAAATTTTTGTAATAGTGAGCCCATTCACGTCTCTTGGCTTTCCTTACACCTTTGTGTACACGATTTTTAGCCCTGTTCTCACAGCCACCGACGGACTGTTGAAGAGGCAAGACTAACATCTTGCTAGTTATAGTCCTATTCTTCGCAACATCTCTCTTGATTACCCTGCCAGTTATATCATCAATCTTTTTCTTTCGTCCCCTTGTTTCCTTTCTTGGAGCAGGAGTGCCATCATTATGTGCCCTAAGCACTCGAGAGATAGTTGATTGCGAGGTTATAGCAATTTCTGCAATTTCTCTCGTAGATTGCTATTGACAGGGCAATAATAGATGCCTTAAGTGGTTCTGATGCGTGTTTGTACCCATTCATCTGGTTAGTGACTTGAGTGGCTATTTCAAGCTGTTTTTATACTGTATGAGGCATTCTGGAACATTCTGGAATACTCTAGATTTAATTTCAGCTGTTCTAGAATTCTCTAGAATATTGTTCTGCGTGTATTGTAAAATAGTTTTCAATATTTTGTCAAAAGCTCTTTAAATTTACCAGTTTAATTATTAGAATGCGATATCTAAGTCACATTTTTGCACGAGGTTTTTCCTGAATCACCTTTATATCCAAATTTATAATTATCAGTAGCATACCTTAGGGTGAATAAAATTGTTTTCTAGGTGGTCGGGAAGGGGTCTTTATATTAGTAAGATTAAAAATTATTTTAACCCCAAAAACATAAACATAAGGTGAGTCACTTTTATCGAACATAACTGTATATATATATATATATATATATATATATATATATATATATATATATATATATATATATATATTAACCATTTCACCCAAGCAAGGCAGTAGTGACACTAACATGCAAGGGGTTAAAGAGAGGGAAAGTAAGAGTAAAGAGATTGCTTTGGGGAAAGAATAAAGAGGACGTGGATCAAGATCATGACATCAGCCGATGTCGATTCACATTAGATTTAAATTTTTGAAGATTATAGTTATGAAGAAGAAGGGACTTCTACTGTCGTGATGTACTAGAGAAGAAGCACTTGAAGTAGAAAAGGCGGCTATCTACTCCTACTAAAAATCATGCAATCGATCAACAACATGCATGGAATCTTGAGATGAAACTAAAATATAAACTTTCAACTTAGTTTAACTGCTAAGATGTACGTTGGTGATGACATTCCACGTCTGTGAAGCAGAAATAAAAATAACGTCCCATAATTGCATAAGTCAGATGCCATCAAGCTTGCCAGGGTGACTTCAAGAATATTATAAACACCAAAATAGGGCATGAGTCGTCAGAGTGCTAATCTACGGCAGCGACATTTATAGCCTCTTCTCCAGACAGAATCGACGCCTCAGCGCCAATCATCTTCGTTGTCTCACGCACATACAGGTCGTCAATTGGCTCGACAAGGTGCTTTCGTTCTCACCTGTGCTCAATTACCCAGCCAAGACGCCATTCTCCAACCACGCCGACTCCGTTAGCTTGGATATATACACCGTATGCTGGATGGGAGGATTCCGTACGAGAAATTGGCCACGGGAAAGAGGGCACGAGTCCGACATCATCTTAACTTCCAGGATGTCAGGAAAAGGGACATGAAGAACGATGGACATGGACATTTGGAAATGGGAAGGTGTCGTCAACGATCGCCCACGCCTGAGATACGCTTTAACCTCGGGCTCTAACGTGGCGATATAATTCAGGATCTGCACATATTTTCGTGTGCAAAAGAAACTTTCATATCCGTGTGTGCTTGTACAACCATAAAAGATCGCTAAAAAGAACATAGCATGTCGAAAAAGACGCGAAACTTGTCGAAAATAAAACTTTATCGTCTAAATGTTTATGTTATTATTAAGAGGAAACATCGAAGTATTTTGAGGGTATTAATTTTTACATTTTTAATCGTTCCTAGCATGTCCAAAATTTTCGTTAAATATCTTGATTTTTTGAGTGAGCAAAATTGACCGATAATCATGTCAACCAATTTCCCATTTTATATAAAAAAAATGGAAAATCTCAGTTTGGAATTCATTTAAAAATCAATTATAAATTTTTCAAAGATTCATATGAATTTCATAAGATGATACTAATACTTGTAGGTACACTTCACATTTCAAATTGAAAAATCAAATTAACTTCTCCACACGTGTTTCGTAAAAATAAAGTCCTTAACATCGGAGAACAATGCTTAACTCAAATAAAGCAACTTAATTGTATTCTTGCTCGTCTTCCGTACTTTATAATTACAGCCCGATTATATACACCAAAACATTTACGAAACTGAATGAGGCTATTAACTAATTTTATAATATCTTAAAATCTTAAATGTAAAAATCTAATATAATTAAAAAAATAACAAATAACTGTATTAAAAATAAATTTTTCATCGAAAAAAATGTTGCTTTCAGAAAATATTGTCCATATTCATAAAAACAACTAAAAACAAATAAAAGCATTTGAAATTAAATAATATCTTTGTTTTATTGAGTTTTGCACGTTACAATTCAGAGGTGATTCTCAGGTAGGTGTGGTCCAATTAAAAAAAATAATACATGATTTGCTTTCCTCAATGCCTTGTGCGTTTAACTAATATAATCACTAAATTGAATGCGATTGGATTTCTAGAGTTGTCATAAAATAAGTAATGCGAGGGGGTGGGGTAATAAATATAAATAAAATATTTTCCCATGACTTTAAAAAAAGAAAACATATTTATAATAATTTCCATCATTTGTGAATAGTTTCTGAAAGTTTCATTAACACATACGACAATTAATTTTATTTTTACAAGTTTTTCCAAATTAATGTCTATCATACAAAAATCAAAAAAACAAAACAAAAAAACGTCATAAAAATGTATATATGTTAGTTTTATTTGTTATTTTATTAGTTCCGGTGATACAAAGAGAAACAAGGTAATTTTAAGAAAAAATTAGAATGTTCTAAAAAGAAGGCAAAATGTTTTTAAATAATTAAAAAAATACTTCGGTCTTTCCTCTTAATAATAACATAAACATTTAGACGATAAAATTTTGTTTTCGTCAAGTTTGGCGTCTTTTTTATCAGACTATGCACTTTTTTTTAGCAATCTCATGAAGGTAACTATATAAAAGTTATAA
The DNA here is from genome assembly GCA_964036315.1 of Acanthosepion esculentum. Classification (NCBI taxonomy): domain Eukaryota; kingdom Metazoa; phylum Mollusca; class Cephalopoda; order Sepiida; family Sepiidae; genus Acanthosepion; species Acanthosepion esculentum. Next base: position 105,851,518 of record OZ038478.1, read on the forward strand.
TTCTTTGTCTACAGACCCATTGTCTCTCGAGACTGACGGATTCCGCCCGCGCGTGCACACACACAATCTCATATAATTTTTTGGTTTTCGGTGCAACAGTATTGATACTACCTATAATTTTAACTTAGGCTTTTTTTATCATTAAAATTGATTGTAAAATTTGGAATTTGTCTTTGAACCAAATTTGAATTCTTGAAGTTCATATGACTTGCTTAATAATTTCAGACAAGGTGCAAAACCCTCACTATCGATGATTCATGACTTTGTGCTAGCACAATAGACGCCAGCCTCCGAACAATTCCGTTTGCTCACTTGCACTCAAAGGTTTTCGGTCCAATGAAGAAGGAGAAGATCCATACCAGAAAATATAAATACACCCGGCCTCTCTTTTCGCGTCTACGTAGAAGGAGGGGGAAACTTGTATCATTTATTCCATTATTGTTACTTTATTATTTCCTTCTCAAAGATTATGAGAAAGCAGATGTTAATTTCTGTTGCTTCCGAAATTACTGCAGAATATTTTTAATAAATGTTTTGATGATAACTGCCATCTGTTAGTAAATATTTTGAAATAAGCCTACTATGTATTTTATTTAATATTGAGAGATAAAATTTTACACTATTTTTAATATAAAATCTATGAAATAAAAAAAACGATTTAAAAATATTACTATTTTCAATTTCCCATTATACTGAATTAAATTCATACAACTGCAGAATATTTTATAAGTACAACTATATCTTTCTGAAAGGAAAATGAGATAAGTTAATATATATTTTCTAACGTTTATATCGATTTTCGGTGTAAAAATAGTTGAAATCACGTCTTTATTTTTGTTTTGGAAATTATTTACAGTATATTTGCATATGTACGTTTAACCTAAGAATTTGAGATAAATTATAGACGTTATTTAAAATACTTTAATCAATGTAATAATTGTCCTTTGTTATGAGGGCAACACCGTTTGAACTATATTCGTTATGTTAATAGATATGCTATACTTGAATCATATGGTAACAAAAAAAAGAATACTGAGCTATTACGTGACATCTTTTCTTTGTTGGACGATGAAGAAGAGACAAAGATGAAGAATATTCTCGAGGCGACGGAGAAGTGGTTCTACAAAAAGATGCTAAGGATATCATGAACCGAGCATGTGAGCAACGCTGAGGTCTTAGAGAGGTTAAAAGGAGAAGGCTTATACTTAACATCACAAAGAGGCAGCTGAAGTTTTTGGGACACATAATGAGGGAGGAGGGCCTGGAGAATCTGATACTCAGGGGTCAAATATAGGGAAAGCTAGACAAGGGAAAGCAGCGCATGACATACCTGATTAGCTTGACAGAACGTGGTCTGGGGAGGATGCACAGGGAAGGAGTTTGCTGAGAGTTGCAAGGGATAGAGTGAGGTGGAGAGCCATGATCACCTACGTCCTGAAATTACTTGGCACATAAAATGAAAGAAATAGATATGCCTCCACCTTTGTGCTAGTGATGAAAAAATGAGGAATTTTCTAGTGCTTGGCTCTGTCCCTCAAATGTTATTTGCCCATTTATCAGAGGCATTTGTGTTAGGTTTGCCTTCAAATGTTTGCATCAGACCTGGATAATACGAGTAGTTATCGAAAACTTACCTCAGTAAATGTTCCGGTGTAATATACCCTAAAAAGTTGATGTCGGTATTCATCACATTAAAGCTCTGTCGTATCTTTTGCAATTGGTGACTGTTTTCTTCTGTGAAAAATGCCGTGAAATATAGAATCGTAACATTTTCGTATTGTTTCCGTAGTGTTTACATATTCAAAATACATTTTACATCATTGATTTTGGTTATTTTTGTAAGAATCTCATGTTTATTTAAAGCATTAATTGAATGCGAATAATTGGAGTAATATTAATGAACGAAAATTATGTAGAAATTAATTTGTTTCTGTTAAATTAGCAGCCCTATGTAAAGAATATTTTAAAAAATACACTAAATCAAAATTTGATGTTAACTTTAAAATTTATATATAACAGAAAATGTGAAAATGTATACTATTACTTGTACATATTCTAAAATCTTGAAACGTTTCAAACTGATTGGTGAGGGTAGAATATTTAACTAGATTAAAAATGAGAAAAGTGAAGAAATACAAAGTATTTATAAGTCATCAAATAAACATGAAACAAAACGTAGTAAAATAATAGATATAAAACAGCGTATACAGTAAAATGAAAAATTCAGTGCTGATCGAAACAAAAGCTAACTAAGAGTGACTGTCTTCTAGTTAATCAGACATAATTTGCTATTTGTTGATCTTTTTCCTTTTTTTCTTCACCCATTGACAAAATAGAGCTAATTAATGATGCCTTCTAATTAGCATCATTTGTCCTCATTGTCTTTGGAATGTCGACAGCGTAGTAAGAAAAGGAGAGAGTAACATTACTACAAACAAAGTGATGTAGCAGAGAAAACCTTAAAAGTATTATTTGTATTTCTTTAGTTTTCAGACAAGTATTATCCACTATCAGCGAATATCATGCGGCAGCAAGCCTTCTAAAATGTCTAAGGCACTTATTATAATTTTCGCTGATTTTCAAAAGTTTATAAATAAAATGGTTTAAATTCTCAGGCAGATTTCTAATACTATAACTTCCCATATACTAGATTATTCAAAACCTCTTCAAGATGTCGAAGAACAAACCAACGCATTAATCGACTAGGTCCCAGGTTAGTCTCTGTTTTTGGATTCATTTGAAACGAGTGAGAATTATGTGAATAGTAATAAAAATAATAACTAGTTGCTATCCCTAGATGTGGCCAGTGGAAAGAGAACAGTCTACACTCGTAGATTAAATGAAGAGTTCAGTTGCGAATTCCCCGTAGGCTACACAAGTCAATTTACACCTGAGCAAGGCAGGTATGAACGAATGCCGAAACATTGTAATAACAAAGACAAAGATGAGGACAACAGTCCAAATATAAATAGTGTAAAAATAACTTCTAATCCCAGAAATTTCGATTGAAATTTGTTTTCACTTATTACAATGCTATACCGCCCGCCTATTTCATAGCCCGCTGAAATTGATTAATCCGGGCTGAGATGCCATAATACACCACGCCGCACTCTCCTTATATTAGGACTTCGGAATATCACTTAGTTTGATCCATATAATTGTAACTTAATGAGTAAAACATCAATTGTTTGGAAGCCTGTAAAATCAAGTTAGCCCAGAACATCAGCGAGAAATATAGCAAGTTCCGAAAGGATAGATTCATGATGATATTTGGGAATAGTATAAACTCACTTTTCATCGAGGAATATCGTACCGCCAGATACACTATCATAGCATATATATATATATATATATATATATATATATATATATATATATATATATATATATATATATATATATATATATATATATATATATAAAATCACTGGTATATCACTGGTTGGCGAAGACTTGAGCCGAAATTGTGTTGCGCCATGTGCTATCCCCCATAATTTATCTGACGATGTATAAGTTGATTTCATTCGTAATTGGCAGTAAGGGCGGAGAAGCTACTAAGAACTTTAATTCTCCTACGTTGATGGCCTTATTCATTCCTAACATTTGTCGTCCTTTTGTTACGATATCCCAACAGTATAGATAACACGTTGTTTTATTTAATGCTGATTTTAATGTATGTGGACAATTTCCTAATAGCAGAAGGTGAAATTTGAAAGAGAAATGTGATTCTACAGAAGGGCTTTGAGAATACCATGGACTGAATAATTAAGCAAAGATATAAGTTTAGAGAAAATGGAAACAAAATGGCACTTATACTAACACACAAGAAATATACATTTGAAATATCTAAGGTACATAATGAAGAAAGAGGCCTTAGAAAATATGATACTCACAAGATATTTTGAAGGCAATAAAGACAAAGGAAAACAGTATATAACTTATATAACGAGCTTGTGCAAATGGTAGGCAGGCAAAAGTTTAGAATAGATAGCCAAAAGACAAAGTATACTAAGAGCTAAGGAGGACAAAAACTTGTGGAGAACTCTGATCGCCAACGTCCTGAAGGAACACGGCTTATAGAACATATGCTTCTTAAGCTTATTTCGGTTTGCCCGTTTTCATGCTTTTCCTCCCCATGCAACATAAGGGTTTAGTGATTTTGGGATAAACACACAAGTTTTAAAATATTTATATACTTTTTATTTAGCTCATTCATTGCCAACTGAACTATCCATAAAATTTGGTCCGTGAAAAAAACCCCGATTTCAGGCTGAATAGATCTGAGCGAATTTCAAACTGAAGAAAAGAAAATAAGAACATATATGAAGTTTGAAAGTAAATATCAATAGACAGTTTTCAATCATATAATTATGCAATTTAATATAGAATTGAATTTGTTTTTCCTTTCTAGGAATTAATGATGAAAGAACCCTTCGAAAATGTTATATTCACCGGACATATTGAAGAGCATACCTATCTTGTGTGAATGAATAACAGAACAAGTTGTGGGGGAATAGTAAAGTGCTAACAGCTACGGATTTTAGGAAGTTGTAGAAAGCGTTGATCGCTCCAGTTTCTAAGCCTACATGACACGTAAAAGTCTATTCCATGATTCGAAATCTTAGACGAACTTTGCAATTATTAAACATCACTCGGTAATTTCTATTATGTACAAACTGTCCAAATTGTGTGTGAGTTGTTCTACGCTTATTCCTAGTATTTTAAACTCCAAAATGCATCAGAAATAAATGCAACTACTAATACCACACTTCCTAATATTACGTTGAAAAATATCATCATGTCTATGCAGTCATAGGAGATTTTGGATTTGGATGGTAATTTGGAAATGAAATATTTAGGCTGCGACAAGTAAATTCGGTATGATAGGGAAGTTTTTTCTGAAAAGCCAAAAATAATAATTTTTATACAATATCTTGTGGATTCCGGGATGAAATCCGGTATCAAATAATAACAAACGCCAAGAATGAATATAGGAAATAAATGAATTAACGTAATAATACAAACTGGTAATACAGGTTAGTAGTTCCAGGAATGCGGGTTAGTAGGAAAATCTATATATATTCTTTGGTATCGACGTATCGCTGTAGGACTTCTTACTGTGTCTAACGGGCTTGTTACTGTGGCTCTTGCCGCTACGTTATTCTACCGACCGACTCCACTCTTCTACTACTACTACTCTGACTTGACTTTTCGGTTATTCACTGGCAGTAGTATATGTATACCCTTGGTGAGTCCATTTGTCTGAAAAGGGAAGATCCTTCAACACACTATAAGTGCATAATATAGAAAAATGAACTCTATAAATGAATAAAGAACACTCGTCATTTGTATACACGGGAAACCGCAGATTCTAAAATCCTCATTTTTCTGCAATTTTTTTATAAAACCCTTTTTTCTATATACGTCTGCAAGAAATTACCACATGGGATCGATAAATTCAATTTCCTTAGAATGCTTTGTTTACTGAGACTCTGTCGTTGTTTGAGTATTTCACACATACCTTCATACTTTTGTTTACTTCATCTCGTTGTTGACGTGTATTTTCTGAATCTTTTTTTACCTACGATTACCAAAGGCGGAGAAATGTCCCAGGATTAGCGGGGAATGAAAATGGGGCGTTAGAGACATTGAGAAAAAAAGGAATGAGGACGAAACGGTAGCATCAGAAACCAAAATTTATTTTATTAACAATAACTATCCAGTCATATACACGTATATTGTAATGCTTCATTAAGTATCACCAAGCAAAAAGCGTTTAAAATCCATGAAAATAAAAGGTTAAAAAAGTGATACCTAAATTTAAAGGGAAGTTCAAAAATATGAATTTGTTTTGTAAATTTTAGATTTTATTTTTAATTAAAAATAATAGAATCCCTAATAAAATACTTTGCTGAATTTCACACAGAATTTAAACTGATCGATTTTTTTATCGATAAAATGTACTGCAGAGTTCATATTGATAGATTTCTAGCACCTGCTCCCCCAAAATAACATTTTATAGTCCTCCCAAAATGTAGGTTTTCTTAAAAAAGAATTAATAAATTAAAACAATTTTCCCATGATAAAAATATCAGGAACCAGAAATGCCTTAATAACGATAGGAAAATCTATACATATACTTAGTGTATCATCTCTCATCACCGAAACTACACCATTTATTTCCTCTGTTTGCCTGGTAGTTCTACCTTTCACAATAGAAACCATGGATTGGCATTTTTATAATTTCTCGTTTAATTATAGAGTAAGTACGAACATTGATACCTTTCCCATAAACAACCGGACTCAAAAAAAGTAGATAAAACAAATTAGTACAAATATCTCATCTATCACTCTGCGAATACACTGGGAAAACCTCTACGATGTTAACTCGTTGCTATATATTTCCATATATGCGTGTTTGAAGGGTGTATCAAAGGGTGTAACCGAAATAAAAGCAGAAATAATGGCACAAAGCTTTCCAACATTATCGGCTAAAATCCACTCACAAAAACACAAACACACACAAACTGCTTTTGTTTACTCCCGCGTGTTTGTGTGAAAAATATAGTTTCAAAGAATATATTTATACGGTAAAAGTGTTTAATATCTGGGTTATAACGTTTATGCATATTAATAGGGAACACAGATGTCAACACCGTGTGGCGAGCGGCTGTTTCAGGCTTGAAAACTATCTTTAATATATATATATATATATATATATATATATATATATATATATATATATATATATATATATATATACATACCAGGGTACTCAAAAATTCCAACAGTGGGAACGCCGCATTTTGACGGAGGGGTCGATTTCAGAGCAGAGTGTTAGGGACGTCATCCCTAGCCTTACCATCACACCTCCCATTTCTTGGAGTAAGCGCAGTCGCGACTGTGGTATATTGTTGAGTTTCTTACACAAGAGTCGGTCGGCCTTCACGGCCATTCGTCGGACCAGTGACTTTCTCGGCCTCGGAGACTAATGTATTGTGAATTAGTGGAGAGGAGTGACTTGAAGGATCATATCCATGATCGGTTCGACTTGTCGGCATCGGAGTTGCGGTCTTTGTGGACTTGGGCGCCAACGGCGGATTATGTCAGCAACTCTCAGTTTTCGCTTAGATGGCAATTGATTCGCAACATACAACCTCTCAGTTCTCTTCAGATAGGGCAAGGCAGATTTGTCAAACGGTAATCGGTATGATCTTGGCTTAAAAGAAACGGCTTCGCAAGCCTTCTAACTTGTCCTATTTGTAATGCTAGATATCAAAAAGGGGAATTCAAATTTAATGTAGAGATCCTATTATAAAAATACTTTTGTTTGCGAAAGTGGTTTCATACAGAAATAATAATCTTCGTCAGTTTTCACATGTTCCCTTTAAAGAAACAAAATATATTCTATAAATTTTTTTAAAATAAACTTATATTTATCTATTTATTTTATTACTATTTTTGTGTTCATTTTATTTCCTATAAAAGATATATATATATATTATAATATCTACTATCGATATTATCGAAATTATGGAGAACATTGCAGAAAATATTAATTTCTAAAGGAATTGTCCACATTTCGATTCATATTATATCACCACTGAATAAATTAGTTTGTTCGATCTTCCTTCGACCATTCAAAAATATGATAACGTCTTTGTTTCCCATTATTTCATCAATGTCTATTCCATAATAGATATAAAAACCTGCTTATTGATTTGTATTGACGAGTTAACAATGGCGATATATTTGGTAATGTCAATATAGTACGTTAAATTCATTAAAATACAAGACAATTTTTTATATTCAATAGTACTTTTTCTGAATATAATTTGCAACAGTGTTATACAATATTCTCTCATCTCCAAATGTGTTTCAAATTTTTTTCATCAAAAAACTTTGTTTTTCCTAAAATATTTTAAGTGCATTTAGTTGTCTCCTGGCAATTTAAAATTTTAATTAACGTCCCTCTCTCTCTCTCTCTCTCTTTCACACACACACACACACACACACACACACACACACACACACACACACACACACATAAATATATATACACTCACACACACACACACACACATATATATATATATATTCAATATTTGAATATATATATATATATATATATATATATATATATATATATATATATATATATATATATATATATATATATATATATTCAAACATTGAATAATTTCGCAGTGAAGATGATAAAATATCTGCCTGGTCACAAATGGAATAAAATTAACTTAATGGAATTTTTATGAAATTTCTCTTAAATAATTTCGGGCGATTTTCTTCCATTGTAACTTTTCATCCATATAAATGAATGGAGTACTTCGATCCTGCTGGTTTGTAGAAGGGTTTCATATTGGATGACACATTTTCAATCTCCCCATATAGATTTTTACATTGGCACATGAATCTTGTACAATAAAAATACTTTATTTTCGATTTGTCATGATCATGTTTCTAATGTTTGAACAATATCCAATTTGTATTGACTATGCATTCACAAAACGAAATTTAAATTCAGCCTAGTTCTTAAATTATTTGCTCCACTTAAATCGAACAATACATTTTAATAGTATGAATTCATCTCTTCGAAACACCAGCTGGGTGTTAAAAGCAGAAAAGTCTGATCTCCCTAGCTTTACCTGACAAGCATTCTAGACATTTCTGAATTTAAAACCTATGTGGACCTATCAAATCCATCCTGAAAAAATGTGTTGAGGCAGTGGACTTCTATGCAACTGTGAATAAATACATACCTCTAGGCAACTAATACTTTTTTGAATAAACACTTCATTTTGATATTTTTCAGCTTGCTACTTTTGTAGCAAAACGATTCCAAACAAATGTCATACTCAAAAATTTATAAATCCTCTTTGAAAAGTAATATAATTCAGAATACTGTTTTCATAAACTAAACAAATCTGTTTTTTGCTGCATCTAAGATTAAAGCCATTTTTGAAAGACACAAAGAAAAGAAGAAAACATGGTAGGGCCACCACAAACCTGTAAGGCCCATTTACCATTTTCTATCTACATAATATGCAACATAATGACGCCATTAGCCAGATATTTACTTATATTTGTGTTTGGCCACCAGAGCAAACTTAATTAACGTCTTCACATCCTTTCAGCGATTTTATAATATTAATATATTCTTTTATATTATAAACTAATGTTGGGGTACCAAAAATATTTTTTCACTTATGATTTGCCTAATATTGAGAAGCCAGAATAGGTCTGAAAGAAAACTCGAACTCAGTAATTCAGAGAAAACGTATTGTTAACAAAAAGAACTAATACAGAAGTGTTGCACGTCCGACTGACGGCAAAGTACAGTAGTCAACTCGTCAACAGTATTTACTGCACCCACCCCCACACGAGGGATATATGTGGCAAGGGGCCAGGTTTAAAGTGGGGTATTCCCGAGCCCGTAGGCTTGGCCAAAAAATGCCTGTAGATCCCGTATAAACGGGATCGGGTTGGTCAACCTCCCCGAATGAGGCTCGGCCCTTCGGTGGAACCACGTCCGTGTTCCTCTCTGCACAGAGGCGGAGAGTTCGACCGTTAACTCGTCAACTGTAGTTAACTATTCAACGGCATTTAGTGTCCTCCCCACGAGGGACAGATGTTGCACAAGGCCGGGTTTAAAGGGGGTATTCTCAAGTACATAGGTTCGTCCAAATAATGTCCGTATATCCCGTATAAACGGGATCGGGTTGGTCAACCTCTCCGAACGAGGCTCTGCACTTTGTGGGAAGGCTCGTCCGGGTTCCTCTCAGCTTAGAGGCAGAGTGTTCGACCGTTAACTCCTCACCCGTAGTTAACTCGTCAACGGTATTAGTGACCTCCCCACGAGGGAGAGATGTGGCACAAGGCCGGGTTTAAAGTGGGGTATTCCCGAGCACGTAGGCTCGGCCAGAAAATGCCCGTAGATCCCGTATAAACGGGATCTGGTTGGTCAACCACACCGAACGAGGCTCAACCGTAGTCGAGTCGTCAACGGTATTTAGTGTCCTCCTCACGACGGACAGATGTGGCACAAAGCCGGGTTTAAATTGGGTTATTTCTGAGTCCGTAGGCTCTGCAAGAAAGTGCCCGTGGATCCCGTATAAACGGGATCGGGTTGGTCAACCTCCCCGAACGAGGCTCTGCTCAGAGGCAGAGAATTCGACCGTTAACTCGTCAACTGCAGTCGTGTCGTCAACGGTATTTAGTGTCCTCCCAACGAGTGACAGATGTGGCAAAAGGCCGGATTTAAAGTGGGGTAATAGCGAGCCCGTAGGCTCGGCCAAAAATAGCCCGTAGATTGCGTATAAAATGGGATCGGGTTGGTCAAGCACCCCGAACGAGGCTCTGCCCTTCGGCGGAACCTCGTCCGGGTTCCTCTCTGGTCAGAGGCAGAGAGTTCGACCATTAACTCCTCAACCTTACACAAGTCGACAATGGTATTTAGTGTCCTCCCCACGAGGGAAAGATGCGGCACAAGACCAGGTTTAAAGTGGGATAATCCCGAGCCCGTAGACTCGGCCAAAAATAGCCCGTAGATCCCGTATAAAACAGGATCGGGTTGGTCAACCACCCCGAACGACGCTCTGCCCTTCGGCGGAACCTCGTCCGGGTTCCTCTCTGCTCAGAGGCAGAGAGTTCGACCATTAACTCCTCACCCTTACACAAGTCGACAATGGTATTTAGTGTCCTCCCCACGAGGGACAGATGTGGCACAAGGCCAGGTTTAAAGTGGTGTATTCCCGAGCTCGTAGGCTCGGCCAAAAATAGCCCGTAGATCCCCTATAAACGGGATCGGCTTGGTCAAACACCCCGAACGAGGCTCTGCCCTTCGGTGGAACCTCGCCATTATACCTCTCTGCTCAGAACAGAGTGTTCAACCGTTAAATCGTCAACCGGAATCAAGTCGTCAACGGTATTTAGTGTCCTCCCCACGAGGGATAGATGTGGCAAAAGGCCGGGTTTAAATTGGGGTATTCCCGAGCCCGTAGATCCAGTATAAACGGGTTCGGGTAGTCAACCTCCCCGAACGAGACTCTGCCCTTTGACGGAACCTGGTCCGGGTTTTTCTCTGCTCAGATGCAGAGAGTTCGACCATTAACTGCTCAACCGTAGTCGAGTCGTCAACGGTATTTAGTGTCCTCCGCACGAGGGACTTATGTGGAACATGGCCGGGTGTAAAGTGGATAATTCCCGTGCCCGTAGGCGCGGCCAAAAATAGCGCGTAGATCCCCTATAAACGGGATCGGGTTGGTCAACCTCCCAGAACGAGTCTCTACCCTTCGGCGGAACCTCGTCCGGGTTCCTCTCTTTTCAGAGGCAGAGAGTTCGAACATTAACTCCTGAACCGTAGTCGAGTCGTCAACGGTATTTAGTGTCCTCCCCACGAGGGACAGATGTGGCACAAGGCCGGGTTTAAAGTGGGGTATTCCCGAGCACATAGGTTCGGCCAGAAAATGCCCGTAGATCCCGTATAAACGGGATCTGGTTGGTCAACCAACCCGAACCAGGCTTTGCCCTTCGGCGGAACCTCGTCCGGGTTCCTCTCTGCTCAGAGGCAGAGAGTTCGACCATTAACTCCTTAACCGTACTCGAGTCGCCAACTGTCTACAGTCCTCTTGCGAGGTATAATATAGTCATAAGACGAGTATTTTGTCCATGAAGTTAGGTCTCCATAACATCTATATAAATTGAATTTTTAGTGAACAGAGTAGTGTTGATTTCCTTGTTATGGATAACCAAGTATAAAAGCAAAACATATTTAAAGTTATAATTCATTACTGAATTCCTCACTCCCCTTGAACTCAAAATTACACAAGTAATGTCATTATTGAACTGTGTGTTGCTTCTCTGTTTGTACAATTCACCAATTCTAATTGTCCAGACTTCAAATAGACGTATTGGTATCCAACTGAATGAATAACCATGGCTTATAAACATTGTGTGCATACTGAAGTATCAGATATCAACTGCTCAGGTAAATATGCGTAAAGCAAGCTGAAAACTGCCGGTCTCCATGTGATATAACAAATTGTTTCCAAATATATATATATATATATATATATATATATATATATATATATATATACTAAAAACAACAAGTTTAGGGCCACCCTGCAATTCTTAAAAAAAAAATTATATATATTTTTATTTTTATAAGTAAAATATAAAATTACCGTAACTACAGTGTGTATTTGCTGTTATTTTTCCGTTTTACTCCAGGCTACCCTTGCTACCGAAAAGATCAAATTTCGATTCATCTGTCATCAACGTATTTTGATAAGTTAGGAATATGAGAAATATTATCTTTTGTTTTTTTCATTAACCGCCAGTAAAACTTTTGAGATAGTAAAAAGTTTCAACTAAATTAAATGTCAATACAAATTTTAAATATTAACTCAAATCTGCATATTGTTATAAACAGAATATGTAGCTGCCTCTGAAGAAAAACATATTGTGTAGTTATGATAGTGTTTTCATAGTTTTTATTTATTTAAAAAAAATTTAGAATTAATTTGCACAACATGCCAAAATGAAAGCAGCTAAGCATTGAGATGATGAGTCAAATTCAAATTTTATTCAAGTATTGCTACTCTGAAAGACACATTTCTAAGAAGTTGATGATTTCTTAACATGGTGTGTAATTTCCTTACAAAGGCAGTTACGAACTGGTACACGTGTTGAAAGATGAGCTAGAATACCAAAAGTGTCAACTGTTCCTGAAAATAAACGCTTGAATATTGAGAGTAAAAGATGTAGGAGACACTGCTCTAGATTGACAGATGAACTTAATTCCTCTCGATAGCAAACAGTGTCGCTTTCAACTCTAAAAAAAACGACTCCGATCACCGGTGCTCACAGGGTGCGTAGCAATCTAGTTATCCCTGTAATGGAAGGTGAAGAAGCAGAAAAGACTTATGGGGAAAAAGCATGAGAACTGGACGATGAAATATTCGCAAAATGTATTGGCGACACAACGAGTCCAAATTTGAAAATGTTGATATTAAGAGTGTCGTGTATACGAAAATAAAGCAATGAGTAAGACTCAATGATGAATTTGTGGTCCCGACAGTAAAACATAGTGGCATTGTTATGGTCTGTTGGTGTTTTGCGAGAGATAAAGTGCAGGAGATTTGATTCAGGTCAAGGGAATCATGAAAATGAAAATTTCATTCGATTTAGTAGATAGATACTATACTATGTGATTTACACATAATTGAAAGAAGAAAGCGATCAAATCATTCTTCTGAAATATATCAAAATTAGCCCGAGTAAAAAGGAAAAACAAAACCAAACAAAAAACAAGAACACAATTTTGGAAATTGTGACATGCTCGCCACCACAATTAGTATGCTATGAATTGGATAGCAAATATTGAACAGAATGCAAAGAGAGTGGGAGTGAGCATATTCACTTGTTGAAGAACGCATAGGAAGGTCTGGTATCTACTTTTTTTCAAAAACTGATTGAAAGCATACCAGAAATTTGTAAAGCAGTAATTGAGACAGGTCGTGATTTTATTGGCGTAAACAAAATGATGCTCTTTACATTATACTTAAATTATTATATTGTTAAAATAAAACTAAATATACTGTTATTATTGAAGCTTTGTTTTTACATTTAAAAAATGCAAAAATATCTCATAGTAAAGTGTTTATTTATGAAACGTCGGGTTGTCCCATACCTTTTGCCTCTAGTGTAAAATATATATAGTGGATCACTCGTCTACATGGGCGGCAAGCCAATCCCTATTGCAGACGCTTGCTCAGGAGCATTTGTGTTTATTCAACAGCCACAGTACTCACTTGTGATTTATACTGCTACTATGCTGAGCAGGCTTTAGTTACAGTTTCCGAGAAAGAGCGTGATCAACAATTTGAACAAGGACTTCACGCTCAAGACCTCGACCACGATGACTTGTGACTTCGTGCTAGCAAAGCTAGCGACGACTCCACAAAGATTGGTTCAAAATGTGGTATGATTTTCCAAAGGCGCTGTACGTTGAAATCAATACCTCCCGTCCGATAACACCAGGAAGTCTCCTTGACAAATCGGCCATCGTGAGATACGAACCAGGCTCTCATGGTAAGAATGCAAACGTTCTAACCACTTGGCCCATAGTGTAAAATATAACACATTAAGAATTCAAAAGTGAAATGGATTTCAGCTATAGGCTTGTCCCCCGAATTTCTCAACCCGACACACCCGAAGATTTCCTTAATATAGCCATAGGACACAATAAAAATATAAATATAAAATATTTTAAAAAATCATATGCATGTATAGAGTTTTTCCAGGGTGTTTTTTAATACATATCCCGGGCTATACCACAATAGGATTTGCTTACAGTGTGTTTGCATTAGGCATGATACCCATCCATCCATCTATCTATCTGTATTATATTTAAAAAGCTAATCTTTTTTCTTGGTTTATCTGTTCGTACGCAAATCGTAAGTTTTGATTGGTTGATATAAGGGAAGAGGAAAGCAAACAACAGCGTAAAAGGCGGCCGAGTAGAAATATCTACGACAACGTGTAGGTGTATTTAATAACATAGGTAAAGTGATTTTCCAAGCGTAGCTTAGATGTGGCACAAGGCCGAAAGTAGGGTGTCCCCAGTGAAGATCGAACTGACTACTCAGTCGTAATTGTTACTAGTGAGGCAAGCTTGCTAACTATTACACCGCCTCGAGGAGCCCAACATAGGTAATTACACTGTGAACTACTTCGAACATACGAAATTCAAAAAATGTCTACTCACTCTGTTAAATAATAAGCTACTGGATATGTATATGAGATACGTGTAAGTAGATTAACTGTTGTATTTTAAAATATAAATTAACTGTTGTCTTATATATATATATATATATATATATATATATATATATATATATATATATATATATGTATATGTATATATATATATATATAAAACAGAAGATATCTCTGTGCGTCTGTGTGTATGCTCATTATAAATTTACACATTTTTCAAACGTTCTCGCTCAACCTTGACACACTGATTGCTGACACGACAAAAGTGGTCAAGTCCAACATTATTTTTTCCGAACCTCCCGCATATAACACAAAGCGGCGAAAAACTGTTTAGAAAACCAGTTTTGCTTAAGGACCAGCAGTTGGATTATAATACCATTTTCGATTCTGTTCGCCTTCGGAACGGTGGATTGTTCTTCTTGGTTCCACCTGGAGTGACAGGTAAATCATTCGTCACGATGCCATTCCTTGCAAATGTATAGCAAAAAAGGGAGGTCGCCTTCTCTGTGGAATTCTCTGAAATTACTGCGACCTTTCTGCCCAGTGGTGGGACAACGCACTTCGCCTTTAAGTTGCCAATTAATTTGACTTTGTCTGATTCAATAACCTACAACTTCAGCAAGGGTTTGCGTAAAGCTGACGCCCTGAATAGATCTGAGCTCATTGTGTGACATGAGTGCACGATAGCCCACAAAGGATCTCTCGAGGCCCTGAGTATGATTTTGCGAGACATAAGTGATTGCCAACTATTCCAATGGGAGGAATGCCTTTCCTTCTATCAGGTGATTTCAGGTAAAATGTCCCAGTTGCTCCCCCAGCTCCAATGGCGGACTCTGTGAACGCATGCATTAATTCATCACCTCTGTTGCAAAGGTAAAATTTTGACTCTTAAAATCAACATGAGAGCGGAACTGTTCGGCGACCAAAGTTCAGCGCAATTTTCAAAGGAACTTCTAGCAGTCGGTTATGGCAACCTGCTATTAGATGAAATTGGAGAGATCTTAGTTTCACAAATATGCTCCGTTATACTGTTCACGATCTCAAACCTGCTGTCTTTCCAGATCTGGCTAACAATTTTGGAAACAGCATTTGGTTGTGCCAGAGGGCAATATTGGCTCCTAAAAACACCAGTGCTTCTAAAGTCAATGGAGAACTACTGGAATACCTACCAGGAAGCCTTCAATCCTACAAAACAATTGTCACCGTTGCCGATCCACAAGTGGTGTTTACTATCCAGTAGAACTTTTAAATTCCTTGAAACCCTCCGGACTACCGCCCCAAAATCGAAGCTAAAGAACGATGCTCAGAAATGTGGAACTCGCCTTGTAGTTAAGAAACTACTGCTACATGTTATTGAGGCCACTATTCTCACAGGATGTTTTATGGAAGAGGGTGTATTCATACCCAGGACACCTCTCACTCCATCATGTGCTGAAATCCCCTTTGCTCTGCGCAGACTTCAATTTCCACTAAGATTTTGCTTCGCGATGTCAACCAAAAAGTTTCAAGGAAAAACTTCTCTACAATAGTTTTTTTGAATTTCAGCTTTCTTCAAATGTTTCATAAACTGAACCGTCAGTGACCCAACAGTTCAACGTATCTTATTTAGCAATATATCCCGGCTTCTAAACAATGCTGTGCCCAAATTGGAAAAATTTGCGACATTGTAAACTGATATTGTAACTGTATTTGTTCTTAAAATGGTTTGCCATTCCATTGATATGTACATGTTTTGCCCTCTTTGACATCTCGATATGCACTGATATTACTCTCTCAGATATCATTCTCATTATGAATATCATATTTCTTGATTCAGTGTCTTTAATGAAACCACACTGTTCTTTTCCTATTTCCCGTCTCATGCTGTTATGCTTTCTATTTATCAGAAAATTGGAAGATAATCTTCGTTATGGGAATCATTAAGATAGGCCTCACATTCATTTGCTGCTAGCTTCTTACGCATCTCTCTGAATATTTTATAATGTTTTCTGGCATGTCGTTACTGTCATATATTTCGTTTTTTAATTCCGTAATTTGTGGCTGCTGGTTCATAGCATTTATATTACAATTCCATATGTGACTGTTGTTTTCTTTCGCAATATCTTGGCCAGTGTCGATCTTAATTCAGACATTATTATTTCAGGTTCGCTAGTATATTTGTATCTTGAAAACTTCCATTTCTATTTGTGAATGAATTCTGAGTCGTTGTAGTATGATTTCTATTTCTATTGCGGGTGTTCTCTCTTTTGCGGATAATCCCATACGTTATTCTGTTAAATATTTTATTCATTCATGCATGCTTACCATTTGCATATAGTTCATTCTTTATATATCTACACAATATCATTGAGATATTCGTCTTTTGATTATCTGAAATTGTTTCTAGATACAGTGTTTAATGTGTCATAATGTGTAGCATACCTTGGCATATATTTTTCACATTCACTATAATTCATCTGGCATCCACTTCTCTTTTTTTTCGTTTTCTACGAGATGATCTAGTCTGGTGATGTCACTAGAGGTCTTAATCTCTCTGGTTTGGAGTGCGTGATTGTTTATATGAGCAAGAATATTTATGTATATGCAAGTTATATATATATATATATATATATATATATATATATATATATATATATATATGTGTGTGTGTGTGTGTGTGTGTGTGTATTTGTGTTTGTGAATGTGTGAGTGTTTATATGTGTGTATGTTTGGATATATGTGTATGTATGTGTGTCTGTATATAAATGGATATGTTTTTGAGTGTGTGTCTATATATGTGGATATAAGCATGTGTCTGTATATATGTGGCTATATGTTCATCTGTGAATGTATGTATACATATATATATATGTATATATATGCATATATATATATGTATATTTGCGTCTTCGTTTGTGATTGTTTTGTGTATGTGTGTGTGTGTGTGTGTGTGGATATATGTGTATATACAGTCCCCTCTAAAAGATTGGAATGGCAAGGACAATTCCTTTGTTTTTTCTTTTGTTCACTGATAAAAAAATGGGTTTAAGATCAATAGATGAATACGAGACAAGAGTGAATATGAGGATATAAAAGCTGAAATTCTGAGCACCTTTCTCATATTCATCTCTTGATCTTAAAAGATAATGTCTTCAGTGAAAAACAAAAGAAAAGTATTGGCCTTACTTTTACAATACTTTTGAAGGGGACAGTATATGATGATATATGTTTACGTGTGTGTGAATATATATGTGGATATATGTTTATGTGTGTCTCTGTGTATATATGTGAATATGAGTTTGCGTGGTATAATTTTAAATTTGTGTGTGTATATATATATATATATATATATATATATATATATATATATATATATATATTTGTGTATTTAGGCAGCAATCCTTCTTTCATGCACATTTCATTAATATATATGTATATATGTGTGTGTGTGTGTGTGTCTGTGTGTTTATGTATGTTTTTGCAGTAACGTTCACACGTATAGAAGGTCTGGAGGACACACGAGAGGAGAGGGTTATGTTAAGTAGTAATTTATATGGATCGGAGGAGTTGAATACAAAGATTGACTATAGACTTGAAGATGTAAAGATTTCGATAATCGGGTAAACATCCTCTTAGGAGTCTGTTCCATAGGGCAGTGGTTCGTGGTAAGAATCTGTTTGAGTGGAGTTCACTTGTCACCGATAGAATAGGTAGGAAATATTGGTGTTTTGCTAAAATGTAAATGGCATGGCGGGTCCTAGCCCTGAATGTCAGACCTGTTGGAACCAAGTAATGCAGTTCATCCGAGTACTTTCAATAGTAGTAGCGATAAAGAAGTGATAGACTCGCTACATACCACCTGCGAGAGAAAGGTTGGAAGGTGCAATTAATTCTTCTCCAACAAGGACTTGAAAAAGCATTTGAACTTTATGTTATATATATGTGCGTGTGTGTATATCTCTATGTGTGTGTGTGCGTTTATATACACACACACACACATATATATATATATATATATATATATATATATATATATATATATATATATATTCTCAAACAAGTAGAAAAAACGGAAGTGATGTTCCACGTGCGGCCTGCTTATAGACAAACCTGTTCATTATCATTTCGGTTCTCACCAGTAGAGGTGCTACTAAATATAATTAATGTGGAGAAACTTAACATTAACTAAGTGGTGTTATTTCATTCATGCCGACTTCGAATCTTCTTGACACTTTTCTTCACACTTCAGGACTACTGGCTTCTTTGCTCCTACTTCATAAACTTTTAGTAGTTATGTATAGTTACTTGTAATTTGATATCTTTGTGCAAGTGCGTGATTATTTGAACTTAATGTGTGTTTTAATCTTTAGGTTTTTTGCTTTTTTAAGTGCTGTAGGGAATTCTTGTTTATTGTTCGCTTTGTATTTCTATCAGTAGAGGAAAATGATTAATAATACCAAAACAAGGAATATTGTATTTCAGTGTACAACGCGTACGTCTCTATGCTACGGCTCAATACTACAGCCCAAAATTCCGAAAACTATTGATTTGAGAAGACCTCATTATCATAGATAAAACACTAAACAATTGGTGTAGAGAAGGTAGGTTGACTTTCTGCAACACACACACACTCGCAATACACACACACATAAACACACACACATATATATAGGTAGGTATTCTTTTTTAAAGTTAGTATATTTGTTGGAAAATGTTTGTAGATATATACAGTGTGGTTAAATAACTAACAGTGTATGGTAACTGTCATTTTTACACCTCTAGTGTTCTTGAAAACATTTAAACTGACAATCACTGTACAGCAAATAAATGAAAGTTCGGAAGCATATATCAGTTTCATTGGGATGCATGCAAATTTCTTTTGGATTGATGAAACAAATATCAGTGTTTGAATGACAGCTCGTAGGTAGTAATTAGAATAGAAACGTTTGGAAGTTCAAAATTTAAGTTTTCTTCATGGATGTGCAATATGCTGCAGGCACTGTTAAGATATGTTTTTACTTCTCGTTGTGTAGACGCTTTATGTAGATCATCTACTTAAAGAGAAAATAAAAAAAAAAACTTATACACTTTTTTGTATACAACCAAATTTTTACTTGTTCTTGTTTTGAGCATGTAAGTGCAGGTTTGCGAACACACACATTTTCGCATATAGGCATTAGAGATATTCGGAACGAGGAGTTGTGCCTTCGTCTAAATTGGAAACATGCCCTTGATATACGGTGTCTCCCCGTTGCCGAGCCGTCTAAAGTATATAGGAATAGACAGTGGTTTATCCTAAGAATGGCGACGCAGGTTCAGATAATGCCGGAATTTAAATTCCCTTATAAAAGGTTTCACAACTGCGCAGGCCGGTAGACATAATGCACACTGTTTAAAAATGATCCGTGTACACTAACACTAGTACCCACTAAAATTAATATTTGAAGTAATATTAATATCGGATTATATATAAATCTTTTAATTCTTTAGAAATTACATATATTCATATATACATACATACACTCGAATACATAGAAGAAGAAAAATTTAACACTAATAAAAACGTACAAATTGTTTGTTATAACTTAATATAAAATAACGGAATAAAGAAAATCGAGAGAAAAAGTAAATATCTTTTGACAAACTCTTATACAAAGGTTCTTCTACGGATCTCTGAAGAACTAACAACACTGAAGTAAGTGACAAGTTTTATAAAAAAAGAGAAAAATTCAAACATATAAACACCCAATTGCTGATACCCACTGAAAAGTTGACATCACTCAGCAAATTGATAACATTTACAAAAGAAAAATCCAAAAATATAAACAAACAGTTGCTGATACACCCGGAAGAAGAATTACCATCACTCAGCTAAGTGACATCTTTTATAAAAAAGAAAAATCGAAAAATATAAACACAAAATTGTTGATATATCCTCGTCAGGTATGTGACAAATCTTTATGAAAACAAATAAAAATCCAAAAATATAATACAGTAAATTGCTGATACCCACTGATGAGTTAACATCACTCAATTAAGTGTCAACTTTTATAAATAAAAGACAACTCTAAAGTTATAAACACTCAATTGCTAATACCCACTGAAGAGTTAATAATCACTCAGCTATCACTCAGCTAATTGAGAACTTTTATGAAAAAAAGGAAAAAAACAAATATATGAACAATAAATTGCTGATGGACCCTGAAGAGTTAACATCACTCAGCTAAGTGACAACATTTATACAAAAAAGAAAAATCCAAACATATAAACAGACTGTTGCTGATAACCCCTGAAGATTTAACATCAATCAGCTAAGTGAGAACTTTTGTAAAAAAAGAAAAGTTCAAAAAGATAAACAGTTCATTCCTGATACACCTTGATGAGTTAACATCACTCAGCTCAGTGACAATATTTATACAAAACAAGAAAACACCAAAAATATAAGCACTCAATTGATGTTACACACTGAATTGTTACCATCACTCAGCAAAATGACAACTTTTATAATAGAAACAAAACTCCAAAAATTTAAACACACAATTGCATATACCCACTGAAAAGTTAACATCATTCAGCTAAGTGACAACATTTATAAAAAAAAATACAAAAATATAAACAGATAATTGCTGATAGCCCCTGAAGAATTAACATCACTCAGCTAAGCGATAACTTTTATAAAAAAAAAGAAACATCCCAAAATATAAACAGTCAATTGTTATACTCCCTGAAGAGTTAACATCAATCAGCTAAATGACAAATTTTTGCTCATGTTATATATATATAGATATTGTTGTGGATTCCGGGATGAAATCCGATATCAATAAATAACAAACGCCAGGTATAGATAAGGAAAATAAATGTATCAACGTAATAATACAAACTGGTACTACGGGTTAATAGATCCAGGAATGCGGGTTAGTAGCAATAATATATATATATAGTCTTGGTATTGAAGTATCGCGGTATGACTCCTTACTGAGTCTAGGTGCTTGTGACGGTGACTCTTGTGCTACTCTCCTCTAATACTATCATATTACTACCGGGTATTCACTGGTAGTAGTATATGTATACCTCGGTTGACTCCATCTTTGTAAAAAGGGGAGACCCCTTATCATATATATATATATATATATATATATATATATATATTGTTTTCATTTAATTTTATTATGTTCCAATTGTTTCTGTATTATTTTCTTCAATGTACTGCTTCTATTATTAATTCAGTTTTTGGTGTGTATATTCACTATTACTATTACTTTAGTTTTTGGAAATATGATGTGTTCTAAATTGCATCGTAGGAATTTGTTTTCGTGTGTTTCTTTAGGAATGCACACTGATCTTTTGTTTATGGTTTAATAATCTGTTATGGTGTAAAACCATAGAAACGATAACACGGACTCGGATATAGGTTAAATAGTATATTCTCGGAAACGTAGTACAAAGGTAAATGTGGACAGGAGAGTACTTTCTCTTACTGGTGTCCCGACTCACTCAGTCACTCACTCTGTGGCTACTACTCGGTGACCCTCACTTGGTGACTGACCCCTTACTCAGAGTCGGTCGCCATATTATATAGGGTCCATTTGTAGGTAGGTCCCCACAATACCCCCTCCCAAGCCTTTTACTCGGTGAAAAGTTTTATTATTTTCTAGAAATTTAATACCTTTTCTTTTGGGGGTTGATTGTTAAAGGCTCGGTAAATTTCCTCTTTCTCCGCGACCTTCGTTGTTCAGGCATAAGCTGCGGGGGCTCGAGGTCAAATGTGTCGTAAATGATCTCGATGTGTTCTTCCACTTCATCCTGTCTGCTGTTAGAATCTATTTCATGCCGTTTTTTAATTTGATTAATTTGTCTTCTGTGGGTATGTCTTCGTCATTGTATTATATACACCATCTCGCCGATCATTCTAGTGATCGTGCTCTTCTCCCAGTACGGCATATTCTTATGAAAACTTTAAAAATAAAATTCTGACCTCGAAGAAATCGTTTTTTTTTGTCTTTTTTCGGTCTTACATATTTTTTACTGTTTGGGAATTAATTTATCTAAAACGGATCTCACCTTTCTGGCAAACATGATTTCTACCGGTGAGCCAGTTGATGGTGTATTCGGGTTCGGCGTAATGCGATAAACTTGCAGAAACTGCTGTAATGCTATGTCGGTAGGAGTACCTTGAGCTTTTTTAAATGCTCTTTTCAGCGTGTTTAACGAACCTCTCTGCCTGCCCATTTGGTCTAGGGTGGTATTGAGGGGTAGTTATATGCTTGACTTGGAAGATGTCGCAAAAATTCTTAAATACTGCTGACGTAAACTGTGTACCATTGTCGCTGACCACGCATTCCGCTACTCCAAATCTCGCAAACAGCTCATGTAGGAAACTGATTGTTACAGACGTTGTCGGCCTCTTGTATCTTAACACCTCCGGCCACTTGGAGTAACTGTCAACAACGATTAAGTAATAATAATCGTCAATCGGCCCAGCAAAGTCAATATATATACGTGACCAAGGCTGGTCCGTTTTTGGTCAGGGTTTGAAAGTGGTAGGTGGAGCCTTGGCCGCCAAGGCGCATCCTCTGCATGTGTTGATAATTTCCATTATGTCCTTGTCCATCGCCGGCCAGTAGACATAGCTCCGCATGAGACACTTCATACGGTTTCTACCCGGGTGTCCACCGTGGAAGTCTTTTAAAATTCGCTTCTCTATTTTTTCCGGAATTACAACTCTATCGCTGTATAATAAGACATTGTCGCACAGTGAGTTGACGTCTGACACGCTATTATCTTTTGTTGCGATTTTACGTTTTATCTCGCAAATAAACTCATCTTCTAGCGCTTCGTTTTTGATTTCCGACAACGTTAGAGATAGATCCCGGACGGTATTCACTATTATTGATTTTATTTCACAGTCTGAACGAAAAGCTGCTATAACTGAGTCTTCAAGTGGTTGATTTTGATTAGCGACTAGTCTGGATAGACCATCTGCATGGCCAATTTTATTAGTTGTTAAATAATTTAATTTAAAAGTGTAGTTGAGAAGTATGGTACCCCATCTCAAAAGTCTATTCGCCTTATAAACCGGTAAACCCTTTTGAAATAACTTCCATGCAGATATCTGTGAAATTTTGTTACCGCGAATATGATACTGATGGCTTCTTTTTCAATTTGGCTATACGATTTTTTATGCGGATAGCAGCGTTCTCTATGCATGTGATAAGGGTTTCCGTGTACCGTCTGGCATCATATGTAGGATACACGCACCGATACCGTATGAACTAGCCTCGCAGGCCACAATGATATTGAGGGATGAAGTGAGTCAGAAATAGTTCTGATGTTAATATATTTTTTCAAAAACTGACTGACACTCCGTTGTCCAGTTCCAAATTTTCTCTTTTTTTAACAATTCATTCAGAGGAGCGCGTAGCTCGTGCATATCTTTTATGAATACTTGGTAATAGTTGGCAAGTCCCAGAAAACTTCGGAGCTCGTTGACAGATTTTGGAGCAGGCATAATTTTTGATAGCTTCTGCCCGCCGTGGGTCAGGCCGTCTTCCGTTCTTATCAATGGCATACCCGAGATAACTTATTTCATTCATATAAAAATCACATTTCGATACTTTTACTTTGAAAACGAAATCATGAATTCTCTCAAAAACCATGTGGATATGTTTGCGATGTTCCTCGGTAGATTTGCTTGATATTACAATGTCATCCAGGTAGGCACACGCAAAGTCAAGTTCGCCCAGCATGGTATCCATGACCTGCTGAAATATTGCAGGTGAATCTTTGATTCCGAAAGCCAATCTATCAAACTTGTATAAACTCCTGTGGGTGTTGATACATAGAAGTTTTGCGCACTCCTCCTCGACGGGGATTTGAAGGTATGCATCGCTTAAGTCCAATTTGGAGAATATTTCCCCACAATTCAGTGTGTCCGGTGTGGGGGGAGGGTAATGGTAATCTTTTAAAGTCGCATTCAGGCCTGTTGAGAAATCCGCACAGACGCGAATTTGGCTGGACTTTTTTCTTACGTATACAGCGGGGGCCGCCCATTCGCTAAAACTCACTTTGTACAGTATACCGGCATTTTCTAGTCGGTCAAATTCTTCGTTAATTTTTCCTACTGATGCAAATGGGACATTTCTTTTACTTTTGAAAACGGGTTGAACGTTTTCTTTCAGCTCGAATCTGGCTTTTGTCATATTACATTTTCCTAGCCCCACCGAGAAAACTTCGGGAATTTTTTTCTTTTAATTCGTTTTTCAGGTCTTGGGCATCCGTTGTAAATATTTTCCACCTTTTGCCAAAAATTGTTGATGGGTTGATCCCACAACTTAACCGCTCCATCCAATCCGTCCCAAATAAAGTTTTTATGGACGAAAACTTTTAGTTTCTTTGTGATGCCATTTAGTGTTACAGGTAGCTTTAGTTCACCTTCAAATTTGAATTTTGTCACCTGTTACTGCATGGCCTGTTTTGTTTGCCTTTTTCATTGTTGGTTTTTTTAATTTCCTCCGAGTATGAAGATTAATGATTGAGATATCAGAGCCAGAATCTAGTTGCAGCTTAACTGTTTTGTTTAGAATGATAATTACAACGTATTATCTATTATCTATTTTTTCATATGATACAGTTTGTCTGACTCTGTATCTGTTGTTCCTTTTGTTTCTACAGTGCACCCCCTTGTGGCCAATTTTGCCACAATAATTACATGTCTTGTTTCGGTAAAAACAGTCTGCTGCCCGATGTTGTCCACCACAATGTCCGCATGGCCTGGGGGGTAATTTTTGTTTCTCACAGGGTCGACTACTTTTAGATTGTGAAAGGGCATACTCTTTGCTTTTTTTCCTTTTTTAGGGGAGTAATCTTTTGGCTTGTACTTAATTCTCCTAACATACGATATGCCTGATTCCTCGATGTTTTTGGAATCGCTTTTAACACTGATTACTCGCTGGCAATCTTCAGCTAGTTTTTGTAATGTGAGACCTGGTTCACTTTCTAGTCTTGATAGAACTCTCCATCTAATCTCCGAGTTTTCTGCGGAGACTAAACCTTGGGAAAATATTAAACATTTGAAATCGTCAGCTGACAATTCTGCCAAACGAAAATCGTCTCAGTGCTTATTTACTATGGACGCAAAATTAAGATAGTCCTCGTCATCCCGTTTTGTGAAACAGTGTTGTATTAGGGCTAAATAACCCAGACAAAAGTTTTACTGCTTCATCGAACCCTAATTCACTTGTTTCCTTTGGAAGAATGTAATCGACTCACTTACTATGTTCTGCTGTTTCCAACTTTCTCAAAAGTAGGCGAACTTTTTTAGCGTTCGGCCAATCCTCACAATCAACTGCAAAAAGATCTTCATATCTTCTATAGAAAGCTTCAAATGTTTTATCTTCTTTAGGAAGATAATTGAATATCTCCATAGAATTCCAAATTGTGTTGTGAGAAAATGCAATGTTGTTTTCACTAACATCTTTTTTACTTAATGCTTTTAGAAGTAATTCTTCTTGTTTTTGGAATTAAAAAAAAACTGTTGTTGTTCTTTCTGCTGTAGAAGCAATTTTTCTTACCGTTCTTTTTGCTTTTCTTCCAGTTCATTTTGTTGTAGGAGCAATTTTTCTTCCAACATTTGTTGCCGTTCCTCAGACTTCTGTTGCTGCTGTAGTATACGTTCCTCAGACTTCTGTTGATGTTCAAGTTGTGCCTTCATCATCTGAATAATGATTGCTTTAAAGCCCTCCATAATGACTTCAAATATGTCTTTTCAGATAGAAAGCAAAAGAAAAAAAACAAAAAAAAGGAATTTAGACAATTTCTCTTCAATAAGAGAGGGAAAGAAAGTAATTCCTTTCCTTAATATTTATCAGCTGTGGTTGGTAAAAAAAAATCTTTTTTTTTCTAATACAGTGTAAGTGCTTCTATTTTTCTCTAAGAGGAGAAAAGATTTTGCATAAACAACCACGCTGCCAACAGAAAATATATTCTTCCTTCCTTTCTTTCCCTGTGTAGTCAAGAGAAGCGAAGAACTTTGCAATGCTTTAGATTATAGCAACGAGGAGGAAGGAAAACAATATGACTTACAATTTTTCAGCTGTAAGTATTTTCAAGTTGTTGGTTTTAAATGGATTGAGTTAATATTTCTTTTGTACTTTTTCCTTCTTCCTAAATATATCCGACGTCCGCATCTGTGCCTTTTTTCGTATTTACGTTGCTTGTTATTCGGTTGGTGTCCGGGTTTTTATCAGTTGTATATTAACATACAACTGTTGTATGTGTAGCTTTCTTTCGTGAAAATGTCTCTTTTTTCGCCAGACTTGAGGTTAACACATTGGGATCTTTAGACGTCTTTAGAGTTATGGCGTGACCTTTTTTTCTTTTAGGTAGAGGTTTATCTTTGTGGTTCGAATATTCTTCGTCGCCAGTTGTTATGGTGTAAAACCATAGAAAGATAACACGGACTCGGATATAGGTGAAATAGTATATTCTCGGAAACGTAGTACAAAGGTAAATGTGGACAGGAGAGTACTTTCTCTCACTGGTGTCCCGACTCACTCACTCACTCACTCACTCACTCACTCACTCACTCACCCACCCACCCACCCACCCACCCACTCACTCACACTGTGGCTACTACTCAGTGACCCTCACTTGGTGACTGACCACTTACTCAGAGTCGGTCACCATATTATATAGGTTTGGAAGAGTCCATTTGTAGGTAGGTCCCCACAATATAATGTTTTGTGCATTTGATTTGTACTCTTCCTTCCTCTAGGTAAATATAATTTCATCTTGAAATGGGATTTCAACTTGGATATAACTGATGATTATCATCAGATATTATGCAAATATTGCAATATTCACAAAACACATAATACCTGAATATCCCAAGCAAAAACACACACAATTAGCACGCAAATTAAAAAAACAGAACCCTGTCTTCACAATATATATGTCGGTTTATGTGTATGTACGTAGGAATAATTTGTTAATAAGAACGGTGGTTTGAATATATGGAGGAAATGTAAGATTTGTTTGTATAGCCAATTCGAAAACAAGAACTGATCACGCATAAACACATTAGAAATGTTAATCTGAAACAACAATATGCTGAAGGCTAGCTTAAAATATTAAAATATCAAACGTCCCAACACAATAGCCAGGAAACAAATACTATGGTTATCACTAATACGTCCACTATGACACCAAAATGTCGGAATCGTGTCAGTTAGAATGATTCACAAAACAAATCAGCGTTATATTTGAAAAGAGTTAATGCTATTTAGAAAAGAGATAAACAGACACCGTCGTACAAGAATGAATTTTTCAAATGATGACCATAAATGAAGATTAACGACTAAATTCTCGACGTGACAGACAGGAAATAGGTCAATAAATTTATTAGTAAAAGATGTGTACCTCACTGTCATATAGTGAAAGATGAAAGAGAAATAATTGTTTTAGTGTCGGAGAAAATGTATGAGCCTCAAGCTGTATTACTGTGTAAACTTAATGTATACAAAATTTTAGTCAATACAACATTCAAGAATCACTTAATAATGAACTGGAATATGTTGG
This sequence comes from Acanthosepion esculentum, assembly GCA_964036315.1. NCBI lineage: Eukaryota > Metazoa > Mollusca > Cephalopoda > Sepiida > Sepiidae > Acanthosepion > Acanthosepion esculentum. The sequence continues at coordinate 105,879,871 of OZ038478.1, forward strand.
GTGATAAGATCGTAGGAAATGAAGATTACAAGTGTATGGAAGGAACTCACGATTGAATCTGGAATTGAATAGATTGAAAATATTTCAGAATGAAACCCGCGGATGTCTAAAATTTCCATTTTCGGGAAAATCTGTCAAAGTGGAAATTTCTGCTAACATTTTGAACAGAGAGGAAATAAGGATAATTCAAATCTGGTGAAGTGGGGTGGGGTGTAATAATTATGAATACCAGAAGTAAAGAATGAGGATCTGAATATGCTATTGTGAATCGCACAAAAGATTGATTTAATCGGTGTTAAATTTAAACTGGGTTATTTCATAACCTTCTAAAATCTACTTGTGCCTGTGAAATGCAGAAGAAAGTGAAATAATCTGATTAGAATGTTACACTATTTTTTGTCATTTAAAGAAATAGCAATGATACTTTCTGGTGAAAATATTAAACTGCCCTCGAAAATGAAGGAAACATTACATCAAATAAATTAATCCAATAATAAAATGGAAGTTCGAAAAGACTGACTCCTATTTGTTAAAAGGATTCTATCGAAATTTAAAAACTTGCTTTATCTTTTGCACAAATATCCTTGGAAAATATATAAATCTATATCATCTTTCCAAAGATTTTAGTTAATTACAGAGGAAACTGTTTTTAATAGGATACATTTATTTTTTCTTCAACGCCTTGGTAAGGAAATTATTGCTCATAAGGTCCTGCTTAATTATGCTAAGTTCTTTATCGTATAATATGTCCGAAGAAGAGAAGAGATTAATTTGGCTCGATAAATCATTTTTTATAACATCAATTTTTTATTTGTGAGGACATTCCCTTTTGTAGTTGAGTAAACACAGGTTTCTGCTAGTGGGATTTTGTAAAGGGAGGTGGTAAAATTATGTTTACTGGCATCAACTAGTACGTCAAGCAAATGCATTTTATTGTCAATGGTGAATTCGTAAGTAAAGTTTAGGACAGTTACTCCCAAAGGTTTCCTTCAGTTTTTAATGTCTTCTAAGATGTTTGCTAATATGAATATGACGTCAATATAGCGTTCCTATATTACGGGGTGCTGGTAGAATGATTAAAGTCTTTGTTTTCCATATGACATCTACATATATAAGTCAGATGTCTTTATGTCAGTTTATCTGTCTGATACCTTTTCACTTCAAATTCCTCCAACCGATTTTGAACAAACTTGGCACATATATTGTCCAATGGTTATAGCGTATCGTGATCCATTCAAATGTAGGCGGAGGGTAATTAAACGCTCACTGACTCATTTAGGATATTCATCTAGTTTTTGGCACAAGTCTGCTACGTACAGCAAAACCCGCAGAGCTACTTTCGCTTCCAGAAGAAAGTGTAACCACCTCCAACTTCTTGAAGTTGAAAATCACCAGCTAAACGAGTTTCTGAGTGAGCAGCTACATCTATAGAACAAACACCAGAGATGCTCTGCGTTAAAGAACAGATCCCAGAGGATTATATACGAGAGATAGTATGTTCCAAGATAGTTTCATTAGTTTTGTTTTAACTTTAGTTCGAGCGCCAAATAAACATCCGCCAGTCGCACTATACTGGCCAGTTGAATGAAACAGACAATTTTGGGGTTACCTTTCCTAGACACTTCCAGCAATCTTCTCTCGGTCTCAATGAATGTGAGCTAGCTATTTTACTTCTAACCAAAGACTGCCAAATGTGCAGGTCAGCAACTACGCACTTGCAGCCCGTCATACATTGACGTGTCGCTGCATTGACATCGACATCGCCATCGCACTTGCATTGGAAAGAAAAACTATAAGCTGGCAAATTGTCAGTAATGCCCGTACGGGGTTTAAGGTTAGATTCAGCTTGCACATCATTGTATCGACCCTCACCACAAATCCACATAACCCAGAGACAAGCTATTGCAAAATATCTATTGTGGCCACGAGGCAGGTTTTCTATCAGATTTTCCTTCTGCTAGGAGAATTCCAGAAGGCTTGCAAGGTCCCACACCCAGAGGGATAGCCGCGCGTCTTGTTACCAGTCACAATATTACTGTCTTGATGCAGAGATAGCTAGATGGCCGCTGAACTCTCAAAGAGTTTCATCCGGCCTTTGACAGGTCTGGTATTCGTTCTGCATGGATTCTAGCGTCCCTCCTCACCAGTGTGTGTGTATATATATATATCATTAAGATTATTAATATCATTAAGATATATATATATATATATATATATATATATATATATATATATATATATATATATATATATATATATATATATATATGTACGCTTGTACAGATCATCCGCCTAGTCGTGCGGTGCAAACACTACCCATGTGATTTAACCCGCCTGCTGAAGCTGTTTACAGGTTATAGCGCTTGGAAATTTAGGGGATGGATGAAGAGCAGTGTTTCCAGTCCAGCTTAAAGATAAGGATGCAGGAGGCGAGCAACAAACCTACTACTTCTACCCACTGCCCCTACACACATAAAACACATACTTTACATTTGATGTCGAAGTAAACAGACCGTCATCAATGTGCCAATATATTTCTATATATATATATACTAAAATATACAATTGTTATAATGAATAAGAGAAAAATTTATTATTATTAGTAGTAGTAGTGGTAGTAGTCGTCATAGTAGTAGTAGTATTTGAAATCTAAATAATAAAATATATTGTAGCTAAAACGAAACAAAATAACCTGGGAACGCTTTTCCAACAATATTCAAAGTACGTTATATTTTAAGCGCAACATTACATACATATATACTTACATACATACATACATACATACATGCATACATATACATATATAAGGGGGAAGTGAAAATAATATACACCAAAAATCTTAAATGCAATATCTACTTCACATTCTTATTTCTAGAATCCAAAACACACACTAGTGTATATATATATATATATATATATATATATATATATATATATATATATATATATATATATATATATATATATATATATATATATATATATATATATGTCATGCAAACACCATACCAACTGTTCCGACGGGCCTCGACGAAGAGGTAGCAAATCAGACTCAATATAGCGCCGCTCGCTCACATATTCCTTGGTGGAACTCTACTTACTTGACAACTTAACTGTTAGGGTTTCAATTCTCGGTAGTGGCTTAGCACTGCTGATGAGTCCCAAATATACGACGAAACGGCCGTCCACTGTTTTCTGCATTCTGTTGAGATTTCAGACACGATGAATTACTTAAATATAATTATCAAATTCTCCTAATAATTTCATATATATACATATATATATATATATATATATATATATATATATATATATATATATACCCAAATACATATACATGAAAACAAAAATCAAGGTGTATTCGATGATGCGTTCATTGTTTCCTTGATGTATATCATATTGCTCTGCATATTATATACTGAGCTCTCTTAATGGATCCATCTTTTTATTCTTTCATATAAAAAAAAACTACTTAGTTTATCCTTTCCACTTACGTATTTGATAACTATCTATCTATCTATCTATCTATCTATCTATATATATATATATATATATATATAAATATATATATATAAATATATATATATATATATTCATACATGTTTCATTAAATAATATAGACAAGTGTTGTCTATTTATTTTATGTAAGTTCTTTTCATATCGTCTGATAAGCTTAATAACATTATCATCGAATGAAGAAAGAAAATCACAATATTGATACATATTTTTTAATCCAATGTAAGCTTTCGGCTTACATAAGGCATTATCAAAGATGACAATTACACAATATATTAAGCAATACACGAATAAGAAATTGATGATAATCTGTTATTGTTTATATATATATGTGTGTGTGTGCGTGCGTGTGTGTGTGTGTGTGGTTTAAGTAGGTGATAAAACTATATATGGCGTAAATAGGAGATAAAATTATAGAAAACAATGAAAGGTGTAATAAGAAAAATGCAGTTAAATAAAAAGTATTAAATGACTTTTAAATTCTGGTTAAAAGGATAGTGAAACAATTCCGAAGAACATGAATAAATGGATAAATGAAATGGCATACGTAGAAAAAGTAATGCAAAAAGAATACGATCAGAAAGAAAAGAATAATAGGAAAATAGGCAGAGGTGAAAAAGAAGACAGTGCAAAAGAAAGGAGGAAAAATGTCAGTATAGAGGAATAAAATCCAATATTAAATAAAACTAGAAAGAAGAAATATATAGAAAATAATTAAAATAAAGGAAGGTCAGCCTCTAGCTTTTACGACTGTGCTCCATTGTTAACCACTATGAAATAGAGGGCATTATTTTACCAGCGTCAAATTTTCTGACTTATAAAAGCCCATTCCCTTTTTCCTCAGTGGTTTTGTCTTTTGTCACCTTTCCGATCTCATGGCATCAAAAAGTAGGACTAAATTTTTTGGCGAGTTTTTGAGTGGTGAAAACATTAATGGTGTGAATAATGATTGCTGTCTGCCGAGATAGAAGTGCCAGAAAATGTAGAATCAAATAAACGTCCGCCTGGATAAACGTCAACAGGAAGTGATATCTTCAAGTGTTAACTCCAGCTAATATATGAACAGTGTCACCTTTCTTCATTCAAGTCACTGGAAGTGCGCAAACCAAAATGCACGCTTTTTTCAGTGAGCATCCTAGTTTTACACTTACAAACGCACGCTTACACGCTCACAAAAATCATACACAAAGAGGAAAACGGTAATTTATCCGACTTTCACTGATGTTATACACATTTAGTATCTTTAATAAAATACTAATTGCTTACCAAACAACTATGATTTTATTAAAATGATGGCCATTTGTACATTTATTAAATATATGTATTTTCAAAGTATGTTTTAATTATCGAGTAGAGAGATAGAATGTCATCTAAGTGACGCTCGGATAGAAATATACGACCATAATGACACACATTCTGATAAGATATACTAACTAAATGTACGCAGCATGATTAGAAGTTTTGATAAATGAAGCGCATCGATCTGAAAAGAGGCCCTATAAAAATTTTCACCAATCGGGTAAATTATCTTACCGTATATGACTTAACCTTCAAAAGTACAAAAAAAATCAACTCAGTGATCCCTCCTGAAGGAGATGCAGAGTGAATCAGGCCCTAGAAATCAACATTCCGTTATGATTTTTTCTTAAATATTTCACCCCAAGTAAGGCGATAATATCACTAAAACGCACAAGGATATTGGGAGGGGAAGTGAATGAGAAAAATTATGAGGAGAAAGGACAATAAAAGAACTGGTTCCAGACAGAATATTTCAGGTTGTAAAGAAACAAGAAACCGGAAAAAAATGTCCACAGCTGAGATGTGGGAGACAAAAATAGAATAGAACTTACGGTTACATGCACCTACTTCAACAGTAAAACTATGAGACATAATAGCCAATATAGTAGTATGCTTAAACTCGCGCTGTTAAGATAACAAGGAAGAAAACTCATTAGGACATTGATGTGGACCCGAAGTAGGGGCCACGGAAGGAAAACACGGAACACGGGTTAGAGGTAAGAAAGATATATTAAACAGAAAAGTTACAAAGAATAGTGTAAGTGTAAGCAGAGCTTACTATCCAGTGGTGTCCGATATTGGTATCGTACGCGCCTGCGCATTACTGGTGCTACTCCCCTGCTACTACCAATCATATAATAATATAGTACTGGAAGAGTCCATGATGTAGGAAAGTATCGGTCTCACAACACACCCCTTCCAAGAGTTTTCCACTTTTTTTTGTCTCTTTTTTTCTTGAAGGAAAAAAAAAAGTAAAACTGTTAATACCTCTTCCTCTTGGGATTTACGTCGAATGGTTGAGTAAATTTTCTCTTTCTCCCCGAGCGTCGTATTTCCGGAGAGATTGGGGCGTATCAAGATCGAAATGATCGAATATTACGTCGATCGGCTCTTCGCAGATATTTTGTGGTGATTCCTCAGATTTCTTCAAACGGCATTTCCTGAGCTGGTTCATATAACCAGTTGGACAATTCTCTGTTTGATGTTGCCTACTTCAAAGAATGTTATGTTGTTTTTATAAGCCTTAAAAAGGACTTTGTCGCCAGGATTAAAGTATTTCTTAGAGAGCGAGACGGTTTTCTTGAACTTCGCTTGCTGGGGAATGAGTTTATCAAAGACAGACTTCATTTTTCTTGCGAATATTGTTTTTGTCGGCGAGCGTCTCATAGGCGTGTTAGGATTAGCGGTTATCCTATAAACCTGCGGAAACTGTTGTAATGCTCTATCCGTCGGTGTGCCTAGTGCCTTTTTAAAGCTCTTTTTAGAGTGTCCACGAAACTCTCGGCCTGACCGTTCGACCGGGGGTGATACTGAGGCATCGTAATGTGGTCCACTTGATGCGACTTGCAAAAGTCTCTGAATTCACTTGATGTGAATTGAGTACCGTAATCAGTCACTACACAATCTACCACGCCAAAACGTGCGAATAGCTCGTGTAACAATCCGATCGTGCAGTTGGTGGTTGGTTTTTTACATTGCAGGATCGCAGGCCATTTTGAGTGGCTATCCACAACAATAAGGTAGTACATGTTGTCCAGGGGCCCCTTCAAAATCCACATAAATTGTTTGCCATGGATGGTCTGTGTTTGGCCATGGTTTGCACGTCGTGGTCGGAGATTTTGCTGCAAGCACGCATCCCTTACAAGATTCTATCATGTTTGCTATGTCTTTGTCCATATTTGGCCAATATACGTAGCAGCGCATGAGGCTTTTCGTACGGCTCTTCCCCGGATGTCCCATGAGAAAATCCTTAAGGATTTTTCTTTGCAGGCTATTTGGAATCACTACTCGGTCATTATACAGTAGAACATCCTTCAGGCACATTTAGGTCTTTGTTGCGAATTTTGTTTTTGATACTTTGGATGATTTCATCCTCTCGAGGCTCCCTTTTTATGTCGGCCAAAGTAACTGGGAGTTCTCTAATTGTATTCACAATCATATTTTTGATTTCATAATTCGTCCTTAGTGTAGCAATGATGAAGTCTTCAAAAACTTCCGTATTTTTAAGAATGAGTCGCGATAAACTGTCCGCATGACAAATATTTTTAGATTTTAGGAACTCGATCTTAAAATTGTAATTCAAAATAATCGTTCCCCAACGAAGTATTCTATTCGCTGTATAGACCGGTAGGCCTGTCTTGGAACCAAAAATTGTTATTAGAGGTTTATGGTCCGTTTGCAGTATGAACAGTCTTCCATGTAGGTATCGATGGACATTAGTGACGGCGAATATTATCCCTAGAGCATCTTTCTCTATTTGGGAATATTGTTTCTCTGATGGTAGTAAAGATCTAGATGCGTGTGCTATGGCTATTCGCAAACCAACTGTCAGTTAGTGGAGAATGCAAGCACCGATGCCGTATGGGAGAAAAAATCACACATTGCTTCCTTAACCTTAATCCCGTATTCTTGTAAATATTGAATACTTTTATTATATGCTTCCGGTGCTCTGTCGACGTTTTACTGTCACCAGTATATCATCCAAATAGGATGTTGCGTAGTCAAGGTCGCCCAGCATGGCGTCCATGGCCTGCGGAAAGATTGCAGGCGCAACCTTGACCCCAAAAGCTAGTCTGTTATATTTGTACAAACCTTTATGGGTGTTTATGCAGAGCAATTTAGAACTCTCTTCATCCACCTCTATCTGAAGGTATGCGTCTGAGACGTCTATTTTGGAAAAGATTTTTCCGCCATTCAATTTGTTGAAGATTTCTTCAGGCCTTGGGAGGGGATAATGATGATCCTGCAAAGTATCGTTTAGCCCTGTGGAAAAATCTGCGCATACTCGTATTTGGTTGGACTTTTTTTTACATAGACCGTAGGTGCTGCCCATTCGCTAAAAGCTATTTTTAATAGAATACCAGCCTGTTCGAGTCTATCTAATTCTTTGTTGATCTGTTCTAGAGCAGCGAAAGGGATATTCCGTTTCTTTTTGAAAACTGGTCGTGCACCGTCCTTCACCTTGAAGTTAGCTTTAAAGTTAGAGGCCGCCAGAAAAAACCTGGGGAAATTGTTGTTTTAGTTCCTTTTTGAGATTTTCGGAATTGGACGTTGTACTTTTTATTTTTCAGCAAAAAGTGCTCATTGTGCAATCCCATAGATTGAATTTTTCTATCCAATCTGTTCCGAATAGGTTATCTGAATTTTCTACTACGTAGGCTTTTAGCTTTTTAGTAACTCCATTTAGTGTTACTGTACGGATCACCTGGCCTAAGATGTTAATATTCTCGCCAGTTACGGATTTTGCTGTTTTATCTGTCTTTAATAGGGTCGGCTTGTTTAACTTTCGCCAAGTACGCCAGTTGATAATCGAGAGGTCAGAACCCGAATCAATCTGGAATTTTATAGAGTTATTGAAAATATCAACAGTCACATATTTTCTTATATTCCTATCGATTATGTTGTCTGATTGGGCTTACCTAATTTTACTTTTCTGTTTCCTCGTCTTGTTGGACTACCAGCACTGAGTTAAGTTATGGCCATTTTTATTGCAGTTTTTGCAATATGTTTTCTTCTCGAATGGACAGAATTTCATCCTATGCCATTTTCCACAATGGTAACATGGTCCGGGAGGTTTCTTTAGCCTATTCATATTTTGCTTATTGCGGGATTTAGAACATGAGATTTGCCTTTTGTCTTGTTGCGGGGTATAAGAGGTCGGGTTCCTTCTGATTTTTCTAATCTGAGCCACACCTGATTCCTCGATCGTTTTTGAGTCACACTGCTCAATTTTTGGAGAGTCAATGCCTTTTCGTTTTCGAGTTTGGTAAGTACCCGACGTCTGACCTCGGCGTCTTCTACTGATACTAGACCTTGTGCGAATATTAAGCACTTAAAATCGTCGGCAGTCAGCTCGGCTAGTTTGAAATCATTACAGAGCTTGTTTACCGACGCTGCAAACGTTAGAAAATCTTGCTGGTTGTCCTTGACTGTGTTCAGGCATTTCCAACGTTTGTGGAACAAGGTTATGTTAGGCCCGAATAGTTCCGTTAGGAGCTTAATAGTCTCTGAGCAATTCAGGTCCGTAATTTTCATGGGTAATATATAGTCTATGAACCTAACATGTTCGATAGATCCCAGTTTCTTTAATAACAGACGTACCTTTTTCTCACTAGGCCATTGTTCACAGTCTACATTGAAAATATCTTCATAACGCCTGTAAAAAGCCTCGAATGTTTTGTCTTCCTCTGGTTCGTATTCGAATGTTTCAATCGAGTTATAGATTGTACTCTGGGAAAATGTCGTATCTTTTTCAGAGGTTTTAGAGACGTTACATGAATTTACAAGTAACTCTTCAAGTTGTTTTTGCTGTAGTTCTGATTTGTGAAGTGTAAATTTTTGGAATTCTATTTGTTGTTTATGTAACTCCATAAACAATTGTTGCTGTCTTTCATCTGATTTTTGTTGGTGGAGTTGCTGTCTTTCTTCGCTTTTTTGTTGTTGAAGTTTCTGTTCTGTTTGTTGGTCCGACTCTTATTCGAAGAATCTTTCTTCCAATTTCTGCTGTCTTTCATCTGATTTTTGTTGGTGGTCCATCTGGAACTTTAAATTTTGGACAATTATTTTTTGTAATTATTCCATATTTAGATAATATTTAGAAAGGTAATGAAAGAACACACAAAACAGAAATAAATAAATAAATAACAGCAATTACTGTTGCTTTGAAAACCCGTGTACCAACGGGAGGGTACACAAGAATATATATTCAATTAATAAAATTAATAAGAACTACTTACTGGTTTAGATCTTTCGAGATACCGTTGTTCCGTTAATTTCAATGTGACCATTTAAATTTTCTGCACACTCATTATTTTTTTTAGAAGTGTGGGGAGAAAAATATCACTTAGACAGCAAAAAAAAAATAAATACACTGAATTTTGTTTTCCTTCTTTTGGGAGAATTTGCTTTGCTTTTTTTTTTTTTTTTTTTAGAAAAACTCACCTCAATCAATTTGAGGGGAGGGTAATTTTATGCACGAGATTTGTAGGAATTCAAATCAATTTCATAAAATTTTTAAACACTTTTCTAAATGCGCGACTTGGTGAATAGTTTTCGAACTTGAGTCAAACGTAGTACTTCGAGATCTTGAGTTTGTCAGCTTGTTTTATGCACAAGCTGGGTTTTTTGTAAGCAGTCGTTCTCGATACTTGGTTGCTCGTTTATTGTTTGCACATACTTGAGTAACCTTGAAAGGTAGCTGTGTATTACGTTTCGTTCGCTGATATAGTAATGTCAGCTCAAATTCTAGTTCAACACTGATGTGGGAACCAGTGGGGTTAAACGAGTCCTCTGTCGCCACTGATGTGGGACTGGGGCTTTGGGTTTTCGGTGTGGGTGCGTGTTTCGAATCCTCGGTCGTCACTGATGTGGAGCCGAAGTAGGGGCCATGGAAGGAAAACACGGAACACGGGTTAGAGGTAAGAAATATATATTAAACAGAAAAGTTACAAAGAATAGTGTAAGAGTAAGCAGAGCTTACTATCCAGTGGTGTCCGATATTGGTATCGTACGCGGTTGCGCATTACTGGTGCTACTCCCCTGATACTACCATTCACATAATAATATAGTACTGGGAGAGTCCATGATGTAGGAAAATATCGGTCTCACAACAGATATCTACCATGAAAATATTTTTTAAAGACTGTGGAAAGCCACGTCACGGCAGTGAAAATTGAATGAAGTCGACATACCAGGTCAGGACCGTTCTTGTAGAATTGAACGGCTTCGGAGCCCATGTTATTTTACCAAGAAAAATAAATATATGTTTATAACTTCAATGAATTAGGCTCAAATTCATAGTAGTGTAACCTCAGGGCATGCATTAGCAGCATTATAGTTGCTGTTGATGATGATAACATTTTTATACTGCTTACAAAATATTTAGAAAATTATTAAATTTTTGCCAGCGGATGCTAATTGATTGAAGTTTTAAGACTTATCGACAAATTGTTGGTTATTTAAAGCTGAAACATTAATTTAATTGTAAGAATATTTTTTGTGCGTGTGTATTTTTTCATTTTTATTGTGAAAAACAACAGTTACGAGTTCTCCCCATATCTTAAGGGAGGAAATGTATTCATACCTCTCCTAATGGTACTTGCTCCTAAGAGAATATAAATAAGACGACAGGAATTTATATTCGTTTCACCGATTCTTCAATCGATCCACTATCCATTTCCTCCACCTACAGCTTATTCTGCAGAGAGAAAAATAAATTGCATATAAATTTTAAAGTAAAGCCTTCCACATGTCAAATGATTTTTATAACACTATCCTATTGGATTCTGCCAAAAATCAAGATAAAATCGTAGCTCGCGTCTTGTGTTTTCCCTTTTGCTGACAACCACGCATTCCGTCTTCTTACACTTCATGTCTAGTTCTTTCTTCTCGCTTTCTTTTACTACCATCTGTAGGTGTTCCTTTAGTTTACCTTCTGTGTCTTCATTGGTATGTTTTCCCGAATTTTTCAGGGGGATATATTGTACATAATACTTTTGAATATTTTGCTACTTGACTTGAAAGTAAGATGAAACAGTTTCGAAGATATACAATAATTATCTATATGTACAAGCAGAAAGAAATGCTTTATTTGATATGTTATCGTGTTAAAATACTCTATATTGCAATATAAGAACAACAGACGAGAAGATAAATTTTCAAATCATATAAAGATAATACGGCATTGTTCACTATATTGGTTATTCCACTGTTTACACTCAGGAGAAATCAATATGAATGCGGAATTTGGAATTAAGCATTTAATTGTCATATATCACACAGCTGTACTGATCAATAAATGCATGCAGAAAAAATGAAAAAAATATGTGTAAGCGGTGTACCTTTTTAAGGGAACTGTTGTAAGGAGTTTAATTTGGAAAGGAACCAAAAGACAGTCTCTTTTGTAGTTTTAAAAATGATATGATGACAACAAATATTATTATCAAAAACTATATATAGGTCTATAGAGCACGAAACTGCAACAGCAGGACTACAGATAAAAATAAGAAAAGAAATAATAAAAACAATACATTCAAAACACTAGATATACAATCCAACCAAAAACAGTAAATTTCTCAGATTTGACATCTAACCGAAACAACGGAAAATACAAAGATTAGACTATTATATGAAGATATATATATATATATATATATATATATATATATATATATATATATATATATATATATATATATATATATATATATATAAGCATTAATAACAATTATTTATGTGAAAAACGAAATGCAACATTCCAACAGTCTAGAACACAAAATCAAATATTATAAACGGTGTATGTCTAGAAAACATAGTAATTGGCCACAAATGGATACAACTAACGCAGAAGAGGTAAAGGAATAGAAAATATAAAAGCTAAGAAGCGAGTGGAAATTGTAAAAAAACAAAGAAGAAACTTATAAATGATCATGTCATACTACACATAAGCTCATCTGCGCAGATGGGCGCACGCGCACGAAGGCACATCCGCACAGAATGGCGCATAACTGCACGCTCGCAAACGCACACACGAACACAAATAATACGGGAATAATTACAAAAATGATAAGTGCAAAATTACGAATACCTCCTGAAGAATATATAGATATCTAGATCCACGGCACGAGCTTCTCCATTATTGTGAAGTGGTTGGTAAACAATTCCAGTTATGGTCGTGAGCATATCAGCTGTAGAACGGGCAAAGCGGAAACCATATTGCTTGTCAGAGAGCAGATCATGGGAGGTAAGGTGCTTAACCACGTTGGCGTCGATGAAAGCTTTAAAGACTTTGCCAAAGAGTGGAAGGAGACTGATAGGACGGTAGTTCAATGTGTCAGAACGGCCTCCAGATTTCTTAAAGAGAGGTACAATAGATGAGGTCTTCCAAGAGGCTTAGAAGCAAGATTCATTGAGGGAGTAGATATATAATTTGTAAAGGGCAGGAGCCAGTTCAGGAGCACATTTCCTCAGTCCAATGGCTGGTATCCCGTCTCCACAACTGGCCTCATAGGAATCTAATTTAGAGATGATGCCCAATACCAACGACGGTGTTATATGCAATTCGCTCAATCGAGCATCAGTTCTAGAGGGAAATCCGGTGTGTGTACACCGGACGAGTCGAACGTTGACTTGGATGAGCATTTCTTAACAGCTAAGGAGGTCAAGGCCTCAAATTGGTTGAACAAAGGAGATGTTGAGGGTTTGCTGTTGTTAAGTACGCTCTTGCTGAGACGCCAATATCCTTGGAGCCGAATTTGCGAGATGCAATATGTTGTTTCATTTTATCAACAGATACTGACTTTGTTCACTGGGGACACTCTTGCACTCATTACGGGCTTAGACAAAAACCGTTTGTTGCAATCTGACATGTCGCTACGATATAGGCGGAAGAACTGATTACTGTAGGCAATGGCAGCTGAGCAAGCAGCAGAGAACCAAGGGTATGAGCGCGATTTACATTATATTTCCTTGCCGGGATAAAAGCCTCTATTCCAGCTTTTGTCCAGGAGGAGACCTCGGAAAAGCATTCTTGAACGGGGAGCTTTAACACCACATCCAAGGTGACATGGCGAAGGAAATCCCGGAACGAATCCCAGTCTGCTCGTTGATAACAGAAAGATGTTCTGTTGGTAGCAGCTTCTGTGTTGGGGGTGGAGTAGAAGGAGATGTTGACAGACACAACAGTATGATAACTGCCAAGAGGGCAGAGCTGCGTGGCGCGACATGACTCGGAAATGCATTTGAAACAGAGATCGAGAAGGGAAGCCTTACCGTCCTGGTTGTTGATGAAACGTGTGGGAAGGTCAACTATTTGCGTGAGTGATTGAGAAATTGAAAAGTTAAGTTTTTTTGCCAGCAAGGCCAATTATAGAGTTTTTAAGCCACTTGGTATGGTGGGCGTTAAAAACCCCGAACACGAATATATGAGTAAACGGATGGAGAGAGATAGCCTTGGGTATATTGTTGGAAATGCTTTCGAATACACCACAGTCTTGGGAGGATGGAGAGCGATAGAGAAAGAAGAGGTAGCTTATTCCTTTCCTATGTTGCTAAAATATGAATATGCATAAGACTATCAATCTGAAAATGTTTAATGAAATACAATATTTGTTTTTCTATTCCTGCTTATATTCCTGTCTAACGTGGTTCCACTCGATTTGTGCTAATATTTTCCCACTTCGATGGTGCATATACTTTCAGTTTTAACATACTGAATGGCTGTCGTTTTTCTACTATTCCTTCCTGTTTAATCTAAACTAGCTCTGTTGGATTTAAGTCATTAACAAATCGAGGAATATTCCTTTTGTGTCATATAAAATACTTTTTATTACCTTTAATTTTCTAAAAACATTTTTTCTAAATCATTGTCATACTGAAATATAGCTCTTTTCTTAATGAGTTTCAAAGAAGGGAAATTGTGTGTATTCACTACACTGCAATATCGCTCAACAAACCATCAATTGGCCAATGTCGTTTACATCACTGTTCTTAGAGTATATACTCGTGTATAAACCTATATATATGGGGCAAAACCTGAATTGTTTGTGTGAAAAAGATGATCTTTCAATTAGCTTGTGTGTAAAGAAAAATCCAGATTTTGAACAATACTAGTATGCCTACCGTAGTCAAATATTGTAATACTGGGCAAATAAATAGTCATCAATCTTTTTTGTACAAATCTACCCCTGTAATGCTAATATATTTCGTATGGTAAATAATCATTAGAAAATATACTTAATAAATGTTCTCTATAAAACATCTTCTGCGGTGTATCATAAATCATTTCTTCCTGTAGTATATATCGTAACAATTTAGGTAATTTTTTATATGTATAGTATGATATGCTATTATTATACTCCTCAATTTTGTTGATTCCTATTGATAATATTTCTGTATAATTTAAAACTACTCGAATTAAATTTAATTAGGAATGTGCAGTCATCATTTATCCTATATCTTGGTTTATTTTGTCAAAATATTATAAGAATATGTAACGGAGAAATACAAGATAAAATAATATCAGTAAAACACATGATTTTTAACCACTTCAATTTCTTTTGCGTAAAAAGGGCTAGGGTAAACAGAGGACTAAATATGATATCTCTTGACATGGACACTGGATGGAGAACATTCTACCCCGTACATTAAATACAATGTTCGTTAATACGGATCGACAGGTACCTGAAGATGAACATGTCGCATAATGATCGAAGCATTATGATATTAAGAAGAAGAATGAGGATATTAAATAATAATAATTTCTCATGAAAAAATTCAGAAAGAAAAACTAAAAAAATAGTCAATAGACCTCTTGAAAGATGTGCAAAAAGAATTATTAGAAATCTTTTAAATTAATCAATTATTCCGCTGGAAAAAGACATATGTTTGAATTTAAAGAACATATTAACTACATCCTTGCATGCATAAAAATATTTGATTGTATCTTATGAGCCATTAACTGAAGGACGTTTAAAATCTTGCGGTAGTTAAAATGCCAACTAAAAGGCCAAATTCTAAAAAAGGCTATAATTCTAAAGATTTGATATTATAGAATTTAGTCTATCGCATCAGCATTAGTTAAAATGAAATAAGATTTAAACGAAAAACAAAATCCAAGGGAGGAAAAATATTATCCAATTCAGAGGGTGGAAATGAATAGAGTGTACTGAAAAAATATAATATTTCCTGTTGTTTGAATATCATTGATTCGCTTACGTAATAACGTAAAAAGTACAACGATGCAATTTTCTCATACACTTGTGTGTATAAAATGGCATTGGTAATAATGAGAGATATATAAATCGTCAAAAAAATATGAGTTACTTTATTTTTTAAGTTGGTCCTTTAAGGAGTATTGCATCCATCAATAATGGAAAAACGGAGGGAATGCAAATGAAAATAAAAACGATATTGTATCACGAAAAGCAGAAAACGAAGATAACAAAAATTAAAGAATATATGAAATATTTAAAGAAAGAAGGGAAATGTATAAGAATCTATATATTAAGAGGGGATAAATCTGAGAGACACTATAAAAAATATTGGTTAAGTTTTTAAAGGAAAAGAATATTTAAATGTAGAAGATTCTTAATAAAGACGAGAGAGAGAATATAGACGAGTCATGTTTTAGAATTAAGAAAACTGTACACAAAGAAAAATAAAAAGAACGTAAGAAAGATCAAAGAACAAACAATAATAAATGTAATAAAATAAAAAGTACAAAAGAAACAGAAAAAG